>JARYHS010011408.1:44915204-44934204 GCA_031002005.1 Vandiemenella viatica
TAGATGACATGTCGTTTTAATAATTAAGGTCTCCAGCTAGATAAAATCAAAAAATTAAGAAATAATTTTTCGGAATTTTGTGCTTAAAGTGATAGGGTGTATGAGACTGTTCAGAGCCAAATCCCTAGATTGCAGCAGCGGATAACACAGAAATATCAATAAAAAATTTTTATTCAATAAATAGCTTTTCTGATATGTTTTTATTTCTGTTACGGAAATACTGTCGTTTTGCTATACAGTTCCAATGTAAACATTTTATCCGCACAGCAACAAATATTTCAGAGATGTTGATATGTTGTGTGCATTTTGTTCAGTTTGGTTTTATTCTGTTAAGATCAGAGTGTTTTAAATTTTTCTTACTGTTTCGTATTATGTTGCGAGTATTTTGATGCGTACCTATTACACTAAAAAAAATATTTGTTACAAAAGTACTGTTCTACTTTTCATTATATTACAAGCATTCAATCTCGCTATTCATTGCATTTTAATCGCGAAATTTTCGCACGGGTCGTCTAGTATTGTTTTAATTTAGCAACCACTGAACCAAACCTCTTGTCAAAAACTTCACTGGACATAATCACTTGACAATGGTGGCAGAGTATATAACCACCGAAACGTCGTGTTATACAGACGTACTTACTCGGCTAGTTTCCCCAGAACATTTCATCCTCATTGGACATATTTTTCAAGAGCACGAGCTCTTGCTTGTCCGAAAGAGATGGCGTTGCTTCTTCTTCTATGCGTTGAGAAGCCCCTATGTTAATTGAAATAGGTCACCTTCTTGATATTGCATTGGAAACGACCAATGCTTTACCAAAATGCATTTTTTTGAAGTAGAGATTCAGGGTGGTTAGTTTGGCTTTAACAAATTGTGTTCTAAAGGCACCAATCTATCATTATTACTTTTCAACCAAGCGCTTTGTAGAGACAATCCGAAAGCGGTAGTTGTGTGTGTGTGTGTGTTTTTTTCTCTTAATATATTCGTTAATGGTTAAATAAACTGGCTGTGACATACTTTTGAAGCTCAATTCTTCTGTTGGTATGGAACAAAATGTAACCAAATCGAGCATAATATTTAACTGTAGAGTACTACCATACCTGTTGCATTACGATTAGTTCTTAATGCTAGTACTTCCACGTCGATTGAAGACAAACTTTAAAATCCTTCACCGCGTCCAGACAAGAATTCGAACGAATGCTAACTGCTTAAATGAGCATTAATAGTTTGCCTTCTTTTATAATAAGGCCTTTTGTACTGATCGTAATTAATCAAAACAACTAAATGAGAGTTTAAAAATAGGGTGCAATAATTTTTATTTAATCACCTAGATTTTAAAAAGTTTCTTTGTTTGTTAAAATTCTATCTACGATTAAATATATTGCATGTGAAACTCAGGCAATCGTTTTCTTTTGCCCCAATAATAACTTGATGTCTACAAGGAAAACTGAAAATTATAAAAAAATATCGACGCCTATATTCATAATTCAATATCGATATGTCGTCCTAAAAATATCACTCATAAATATCAATATTTTCAAAAATAATATCGATATATAGATATTTTATCAACAGCCCTAATACAAAGTACGTTCTTGGGTGGAAATATTGCTGTAAAGCACACAAATTAAAATAGAACACGATAATGAAAGTTTATTGCTAGTCCCACTGATACACGCAGAACGGATTGACCACCGCCAAATAATTCATTTATATGTCTTTATTAGATCTTCGAAATCGAAAGACTGCAGGTTCATTAGAGAAAAATTATCGCAAGTTGATGAAACTTAAAATCACTCGTAACATTAGGTATAATCCACAGTTCTCATCTTCCTATACATCACAGTTAATCACTTACACTCATCAGTCCACTTGTAATTACTAACATACATTCATTTTAACAGACGTTTCTTGCTACGCGACAACTACATCGATACCTCGTACAGGCAGTATTTGCCTCCATATAAACACTCCCGCGCGGACATGCAACACATACTGACACGTGCCGCGGTACCGTCTCGTACTCCCAGTGTGTCAATCCGCTACTCGTGCGCTACGTTTTATCACGGTGGAAGGGAAGGCAACTGTTGCGTTACAAGGTCCCGCAAATTAATTATTTATCCTGCTTTATTATTTGTAGTAAATTCGGAGTCTGCTACATGAAAATATTTTCAGAAATCAAGAATGATATTTTGACGGAAGGATGAACAATCTGGTGACTGATTTAATCGGCATTTTAATTTTATTAATCTATTACAAAGGACCTAATTAACCAGTTTCGTTCATTATTCCCCAAAATTTACGTTTTTTGTTTATTTAATCGTTAAATATGTGACTTAACGAGGTAAAATATGTCCTAAGAGTCAACCCGTAATCTATTACTATATGTAGTTTGATATTAATACATTTATTATTCTATGCATGTTACATGCGCAGACAGAACTTAATCAGCCCATTAGAGAGTTATGCGACAGCACAATATATTTTTAATCAAATTAGCGGTCTAAATGTAAATGATTCCTCTAATGAGAACTCTTTTACACTGGAAATCATCGCAGAAAATTTAAAAATATTTCTCCTCGCTAACATATAATTAATATCTTCCACAATCTACCTATTACAGAGCTGCGTTGCCAGATACGTAAGGTAAGAAAACCTTGGAGTAAGAATGAAGGTGCGTCTTCAGAGTATCGGAAATTAAAACGTTCTATTAAAAACAAACTGTTCTTCGATTGTTCATGTTAACATCGAATGTGAATAATTCTCTTTGGCTATAGATCTAACATATTGTCTAATTGCTTTAGTTAGTCCCTTATCAGTTGTTGCTTGTGTTCTTGTCCGTAACAGACACATGATGCCTCAAATTATTTTTTACCAACTAATTTGTTAATTATTTCCGACCGCCAGATGATGCAGCAATCACCAAATTATATCTGATTATATGAAAAAGAGGTTTAATGAGCTCGAGGTGAACTCGCGTATATTCTTGATATTTTCTTTCATTTAGCACTTAGTCGTTAATATACACATTAGGTATACATCATCTAAGATTCACCAAAGACCACAGCACTTAAAATTTAGCAAGACTTAATCCCGACTCTATCAATCAGTGGCAAAAAAATATGAATTTTCACGCCTGTTGAAGTCGTTCTCGATCGAATATTCTAGAAATCTAACAGATATATCAGCCAACTATGTTGCAGCATTTCATCAAAACACCGAGCATACCATAATGCTGATACTACAGTTTCATATTTTGAACAGGATTTACAACAATCTAGAAACCAACAATAAATATCTGAAGTCTATTAAAGTGAATAAGCACATTACCGGAAATAATTTCTAATTTTTTTTGTAGGTTTTGGAGACGTCCCAACATTATGCATGATTGATAAAAATTATAAAATTAATTAAAATCACTGTATTATACATTAGTTTTGTGGAGTAATTAGAAACATTCCAAATTGCCGTTTTAATTCTTATGGCTTTATCTCTGGTTGAGGTAGTTTTGTCCTTCTGTAATACTCGTCGACGTCGAGGTCATTAGATGCGGGAAAGGACTGGAGACAAGGAATGGAAAGGGGTTCCGCCAAGGCCTTTTGAAGGAAGCATCTCGGCATTCGCCTGGAATGGTCTGAGAAAACCTTGGTAACCCAAATCTGGATGGCCGGACGCGTATTAAAAACCGCGTCCTCTCTAATGCGAGGGCAGAACGTTACCGCTCAACCACTATCTCGGTGTCGAGGACGTTAGAGGCGGGAAAGAACTGGCGGCAATGAACCTGAAAGAATTTCGGTCATGATCTTTTAAGGGAACCTTACAGAAATTCGGCTTGACTGATTTCGGAAACCATTTAAAACCGATATCTATATGGTTCGACGGGGACTGAACACCCTTCCTCCCAAATGCCAAGTCAGAGCACTATCGCCCCCCCCCCCCCCACCACCATGCTCGCTCTCCACAATCATTCTTGAGCCTTTAATGTTATACTGAAGTCGTCATAAATAATACTATCTATTATTTGCTTTATAAATAAGTATCCTTCTTTTTATAGCAGGAGGAGAAAGAGCGCTGTCCTATTGCACGATGACCGTGGTGATTATTTAGGCAGTCGTTAAGCCGTGCTGCCTATCTGTCGGGCGCACCGGACAGCGCAATTCAGTTGGGCCGTAAAACGGGACGGGCCTGAGTGTGGGGTGTGAGGTAAGATAAGGGGAAAGCTGGGTGCGGCACGTATCGAAGAAGTGGCTGCCACTGAGGGTAGCCTGGGGAGACAGTGGCGCTATCTGCCACCCACACAGGCAATTGTCTGCGACCTGCGCTAACACCTCCTTGCGCCACCCCACTCTCTCACCTCACCCCAAACAGAACAAGCCAGTTCCGAGAGGCGCGGCTGGGCAATACCACCTAGAGGAGAAGGCCTGGCCTCTCAGTTTGTGACGTCATTCATGTTAGGCCTAAGCTTCCGTCAGACGCGGCAGAACAGTACGACCAAATATTACAGTAATTGCTTGTCTGTTGTGCTACAAAGACTTCTTTTTACCTTATTACCTCAAAATATCATGGGTAGGCACTATTTAACATTTTTCTAAATTGAAGCAAAGGTGTTTGAAAAATATTACAAATTCTGCTAAACTCCTCAATGTTTCAACATTCTTATTCATCTGAAAATAAATTGATCAACAATTAACAGCCATTTAATCTAATGAATGAATCTTTTACTATTTCCGATAGACAAAATTTCAGTGATAGTTCTTTTCCATTAGAAAAATTGATCGTGAGTTTGTTTTCCCGTTCCACATACTGTCGAAAAATCAGTATCTTGTTTTTTCATCAGCCTGCACTTTAACAAGCATATTGATGAAACATCAGCAGACATCTAGATAATATCTGTTTAATTTGATGAGAGCACCAATATTTTACCAAATACAACATTGGTTTTTAAAATAATAATAATAATAATATTTAACAAGTGGAATGTTTTTAAATTTTACACACACTCACAAAGTAAGAGTAAACAAATGAGTTTGGCTTAGTCTTTATTGGAAGTGCAACATTAATTAACAAAAATTTCACAATTAGACACAAATTCATTTTATCACTTAAGCACAATGCAGAGTAAAATAACTGATAAACAGCAAATAGTTATTGAAATAAAATAAATTAAAATGGATCATATACATCTTTTAGGAGATTGGTTTACTGAATTTTTCACAGTCTGATTTTTCTTGTGTACTGAAGGATAACTATAATTCTTTATTTCAGTCATTTAAAAGAGTACTGATAGTGAGAAAAAGAACCACAGAACACTGTCCTTTGAATAGCCTCTTTCAGATCCAAAATCAATGAGAGTAAAACCAGACCTCTAAAATCTTATGAGTTACCCAGACCTCTTTCAAATGAAAACTTTTAAAATGCTTATTTTCACCACAATAAATTAATTTATAAACTTTAATGTAGTTAAAATTTCTCATGTTTAATGACTCTATGAGGAAATATTAGTGCCTACTAGTATTTTGTCACTCTAAACAGGCATAGCTTCTCATAACTAATACACATTTAATACATAATTAATATTTAAGTCTTTTCAGCATTGCATGGGAACAGTATTCAACAAAGTAAGCCAAAACAATTAGGAGGGAGTATCCTTGAAATTAGAATCATTATGTACTGGAAATATTAGAGGCCACAAAAAAGAAGAGCTTTCAGAGCATTCCTGGTCCCATTACTTTTTTATTCAAGTTCTTCTCTTGAAAGTTTAACAGTCAAAGGGTATATGAGCAGTTTATAAGTAGTGGTGAATTTAATTATTGCCTCTAGTTGTGCCTGAATGCTGATATCCATCCTATCACTGCAAATTAGCCTTAGTTTGCAAAATGTAGTTGAAAACCTGCCACAAAGAGATAACTGTATCAGTTATAAACATTCTAAAAAAATTAAATCATTGTGATGGAGAATAGAACTGTTCCTGTGCAATAACAGAAATTGTTCTTGTATGCCAAGATGCCATCATCTAGAGTAGGATGCCTGTCCTCTGAGTTTGTGATGTCATGCATGGCAGGTATAAGCTATTGCTTGATCATTTCTGCTATACCCTCTCCATGGAAATTTTCTCCAAACTCTCCTGGGATAATTTAGTTTGCAATACATTTTATCTTTCCTGCATAAAAGAAGGAATGGCTGTATATCTTCGAAAACTTCCAGAAATGTGTTAGAATGTTTCAACGTAAGTTTGATTTGTTATCTATATGAAAAACGACAATTAACCAGCCAAGCTAGTTTAATAAATGAATAGCTTATTATTTCCACTAGATGTAACTCCATATAATTTCAGCCTTATTTCTTTTCCAGGAGAAAACTGTATCAGCCTACTGTCTATTAGCTTTTTTTATAACATAGGCCTACATAAAATGTTATACAGAATTTCAACAATTACAATAGGTAAATTGTTTTGATGAAAATATAGTTAGGAGGTTGAATTATTAAGAAATGTTTAGCAAATTATAGTTGATTTCAAGTCTTTACATATTGGGTTACAAAACTTTGGTCAGGCCATTGCTTGAATATGATAGTGTAGTATGGGACCCACATTTTGAGTATCAAATACAGGAGTTGGAGAAGGTGCAAAGAAGGGCTGTTAGATTTGTTTCTGGAAATTATCACAGAACACAATCAGAAACAGATATGATAAAAGAGCTGGAGTGGGACTCATTGAAAGACAGAAGGATGGTGAAGAGGGAGTGTGCAAGGCATATATTGGTGATGAGGCATGGAAAGATATTTGTGTAAGAATTGAAAGTAATGTGTGGAAGGGAAAAGATGATCATGACCACGAGCAGGCACTAGATTTCCGGCACAAGGGTGTAGGAAGATTCTCTTTTTTAGGTAAGAGTGTCAGGGATTGGAATAAGTTACCAAGAGAAATGCTGAATAATTTGCCAAAAACAGTGAAAGAATTTAAAGTTAAAATTTGTAAAGGATGGATGCAGAAAAGGGGGAAGATGGGTGTTTAAGGAAATTGCCACCAGAGCATGTGCTCCATTGCAATTTAATTTAACTCAAATAAGAGACAGCAATTAATTTGTGGAAATTTCAAATGCAGAAATAAATCAACATCAGAAATACCTTGATTATTTCACATAATGATACAGTAAAATAAAGCTATTACAAGCAATAAATCCTTTAAAACAAAAAATGCAGTAAGAAAAACAAGTGAAATTTTTAATGGAATGATTTGGTTAAATTGTCACAGTTTGAATTTTTCTTTTCTTTTTGACTGAAGAATAACCATCATTTTTCTTTTTAACATAATCATTTAATAAAGTATTTGTGGATGCTGACAAAAAAAGCCTCAAGAAGGTCTCTCTGGAATGACCTCTTTCACAATTGAAATCATTGAGGAAAAAGCCAGCTTTTTTAATCTCAATTGTTGTTAAAGCTATTACAACCTCTCTCTGATTTGAACACTTCAAAAAATCCCTTTCTGTCTCTCCATTAATTAATTTAGATACCATGATGTAATTAAAAATTTTGGCATTTACTAAATCGGCACTAGGAAGAACTAGCCCACCTCTATCCAAATTGTTGATCAGTGTGAACCCACTGTTAACAGGAAGTAATTTTTTATCAACTAAAACATGTTTGCTACAGTATTCACATTTCAGTCTTTTCAAAACTGCATGAGCACAGTATCCACTTAAATATGTCAAAACTGGCAGGAGGGGGTTAGTTTGCTTAAAATCAGCTTCACTCAATGTTATTCCAAATTTTGGAATGTTACTAGCAATTTCAGAAGCAACAGCAGCAGATTTAACAATAGAGCCGTCAGGGTCCTCAATAATATTTGTACTGGGCTCAGTGTCACCTTGGAAAGAAATGCTTATTTTACCATACATGCTAGATTCCATGGTTAAGGGAAGAAGATTTTGCATCCTTATTTTTGATTCAACTTCAAATATTTGACGTAGAGAACCAAGTACTGTGAACCAGCAAAAGTCCTGTAATTTCCAAACCTAGCTTTTCCTGGTAAGAAATATTGGAAACCCAACTCATTGATGCAATAATCTGCCAATTCCAGTAACCCATGTGTTGTCTGACTAATAGCCCAATGTGTCTCTGGAGTAAAACAATTAGCTTTCTTTCCAGCTTCTTTCCACACATCAAGCCACTTGAGAAATTTCCTCAAAAAGAGTAAATTTTCTTCATCACCTTTTACAGTGAGGGGATTTTGGAGTGGGTTGTTAAACCTTACACCTTTATTCACCGTCTTCATATTAACAACATTCCACCACTTAACTATCAATGAAATGAAATTAGCAGTACCTTGGTAATTGGGAACATTGTTTCTCTCTCCTAAATGCAACAGACCCTGAACCACATTTTCATTAAATATGTTTTGCACTAATTTCACATTCTGTCTTTCAAAATTTGTTGGAAATAAAGCTTTGAAAGATAATCCATATGAGTATCTTACTAGATTATGGCTTTCCAATGCATGGAGTTCTTTTAGTGATGAAAATGAAGCTACAGACATAGGTATATTTAAGTCAACACTATCAAAGTCTGGGTAATTAAGATTTTGATCCTTTTGATTGATCCAGTTGTTACGTATGTTCTTAAATATATGTACTGCATCTATAATGAAAAATAAAGGATCATGGGAATTACTTGGATGAGGGTAAACTAAACTAGTTTTTGGTGGGTCTGTAAAGTAAGTCATAGCTTTCTTATTGATAGAATTATTATCACTAACAACACAAATTACTTTGAAACCTATATGATGAAATTCTGTGACAGTTTTCCTTATATAAGTAAACAACTGCCTTGCCTGAAGCTTTCTAACTGGTAAAATGTGAACAACTTCTTTATATGATGACAGCATACTCTGAATCATAAACACATATGCAGAGGTTGCTACATTTTCACTGTCATAGGCTGCACCTAAAATATTACCTGCTTTGTAATCAAGATGGCTTGATATGAATTTCATCTACCATGAGAGAGAGAGTGAGGTCAGATTTCTTAAGAGAAGGAAACTTATCTCTTTAAGACAAGAAATTGCTATCAGATTGTTCATTGATTGGATTTGTGTTCTAAGTTGAACATATTTTCCTCAAAGTGCGAGGATGTGGAAGAACGAAGTAATTTGAGCTTCTCATAAATTTGTACCTATGCATGTGGTGAAATAGAAAACAAAATGCAGCACATTATTAAGTAATGGGGAGAGTACCGTAAACGTTCTTGAGGAGTACCGTATTCATTAAGTTCACTCAAAAATTCTAAATTAGTGGCCTTATCTTCCAACAATGTCTGTAATGTTCCCTGAACTGAGGTGATATAATCACTAACTGTTTGGTTATCTTTAATACACACATCTCTCAACATATCCAAAATATTTGAAACATCATTTATACAACTAACTTTCCTGGGAAATGTTTGACTACCTAGTGACTTAAGCTGTATTTGACCATGGAATATTGATATAGCTAAATTCTCATCAATTACAGCAGATCCAATGATAACAGGTGCAGATGCACTGTCAATAAGAAGAAATAATGTCTTCACAGGTTTACTGAGAATAGTCCATTCTCAAGTTCTCCTTCTCTAAACACAACTTTACGACTCAGAAAGAGTAGAAAAAGTTTTTTTGCTGTTGATATTCTTTGTCAGTTAAGAAACTTTGGGCTATCGCTTCTTGAATGTTCATGTTTTCCAACCTAACTCTCGTTTCATCAGGATCTTCTCTTGTATGTTTTACAGTTGACAGGTAGTACTGTGGGCAGTTTGGAAGAATGCATGGCACTGAAAAAGTTTCAATCATACTGCTTTAGAGGTATCTGATGTTTGTTACCCGTCCTTTCATCATAGTATTCTGTGTAGGTTTGAATATCAGCTTCTGCAAAATGCAGCTCACAAACCTGCCAGGAAAAGATAACTGTATAAATGATCAATGTCCTAAAATATGACAAAATTATTTCATGTTGATGGAATATAAAACATTACTGAGACTGATAAAATAGGAAATATAAGCTTCTGTTGAACAGTAACATGCCATTTACTTTAAATGTTTTTATCAGATAATGAGTAACATCGCGATACAGTGAATGTGTTATTACACTTGCTTTAGTCCAATTGCATTTCACACTGAAGATGTAAGATGAAATTGTGATAACTTATGCTATAAAAAACAAATAAATCCTGTTCCAGAAACTGTTTCTACTATTTGAAATGTAGTTCCAATGCATTTAAGGTGTGAGAGTATTGTTTGATTTTGTAGAGGCATTATTAGTGGAGATAGAGGTTAGGTTGAAATGCAGCCTGGACTAGAATGATCTTACATCATAAGACACAAGGAATTGGGTTATTATTAGTAAATAAGCTGTTAGTGACGACGTGTATCGCGATGTAAACTACTTTCGAATATTGTATATATAAACGAACACGTCAAACAAGTTCTAAAATAACACAAATGAAGTGTTATAGAAGTGTATTCATGTATATAGAACTGATAGTCCACTAATATAGTTAATTAACAATAAAAATACAATACGGAAACGTGTAATATTTTAAAGCAGAAAGACACTTACTTTGGAATGAACTGTTGGTGTAAAGTTTCTGTGTATTGCTACTATCCATCGGCGGCGCAATTCATCATCTTTTGGAAACGAAAATAACCGAACGTTCGGCCCATTTGTATAATTTCCATTGCATCTTGGTACGCAACACTTGTACACCATTTCTCCAGAAGAACAAATCACAATAACTAACGTAAAAAACAGTTAAAGCTTAGAAAAAAACAACTCCAAGTTCACACACAAACCAGCTTACAAATCGCTGCTTCCGGCCTAACTGGAGTGACGTCACAACGTTTTGGTGACGTAGCCACCAGGCCTGGGATTAAGATGGTGTTGGGCTGGGGCGAGAATAACACGAGAACCGAATTACTGAAGTTTACGAGACGATTGCGACACAACTACTCAAATGTTTCTTTATAGAAGTTATGGCAGCCTCTTCATTACAACTATACTTTATGTACTTAACAACAAAATAACTTACTATGGAATAATAATAATAAAAACACACACAAGGACACTACTGATATAAATTGAAGGTTTATGATTCTGGTTTTTGTATGGAAGAATTCTGAACATTAAACGATGTAATTACCTTTTTTTCCCTGCAGCAATCATTGCTAAACTGTCTTCAAGTGCAAACAAACAACATAAATAATAAAATTATTTTGGGGATTACCTTCCCTTAGCCAGAGTCACAAGGTTTTAAGACTCTATTCTCTACCGTTAGCTTCGCTGCAAGGAATGTTTGCTCCGGGACCCAGCGGCTTTCGCCTTCGCGGACTTGGGAGTAGGGTTTGCTGGCATAGCTGATGAAACAGATCACAGAGGCATTTGTAACACTGCCCCTTTAAACACTTGGACACGACAGATTCTAACTGCTCTTTACATGTCTACTAGTCCCATAGCCCGTCAAAAATGACGGATTTAACCGAGTGTTTTGGTAATTTACTTCTCTGCAGTAGCTTAATTAAATAGAATTGTCATAAAACAAAGCTCGTTGTCATTTATCGTTCCTTATGCTAAAAAAAAAAGCTTCAGTTGTCAAATTGGTCCAGCCTAACCCCAACTCCACTAATATTGCCTCTAGTAAAACAAAGCTTCAATCACATGCGAGTTAATGCATTCCCTGTATCGTATGTCAGTGTCATCATGCATCGCGATATAAACTGATCCCAAATCTTCACAGGTTCTTACACCTTTCTTTCTTAATACCTGCGATGAAGATCGATATTTTAACGGTTGACACAGCTTACATCGGATGTAATAATAACCTCACTGAAAACGAAGGCTACTAAAAATAAATCTTAATAACTTACGCTATTCCACATAATATTTAATTGTGGTTTCGGCCACATATACCGCGATCAATTTGGAACTTCATTCATTCAAACCATGTAACGATTTCAATAAAAAAACTGATAATTAATATGCCAATTTAAATGAAATACATATTTTTTAAGTGTCTGACAATTAATTTCTTAACAATAAAATTGTTATAAAACAAAATTCAATGTAATTCCTTGTGCCTTGCGCTGTAGCAAAAAGTTTCCGTCTCTATCCGAGTAAAGGTTGCATTTCAACCTAACTACATACTACTCTAAACTTGCCACCAGAAAAGCAATACTTCAATCTGATGCATATTAATACATGTACTATATCACATTTTAGTGGCAATAATGCAACGCTATATAAATTTGAGCTCTAGCTTAATCATTGGGACTCATAAAGGAATTGCTCTTTCATATGGTCTGAAAATTTTACACACATTCGATAGATTATATTGTTTATGTATGTTGCGCTTAGAACTGTAAAATATATTCATACCTCACAAACTTCACTCAAAAAGTGCCGTAAAGCGAGCGACTGGGAGAAGCTATATAGCGTAGTATAATCATCTTCGACACGTATTCTTTGAACAATATTATTCTGGAATAGGTTGTTATCACAGCCATCAAAAATATAAATATGGAACAAACTACACACACACAAAAATTGCAACAACTTTGAACCGTTAGGGAACGAAGGAACTTAGTTTTTATAGTTGAAATGCAACTTGTAACAAAAACTTGGTTCTTGTTGTAAAAGCATAATTCGCCAGAAATTTGGATTTATTAAACATAATCATAATTTTCAAGCAGAATCATTAGCAGCGCCTGTGGATAGGTTGGAATGCAGCCTGGACAAAATGGACATAGACGCAGCGTAATTGACGTAATGTATCTTAATTTTTATTATATAGTTAAGATGGTTTGATTTTCATTGTTGTTGGTCATCGATGCATTTTGTTGCACATAATATTAGCATCCTGATAACGAAAGGCGTACTGCAATCACTTAGCTTGTAGCGTTACGGTAGTTTTTTTTTTTTTTGCTTGAAATTTGTGCATTACATACTATCTTGATGGGTGTAATAGAAACATATTACTAAATGATATAGTCGAAGGTACGCTTGTGTTATCTTTATGCATCGCTATATGTCTTCTCCCAGTTGCTCGCCACTTAACGTTACGGCACTTTTCGAGTGAAGTTTTTAAGGATGGATATATTTTACAACTCTAAGAGTAACATAAATTAAATAATATCACCCAAAGAACGTGTGAAAACGACAATTTCTTGATAAGTCTCAGTGATTGCGCAACAACCTAAATGTGTTCAAAAATCTTCAAGGGTCTTTACGCCTTTCTTTATTGTTATGCGTGATTAGACTGATATTACTACGTTTGAATAGCTGACATAGTTACATGTTGCAGAAATAATAGCCTCAGTAGTATTACTCAGTGAAAGCAAAGAAAATTAAAATAAATTTTATAAACTTACGTTATGTCGCGTAATATTTGTTTTAATTGTGTGTAGGCTCCAGTGTGTAGCTTTCAGTGTTCTGTCAGTTAATTTATTCGCGGATGCTTAGAGTAGTTATTAAGTAACATGCATAACCAAAAATAATGACGTAAAGCATGACCTCATTGCGGACGACATAGAGTGACATCATGGCTTGACATATGACGTCATACACGACAGATTTGCTTATTATATGTAAAGATTACGTTTTCGTGACTTAATAACCTTGTACGATTACCTCTGTTCATGAATTAGTACTTCTCAAGCATCAAACCAAACCTATTATACTGTTTGTGTAATGACAATACCTAACTTATTTAATAAGGTAAATTCTTTACCTTATTTTATCTTGCTCCGTGCCCCCAAAAAGGAGTTGAGAAGCATCCTACAATGGTATATCTCTAAACCGTTCTCCCTTGTTTCTCTTTCGTGCCACATTTTCCATGTTCAATCTTGGAATCTATTCCTACCTGCTTTCAACTGAAAAATAACCTTCATCTCTTCCGTCTCCAATCGTTACCTTTCTCCCCAATAGATATTCAAACGATAAGATTTCTTTCAAATAACTTTCACTTTTTCAAATCGATTAACATTTATTCCATCATTTTGTACAAATTCTCAATTCTCATCCAACATTAACTATTCAACATCACAACTCCATCAGTTGCAATATAAAGTACTTTGTACTATATCCCAGAATATTTCTTACATAATTTTCTTATTTTATTGTTTTTTAAAGTGGAATCTCCTCGCCGTCTTCCAGTATTTACAGCCTTCTCGTCGATCATTTTGCTACACGCACTGAAGATCTTCTCTGCCCTTCTTTTTATATTCTTGATTCCATTTATTCTTTGGATTCGTTTGTTTTGACATCGCTTTCTCTCTGATCTTTTATAAAAACTCACAAAAGTTGAATTAATTTTATATATTTAAAGTTTTTTTTTAATGCTAACTATAACAATCTAATTTTTAATATTAATAAAATTACATTTTAGTATAAAAATTAGGTCGGTGTGCCGTATGATGCTAACACATTTATCTAGGTTGTATCGTCTCAGCCCATTCAGCATGAGCTGAGGCTGTACCCGTTCAAGAGGAGTTGAAAATATATGACAAGATAGGGCAACATAGGAATAATTGGAGAGACCCTCTGTGTAGAATGGATGATGCAAGATTACCTAAAGTAGTAAACCAATATAGACTTAAAGGTAGAAGAAGTATAAGTAGACCAGAAGAGATGGGAATAGTCCCTGAAACCGGAGCAGGCCAATAGGCCTAATCCTTGATTGGGGAGAAGAAGAAGAGAAGAAGACAGTATAGTGACATACATCTGATTGTTACGTCATTGTAAACAGACAGTGGAACACGCTCCTAAGATTTGGTCAAGTTACAACAGCTCCGCATGTGTGTCCTCCGCACCCAAGAATTGCTGCAAACAACACTTTTCCTGATTTGGTCATAGGAATGTTTAGATACCTGCTTCAACAGCTATGGCATGTTGCCTTCTACTGACACGAACAGAGTAATTATAAACCTTCATCCACCACTACAGCATTCAAAATGAGGCCGTACATTCGCATTCAGTATTTGTAGAGGTTCCAATTAATTCGTGAATTACGGTGAAATGATAACAGTTTTAGGTTTGAAGATTTATTTTGTTGTGTACCAAACGAATTACATACAATGTCTCCCAGACAACATCTCTTTACGTGAGTAAAATTAGAATACTTTCTTATTCGACGCACCTGATACTTTCACCGGAGGCTGTCTGTCACAATAGCCTATTTTTAGTTCTCATTGTACAGTCGATCACACACGATAGATTATTATTAACTTTTCAGCGCGCAAAGAAGCATTCGCCTTCCTTCCAGCTCTTAGCTTCATTGGATGAGATCACTCGCGGAAATGCACTCTCAATTGACTCAGAAAAACCGCCAAATATTTCCTGTCGTTGCCCTGCCTCGCATACACAAGGTCGCCGAGTCAATTCCCTTGAGACCTAAGCACTTTCAAACCACTTGACTCAGTGCAGCAGCGAAGGAAGGATGTTCAGCGCGGCGCCTCACAGAGTTAATATGCTTTATTGATATATTTGGTGGCGGATACCATAATTTTCTTATCTTCACTTCGGTTTGCTTAAATCCTAGGGTATAAGGACTCTTCGGGATGATGGTAGGAAGAGGTTTCAAAATCTTCCATTTACAGAAGAGGCAGATGAAAGGATGCACCAGAGAACCGAAGGAATTCGGTTAAAAAAATTATGTCTCGACGTTGCTTGTATATAATGGCGTCGTGTGGGACCCATATTCTGGATATCAAATACAAGAGTTGGGGAACACAACAAGTATTTATTTCTTGCGCGCGCTTAGTGAGAAAACAATTTTATGATTTTGGTATTCCACGGTTTTCCAGGTGCACTCCAGATGAATGCTGGGATGGTTCCCTCAAATGGCCATTGCAGAATTCCTATCCATTCCTTTCCCGCCTCTGATGACCTCGACGTCTAGCAGGTGTAAAGCTATAAGGGAACACTCCAAGGAAAATACTGAAGAACGCATCAGAATCACTGAAATAACTTTAAATTAAATTTTATAAAGGAATAAAATAGGTAGGTGAGAAAATTGTGTTGAAAGAATTTAAGAAAAAAGCTAGAAATGAAAATAGATGCTTAAGAAAATTACCACCGGAGTTTATGCTAAATCGTAATAAATTTAAAAAATAAATTAACTTTTGTTAATTTGAAATTTTCTGCCCTCTTAGTTGTGGCACTCAGGATTGACGTAAGTCATATTAACTAATTACTTAAGTCAAACAAAATTAGAAAATTATTAATAAAATTAAGGATGGAAATATCAGGGGAAAGTTTAGAAAGTGCTTGTTAAGTATAACGACGATTTTAAATAAGTAGAAAATT
This sequence comes from Vandiemenella viatica, assembly GCA_031002005.1. NCBI lineage: Eukaryota > Metazoa > Arthropoda > Insecta > Orthoptera > Morabidae > Vandiemenella > Vandiemenella viatica. The sequence goes on from JARYHS010011408.1 coordinate 44,931,528, forward strand.
GAGGGGTTTTATCTAACAGGCAATATCGCTGCCTCGCGACTGTTAACGTGTCGTCATCGTGACGTCACGTTCACGTACAGTCAATTTTTGTGACTATTGTGACAATAATTTAAAGCTATACAATTTCAACATAAACTGATATGCCGATGGTGGATCAGATGTCCGATAATACAACCAGATGTTCAGTTTTGATGTGTTATCGGACATCTGCGGCCGCATACCAGCGGCCGCCTGCATCTGATCCACCTTCGGCATATCAGTTTATGTTGATACTGTCCAGCTTTAAATTATTGTAACCCGCTACGCTCGGTCACAATAGTCACAAAAATTGACTGTACGTGAACGTGACGTCACTATGACGACACGTTAACAGTCGCGAGGCAGCGGTATTGCCTGTTAGATAAAACCCAAATTGAGTGTTTGATCACAATGCACAGCGATGTAGTATAGAGCCCAGGAAAGCAAGTGTCTCTAAAGAAGTGCGAAATGCCTGGGACTGCGTCAATAAACATATTGGCCTCATACCAGTGAGCAGTTAAACAGCTTCCTGCTGCACGAGAAGTAAAGGGAGGGAAAGTGGCGGAACCGCCTCCCCCTCCAGCAGGGGAGAGAATATGAAGACGTCGGCTGCCGGCGGTCGTCGTGGTATGTAGTAAATCAGAGTAAAGCTCGAGACATATGTGGGGTGTCTGGAGTGATATTGCGCGAGAGGGCCAGCGGCCGTATATCAGCAGCTCATAACAAGGCCGGCTGCGCTGTTTCCGGGGCCGCGGGATCTGGCGAGCTGCCTCCGCTAGCAACAGACGCTGCTCGAGCGATACTTGTCGGCGGATGTGCTTGTGAAATCTGACGCACACATCCATGCACTAGGACGTAAAAATATTAGTTTTAATATGAATGAAAGAAATATAGATCGAAATTAGTAACTTTGTCTGGTGTACGAAACACGAACAATGTAAATTTTGGATATGTTTATAATTCTGACCTGCGCAATCTAACGCTACAGAGGTTGCCAGTGGGGTAGTTTGTATTATTATCTCTGATTTGTTGAGAATAAGAAGCTTGTTGTATTAAGTTCCGGTAGTAAATGCATTATCAAAGTAAGTGCAAGCGACAACGGGAGTGCCACAGGGTAGCATATTCGGACCATTGTTATTGGTCATTGTAAAGATTGATTGTGTAGGTGGATTACTGTAAGAGGATAGGTTGTTTGCAGATGAAATAATGCTATATAAAACGGTTAAAAGTTAGAAAACTGTGAACAGCTGCAGGTTGATCTGAACCAGATATCTAGCTGGGTAGGTTAACATGGGATAAATGCATAGAAGACTCAGCTTATTAGGTACAAAAATAAAAACTAAAGATTAATTATGGTTATAAGTTGGGGAAAGAATTGTTTGTTGAAGACTTAAAATGTAAAATACCTTGGCAGAACATTTGATAGCAAATTCAACTGGGCTGGGCACATTACTCAGGTAGTAGGAAATGGGTTCAAAATACATCACTAGTTGGAGAGAGTGATGGGGGATGTACTAGAAAAGGAAGGGAATTGGGTCACTAAATGTTGATCAGGCCATTGCTTGAATATGCTAGTGAAGTATGGAACCCACTTTTGGGTATCAAATACAGGAATTGGAAGGTGTGCAAAGAAGGGCTGTTAGATTTGTCTCTGGAAATTATCGTAGAACACAATCAGTAAATTGTATGATAAAAGAGCGAGAATGGAATTCATGGAAGGCAAGAGTCGGGTGAAGAGAATCATGGGAATATTGGTTTATGAGGCATGCAAAGATATTGGTAGAAAAATTAGAAGAAGCGCATGGAAGGAAAAGTTGACCATGACCACACATTGACACTCGATTTTAGGCAAAAGTGTGTGGGAAGATTTGCTTTCGGAGGTAAGGTGGTTAGAGATTGGAATATATTACCAAGAGAAATGATTAATAATTTACCAAAACGCTTAAAGGATTTTGAAGTTGTAATTAGACGGGAACAAAATAGGTAGGGAAAGGAAACGGAAAAAAATGGGTAGGAGAGAGCGCTCCATCGCAACTAAATTAAATCTAGAGGATGAAAATTAAATTGACCATGTGTGATTTAAAAAGAAAGTTGAATTTTTTCTTTAATTTAAAATATTAGTTAAAATATGTGCTTTGTCAAATTAAAGACGGTGCACATTTTGTTTGCTTAAGTCTTCTATCGTTATTTTAAAGTCAGAGTATGTAATATTTTAAAGATTACGAATCAACAAGCTGGCAGCGAAGACTGTGAGATTAAACTGCGTAATTTTAATTAGCTCGCACTAACAGGAAAGCCAAAACCCGATAAAATTACGCCACACACTTCGTTACCTGCCTGAGAAGTTCATCAAGTAGTGTATTTGTTTACACGTATAACTGAATTACAATCTCACCCACGAATGCCATTATTAATTTCTTACAAAAGAAAGCAAGACATGGGAGGGAATCTAGCCATGACCTTTTGAAGGACCCTCGCTTGGAGTGATTTGGGGAAATCAGGGGAAACCGAAATCTGGATGGCTGGACAGCTGTTCGAAACTGCGTCCTCCCGAATGCGAGGCCAGAGAGTTCCCGCTCACAGACCACGCTCGGTCCTACTATTTGAAATAGAAAAGCTGGTGTGGAAATAAATTGCCACCGGAGCATTGCTCCATTTC
>JARYHS010011408.1:44935204-45375627 GCA_031002005.1 Vandiemenella viatica
ATTGCAACAAAACCCAAGTACTCGGCGGTGAAATATGATTTATTTTAACAATAACATTACACGCTAATCTCGCAATAATTCCGGAACGCTTTGAATACTTTTTTTTTAATTTTACGTGACGATACAAGTTACGTTTCTTTCTAACATAAATGCATCTCTTTTAAGCGGTATTTACTTTTAATGCGCAAGTAATTTTCAGTTTTTAAAAACTTTTATCGGTGTGCAAGTAACCTCCAATTTCATTTGAAACTTTTTTGGTTATGTCTCAATTTATAATACGCTTGCTATCCAAAAAATTTGTGAAACATTCGGGTAAAATTAATGTTTAGGTGGATGTTAGAGAAAAAGAGAATATGCGGCCTCCTACCAACAGCAACTAGTACGTAAAGAAAACGCTCACAAATAACAAAACATATTCCAAAGCGAGGATCGAACCTAAGAACCCTAACTTTAATGATACTCGCCTTAAACAGCGTACTACATTATCTCAAAGAAATTATGGTGCAAATTATATTTACTGTAAATGATATGCGACTTTGTCGCCATGTATTCTGGGTTTCTATGAGCAAGTTGCAGCGACTTTTTTTTTTCCTATTTCAGCTAATGCGGGAACATTTGTGTTTATTTGGAGAGTTTTTATTGTTGTGGTTGTAGATTGATGTACTACACACTATTTATAAACCATATTTCCAACACTTTATACACAAGTTCAGAGAAACAAACCAAACGTTACTTACGTAGAGTGAGCGCCTGCTGGAACGTGATGTCAGGAGTGTCGTTAGCCCGGGCCAGCCAGCAAAGGAGCGTTTTGGCGGGCGTTCAGATACTCTAAATTTAACGTAGAATTTTACGTAAAATAAGAACTTTTGTCAAAAAATAAATAGTACTCAGTAAATAACGTCTGTCAATAAACTATATGAAACCATTTTCAAAAAAATAGTCAATTTACCAGGTTTACATTGACGTCAATGTCATTTTTTTGTGAATGTTAACGGATAGATTATTTTTAATCAAGTTGAAGAATATTAATTAAGCATCAGTGTAGTGAACTTAAAGTTTGGCGTAAATTAACAGCTTCCCTTTTCAATTGTTTTTTTCATTGGTGAATAGAAGTTAATTAATTGACGTAGTAACTGATATGTCAAGCCTCTTCTGTGTCGTACGGGAGAATGGCATCTCCAGTTAACTTGGCGTCATGGAACAACAGGAGTAGATTGATGGGGGAACACAAAAAAAAATCAGAGTTCTTTTCATGTCTACATCAGACGAATACTGGTTCGACTGATTTTAAAAATAGATAAATTGATATATGTTTCTACATTTTCCACATTTGTCTTTAATTTACCGATTAAAACAAAATGATATATGTCATTCTCACTCGATACTCTGATATTTATTATTTATCGACATAATTTTTGCTTTTGCCCATCGCTAGTTAACGCCCTGTAGACTTATTTCAAAAAATGATTTGTTAGGAATAGCACAAAATATTAGCCTGAAGTAGCAAAAGACACATACGATGATAGGTCGAAGTTCAAATTACATCTTAATTACTAAATTAAGCAAGCCTATTTGGTTTTATTTATAGCTCATGCTGTAAACTTTCGACTGTGAGAAGCAATTTACGTTTCGTTATCCACGATTTTTCTGTTTAAATGAACGGGATGATAGGGTATGTTTAATTTTGATGTGATGTCGCAAAGCTTAGAAATTTAAACGGAATTTTCCACCATCCGGCCTCGGTACGGATGGGTTAGCGAGCAGGCTTCACGTTGCAATGGTCGCCGGTTCGAGACCGGCTCAGCACGTAGGTAGTTTTAGTTAAATGCTGTGCTCGTCCAGTATTGTTATCAATAGTTACACATGATTAGGCTCATATATAACTGAGATAAAACGATAAAAAACAGTAGTATGGCTTATGGCTATAAGGCCGAATACCATATATTTTACGTTTTTATAAGTTTCTACAAATCAGCAACCTCTTTTCGCTGAACAACATTTACGCACAAACTACTGGTCGGATTTTTTACTACAGGCAACCAGAATTATTATCATGGTTTTTTTTTCTGCTGGAGATATTTTAACTGTGACATAATCGATTCAAGAGGGAGGTCCGTACTTTTACACTCAATGTTAACATAGGAAACAGTTAGTTATACCTCGCAATCGGGAGGACGCCGGTTTGAATCCCCGTCCGGGCATCCAGATTTTTTATTTCCATGGTTTCCCCATATAACTCCAGGCGAATGCCGGAATGCTTCCTTCAAAAGGCCATGGCCGGATTCCTTCCCGTTCCTTGTTCCCAGTCCTTTTCCGCCTCTAATGATCTCGACGTCGATGTCGACGAAGCGTAAAGCCATCAATAAAAAAAAGTTAGTTGTATAAGAGCGATACTGCACAGGATATTACGATGTAAACAGGATGGTATAACTAACACTGTCTTCAGCATAATGTATGGCACATAACATAAGGGTTGGAAAAAGACTGGGTGTTCAAGGATTTTCACTAAAACTTTTTTATTTATTTTATTTTTTAGAAGAGTGTGTAAAATTTTAATCCATGTATACTCATTCCTTAACTGTTTAAATTATTATGACGAATAATAAAAAGTTAATTTAAACAAAAATCACCTCTTTCTGTATTGCGTCACCTTGAAAGCTGGGTGGGGTGTACTTTTAGCTTTTCATCTGTACTTACAATGGGGAAAATTTTGAACCGTTACATCAGCATACACACCAACAACGTGTTGATTTGGCCTGTGCCTAACCGGCGGTCCATCAACATCTAATCTTCGAATAACGAACTAACATCTCTGTTTTAGTTTAAAATTGTACCTTGTTGGACTATTAACTGACTTCTTTTATTATGATATCAATAAATTGGGAAAATAATTATAAAATACCTATTTTAATTTATTTATCTTCATCAGTATCAGTATTGTAGTTCACAAATAAAATATTTGGGGTTCTTTAAGAATTATCCAAACATTAGTAAAATTTCGGGCTGTTAACATCTAATGTTGCTGCTCCATCTAGCCACACATTTTCCGATCTAATAAACTTTATTATTTTTTGAAGATTAATTGTGATTAGGTTTCTTTTTACTAATATACAAAGTAGGCAGTAGCTTTGTACCTTTTGTACAATGTGTGTTATTAGTGATAAAAGGATCAATTTATTTAGATAACTTTTGTACAGTCACGTTGCCTATATGCACAACGGCAAATGTTAAAAACAAAAAATGTTTGTAGTGCCAGAAACTTTCTTCCTTACGGACGGTATAAAAGAACAAGAAATAATAACGTTTAATTTTAAATATACTTTTGTTTAAACTAGTGTACGAAGCAGTTATTGTTTAATGCTTTGAGAGGAACTGAGTACAATGATCTAGTTTTCCAAAGCATTGTTAATCATCAAATGTGAATGAGGAAATAGATGAGTTACTCAAAGTGCACAGAAAATCCCTCTATCATTTTATAACTATCGTATCTACGTTTTAGGGTCTGTGCATCGCAACTCTTTCTTAATTGCAACCTAATAAAGTTGGCGTCAAGAAATCAATACACCTGTGTTAGTTATGTTGCATAATTAAATATTTCCTTCCTACCTCATGAATTGTAGCCATAACTATCTAATTTACAGATATATTCTTTTATGCGTTTTATTTTTTCATATTATAAAATTAATTACTCTGTTTCGACGTGTTCATTTTTACTTTGATTTTATTGCCTGTACCATTATATAATTGCAATAAACACTGAAAGGTTTTTGTATCGATCCTTGTATGTCAGTGATTTATCAATGTCATACTCTTCAAATGAATTTTTATCTATAGAAGATACCTGTAACTATTCCTATTTCTTTGATTAACTAAAGTGCGTATAAACCAATTTATTTAGAATTTTTTTTCATTCCTTGTCCCTGTAGTACAAGTCAAACGAATTTCTGTTGATAATGTTATGGAAACTACAGTTCAGTAAAAGAAGAATAATTAAAAATTATCATCTAAAATAATAAAAAAATGTACTATCTAGTTTGTACCTGAAGTGGATGCTTATGCTCCATAGTTAAACGAAGATGTTTGCTGTAACCATAAAATTTAGATTTATCTGATGTAAGGCTAGCAGCCAGAGCATTTAAAAGCGTATGGATTATGTTTCCTTCCTACCAATGTTAAGGAGCTACAAACAAATAGGGAGATATATTTTTGATATTTTATGGTGAAAAAGTAGAATTTGTATACAGAGTGAGTTATTTATTTAATGCTGATCAGCAACGTAAATATCATTTTAAAGTTATGAAAGTAATTCATTTTAATAATAATATAAGGTACGTTGTGACGATCGTACGCCTATAGTTTTTTTTATTTTTTGGTGACTGAACTGTATAGTTGCAAAATCATGTTGGATACAATTTTTGAAATTAAAAATCTTTACTGTACAACATCGTTCTTGGTATTTCCAATATGTTCTAAACAGATTAAAGTGCCTTCGATGTATATCTTTGTTCAGAAGCAGCTGCTTAAAATTACCCTGATTCCGCTGTATCACATTGCTGCGGTCAGTATCACACGTAATATCTTCATAATCCACTACTACGGGCACAACTACACGCAACAGAATGAAATTCCTCCTCCCTACATTACTTTTTTTTTCCTTCCGAGGAAATACTTGAGATGTCCACTCATCCACTGTCAACGTTAGGCACGCAAATATCATTCTCATCAACCAGCAACTCATCACAAATGTCGTTCCAACTTAATAGAGAGCAATTCGTGACTTACACTGATCAGCCAAAACATTATGACCACCTGCTTATTAGTGTGTTAGTCCATATCTGGAGCGCAATACTGCAGCGATTCGGCGTGGCATGGATTCGAAAAATCTTTGTTAGGTTTCCGGAGTTGTCTGGCACCAGATGTCTATGCACAGGTCTCGCAATTTCCTTACATTACAGGCCGGTGACTTGCGGGTGCGGCAACTGGACACGAGCATCTCGGTAAAGGCGAGGCTGATCAGCTGTTCGCGTGCTACTGTAGTAAGCATCTATGCAGAGTGATTGAAGGTCGGTGAAACCACGACTGGGCGACAAGGTGGTGGACGTCCACGTATTATCCCAGAACGTGGAGGTTTGAGGCTTGCCAGCTCTGTAAATCGGGATAAACGGCAATTTGTGACAGAGCTAACAGCTGAGTATGTTCCGAAACACTTGTGCCTGCACCAGCATTGTACTCTGAAGAACCAAACTCACCGACCATCTTGTGGTTGCACATACCATCGAATGTAACGGGGAGTAATTTCATTCCATATTTTAGTTTCGGTGTTGTAATGAACTTCAGTGTTTTTGTGGAGAACTAAACGTATTAGCCGGCTCAGGGATTTTTTAGTGCCGCAGTTTATTGTGTTGTGCGACTGCGGGCAAGAATGCTTTTGCTAAAGGCCAATTACCACAAAAAAAGGAAAAATTATGCGAGCTGAGGAAAGCTTTTAAGCGAAAACGGCCCAACATAACGAATTTATTATTCATAGCGAGGGTGTTAATGTGTTAAGATTTCCAGTTGCCAACTAAATTTCCAAGTATTTCAGTGCATGGCACAAAGAGGGGATATTCGAACAGCCAATAAGATAATTTTAGATAAAGATACTTTTGTTGGTTATAAGTGTTAACAGGGGCACAACGAATGAGAGAGGAGAAGATGGTTTCCCGAAAGGACTTATTGCTGCGCGAGCATCGATGAACGGCCTTCCGATACTCAAAGAGAAGTTCCTTGGTTGCTGGATGGGGCAGCAAGTGAAGAGAACGGTTTTGACTACGATACTAGAGACATCTGCTCTGGATTCAACAGCCGATGTGACTGGAACTTCTGACGAGGCATTATCTGGGACGAGCTGAGTGTGTGTTGTGTCGAAGCACTGCGAGTTCAGTGAACAATGAGGTATATCTACACCCACCGGTGAAGGACTATTCGCAATAATTCTCCACGTGCATAGCGCCATGAGTCACAAAATGCTTTCCACTGAAACTTTAGCAGGACCAATCAGTTAACTGTACTTTCAAACTGTTTTTATTACTGCAAGACAAATTTAATGAAATAGTTAATGTGAATTATTTCGATCCTTTTGTTAACTAGCTTTTAATTTTCCTTTAATGTTCCTAAATGGTATCATGTGGATTGAAGTCATAAATAATTGTAATCGGTGCAAAAATCTTAGCAGAATGGAACCCAGTTAAGTAAATATCGATAAGTTAAAATCAATCCAAGTCAAAAGAAGACATCAGAATAGTTACTAGAGTCCTGCTAAAAAGCAGCAGCATCTCTAAACGGTAGCATTTGCTGCAAAACCACCAAGGTCTCAAATAGAGATTATTCCTGTTCGTCCCATTGGTCAATCCTTTCTTAACACCCCATCCTTTCCTATCCTGTATAAAACGGTTTGGACATACTCCATCTCTTTCATTTTTGTAATAAATATATCTTTGCTTGTCTTTTCCCTAGATTGGCTATATTATCCCAATTTTTACCCTAAACCTTTTTTTAATTTTCAGTCATTGTTGCAACTTTTAAACATGCCCGCTTACCGGATCAAAATCGCATGTGCTGCTTATTCTCTCCCGTCTATGCCAAATTCTTCAACTGAAGAAGAATTTACGTTTTAAAACTTCATGTGACTGATTCATTGTGGTCTGTGTGTTTTAGTTCCATCCTTTCGTCATTTGTTATAAGCGATACTGCGATTTTTTTTGCCACTTATTTTTATAATAATAACAACGCTCTATTCTTATAAAAATTATGGTAGTTTTCAGTTTGTTAAGACGCCGTGCATTTAATCGGAGTCATTCCGAATAAAAATGTAAAATTCCAGTACGAGAGTGACAAATGTGTCTTTTGGGAGAATACTCAATTTCATTCCCTAAAGGTTTGCCGCACGTTTTCGTTTGTTTTACGGAGAATAATTTCAAACCCTGTAACGCGAGAAGGAATTCAGATTTTAATCAGTGCAGGGATCCGTAGCCGCTGAAAAACGCTCGGAAAAATCCGCAAGTGGAGCGGCGCATTTCTTTTTTCCCGCCTCTCTCCGCTGTGGCCGCGCGCTCCTTGTGAATATTACGTCCGAGGTCCGAGCCGACCAGCCTGAATATTTCACTCGCGTTTTGCATTCAGGAATTTTAATAAGTGATTTTAGGAGCCCTTCAGAGTTTAATACCGAGCCGACCATCCACTGATTCCGCGGACTCCTCTTCTTCTCAACAGGCCGCTTCTTCTCTCCCTTTCTCTCTTCACGCGTCTCTCTTTATCATCCTACAATTACGTTTCAGATTTTTCCGCCTTTAAGGGAGATTTCTGTTACAATGAACCAACCGTCAAATAACTTTCAATATAAATACAAGTAGTTTTCCTCAATCTTTTAAAGTTTATGCAGTACTGGCTCCTGCCTGCATTTTCATTCATGTGGGCTGTTAATGTACAGACTACGAAATTTACGTAATTAGAGTGGTTGATTAGCAGACTTCAACAACTAGGTCAACCGACGAAGAGTCAGTCTGTATACTTAAGCGCATTCGGGTGTACGGTAGTTCGAATCTAAGTGCGGGCAGCATCCAGATTTGTGTTTGCATGGTGTCTCCAAATCACTCCAGGCGAATGGCTGAATTCCTTTCCGTTCCTTGTCCCCAGTCCTTTCTCGCCAATAATTACCTCGACGTCGACTAGACGTAAAGAAATAAGTAAAAAAAAAAAAAAAAAAAATATGTAGGAAACTACAACGTGTTATGGACGAGAAGGTCCAACTCTTAACGAACACATGCAAGCTGCTTCTCATTTAATTTTGAAATTAAAATGCTGTTAAATAATTTAAACCATCATAAAATTGTGGGAGCTATTGTTATGACGAAATGATAATCACTGTTCCAAAGAATTACTCGATATATTTTCTAATGATTCTGTTAGAAAAATTAACATTTAAAGATTCGCAATAGCACTTCTTGAAATAACTACAAGCAAAAACCATAAATACGATAAAAAATCTGTATTACTGAGCCTCCGTCACACACATGCGTGCCGTGGTACAATTGGCGCCCGACCTTCTGCGCTCAGCTATTTAAAAAAGATCTTAAAACTACTAATCGATTCTAGCTTTTTCTAACCCCAAAAACTATAGAAACTGCAGCTTGTGAAATCCTATAATATAATAAAACAAATTATACACAAGAGTACAATAATTTATAAGCATATAATTAATTAAATAAAAGAAACATAGAAAATTATTGGTGCCGCGTGATCCTGTCACCTCTCTGTTGTAACGATTACGTTACAGTTAACACATCACCAGCCGGGGGAGACTGTAACTTAATTCCTCTGAATAATTCGATGTGGCTCATATGTTGAAACCGCGATTAACAATTCAACTTCTATAAGTAACTAACATCTTTTTGTCATGTTTTCAGGAAGTATCTACTACATTTATTGCTATTTATTTAAAACCAAATCGATACTAATTTATGAACACTGTTACATTCCTGTGAGACTAGGCTTTTGAATAGCCTTTTGAACGTTAACTGCTTAATACACTACACTACTTAAGACCATGTTTCACTACAATTACAATAATTTCACATTATTTATTATCGTTTTGCCTGTATCCTCTTAGTAAAGACAGCATTCTGCACGGAGATTCTACAATAACCGTGGCACCGCAATTCGGTGATCGTTTCTTATGTAACGCAACGAGACAAATCGAAAGTGAGGTGGTTACGTTTAAATCCGGCCTATACCAGAAAGAAAATTTTTATCAAACTAAATTTCATGATGGATTCTTATGTAGCTCGGCGAGACAAACCGAAGAACAAAAGTTTTCGATAGTTCGCTTGATTCTAGAGTTATAGGCCCACTGTATCAAAATTGAGGTGGTTAGGTTGAGAAGCTGCGTGGACCAGAGAAAATTTTGCCAAAGCCTGTCTGTAGGTAGTGGTTAGGTTGATATGCGACCTCGACCAGAAAAAAACGTCGTCAAAGGAATTAGGAATCGTACTTATAACCAATTATTGACGGTCAATATATTGAGAAAGAAACTCTATATCAAAAAAATGTATTCTTCACTTTAGTTTTTTCTTGTCGAGTTACATAAGAATCCATCATCGAACTGCGGCTTCCCAATTATGATAGTTCTGCCACCTGCGCCAAACCTCCGGGATGGGCCCTTCGGTCAAATTTTTACCAGTGTATTTCCCTTTACCCGATAGGCAGTAATCATACTGCTGCTTTTATTTCTCTTATAAAATATATTAATATTTATATATACTCGCAGTGGTGTGATTTATGTTCGCTGCAACATTTTTATCTTATTTACTCAGCTTTTCCGAGTCTCATCAAAACAAAACAAAACATATTCTATTCCTGGGATCATGCGTTGTACATTAAAATAAACTCCATCAAAATACGATCCGCAGTTTTTAAGTGAAGCGCGTTCAACGCAAAATGGATACTAATTTTTGGACATTTTTATTTTACTTTTTCAGCTTTCAGACATTGCAGTAAAATAATACATACACTATTTTCGCCGCGGTACTATGAGGTGTGAATTATTCTAAACCCTACCAAAACAAGGCTAGTAGATATTGCATGAATCGCCTTTCGTGGAACTCGTATAGTAATTTGCGAACACTTTTATTTTCTTTCCGACTGCACTTCAAAACAAACACCTCGTTCATCCAAACAGAGAACACAAATTATATATATATAAATTCAGAATTTTAAAAACTGCTCTATGTTGCTATTTATTTGGTACTCTTTACGGCTTACAGATGGAGGCGTATTTAATTTGAATATGAGTACAAGGATTCCCAAATCAAATACAAAGCACTGCCTCGTGCTAGATATACCAATAAAAAAAAAAAAACACAAACAACTAAAAAAAAATTAATTTAACGTTCCGAAACTTTACAACAAATGAAAAAAATGCCACATTTGATCTTACTGATATTCCATTTAAAACAACGGGGAATGATCTTAATGATTCCAATGATAGGCTGCAATACTAAAATAAATAAGATTAGTGTGAATTTGGCGAGTATTTTTGCATTGCATTGCATTGCCCCCCAAATGTGGTAATTGAAAGTTCACAAATGTTTGTCCATATTTTAAATATAAAAATTGATAAAAGCAGCTCGCTGCTTTTAAATAAACACTAGTTCAGCTTATCGGAGGGGAAACTCCTTAGTTTTTTAAAATTTCTTTTGATAGGGCAGTTACAGGTATAGTCTAATGATTTGAAGTACGCACTGTTAAGTTCGTTGTGCGTAAACGGTGTAGAATGCTCTGTCGATGGCGAATATTTTGCATATTATGCTCGCTACAACACACAAGTCACTATTCACCTAAGCACTTCTGCCTGATGTAAAATAGACGTATGCTTTCCCCCTTAGAGAGCAAAGTACTGAACGTGCCAAGTTACTCCATTACACACTGTTAGGTCTGGTACAGAGAGACTCCAAAGCTCATAACATCTACCACTCGAGGCCTGGTACAGAGTGTCTTAAAAAATCGTCCACAGTGGCTCTTGCGTCTTCTGCGACTGGCCACGCCTCCCGACTCAATATGAAGACAAAAATACCCATGTCATTCCAACTGCATACGCCCCACACCATTACAGAGCCTCCACGAACTTGAAAAGTCACCTGCTGATATCCATACCCGTACACGTCCATCCGCTCCATACAACTGGAAACGAGACTCGTCAGACCAGGCAACATGTTTCTAATCATCAACAGTCCAATGTCGGTGTTGACGGGCCCAGGCGAGGCCTAAAGCATACTGTCGTGCACTCAGCAAGGGTACACGCTGGGCCTTCTGCTACGAAAGCCCATTTCGATTATGTATCGCTGAATGTTTCGCACGCTAACACATGTTGATGGCCCAGCATTGGAATTTGCAGCGATTTGCGGAAGGGTTGCACTTCTGTCACGTTGAACTATTCTCTTCAGTTGTCTTTGTTGCTTCCATTCTTGCAGGATCTTTTCCGGACCCAGCGATGTTGAAGATTTGTTGTTTTACCGGATTCCGATATTCGCGGTGCAATCGTTAAATGGTCGTACGGGAAAATCCCCACCTCATAGCTACCTCGGAGATTCTGTGTCTCATCTCTCGTGCGCCGACATAACACTACTTTCAAACTAACTTAAATCGTTATAACCTGCCATTGAAGCAGTAGTAACCGATCTAACGCCTGCGCCAGACACCTGTTGTCTTAATTGGTTCTGCTATGGCGTCCGCTTCTTCATACAGTTTTCTACTGTCTAATAAAGTTTTCTGGTGTTCGTGAGAAAACGGTAACACTTCGTCAACATGCGGGACGTGCGCCTCCCAAAAATTCTGATGTAGCAAAACGACAGTGGCTGGTCATCCAACTTCCCTCAGATATTTCCTGGACCTAGCTTGTCTCACAGGGGCTTACAGCACGGTTACTCACTAACAAGGTGGCTGTCTATTGTTCACCCCTCAGAGCCCCCGACCGTCTGGCTCTCTTTACCTGGAATTCCGTCCTCTCGTTCGTTCGGCCATCGCAGCAACGAAAATCCGATCCTAGCAAAATTCTTCCTATTACTGACTGAAATTAATATTAATAATAAAAAATGCACGGGATGGCCCACTTTTGTCTTTCCGTTAGAACCTATATTCGTATAAGGATGTTTATGATAAATGATATCTTCTTGACGTAACGACCTATTGAATGGGTAGAATCTTAATCACTCTTAAAATTTAAACTAGTAGTGGCTGATAAGATGTGTGTAAATTATACTAAGCAAATCAAGGAAGCAAGCCATACATCATATGAAATTTAACTCTGTAGTGTCTTCCATGTGGGGCATGTGATTAATGCAAGTGACTGCGGAATGATTGGCCCTCGGTTCGAATCACGGGATTAGCCGAAGTTTATACAGGCCTTAAAACTTTTTTTATCGATAGTAAAAATTTATGTTGCTAATGTGGTTCGGACTTCAATCTGTAGTTCCCCTTTGGCTGTCGGGATTACTGGGAATGTTAAGGTAGCTGCGACAGAGGCTGAATGCGCAGCCAGTAAGTAGCCCTCGTTTTAACCTGTCAGCAAAATACAGTGTGGTTAAATTTTCTCTAATCAACACATCAGTGTGATAACTCTCCAAACGTGTGTAAGCAAGCCTTTCAATTGTAAAAATGGATCTAACAAATGAACGAAATATATATATATACATTATTTTCAACAAAAATCTTTCAACTCTGCTCACTCTGCTAATATGCAAATATTTTCAGCTGATACACTTTAATAACCGAGCTGAATTGTAAATTTCGCGAAATTTGTCTGTATTTTTTTTTTTCATGTGTTATAATATCTAGAAAGATCCGTTGTAAGCATTTAAAGAGACGCCTAGATGTATTTGGGGCAGTATGAAGCTGGAGTAGTTTTACATCAGAAAATCTCCAATTTGTACAAAATTTTCTCCCGGAACACAACATTTAATACAATTGCTCACACTCTTTTAAGAAATACTTAGTTTGGAAAATCCCGTTTATTGGCAAGCTGTGCAATAAACTTTTAATGTTTACCTGTGTTAGTTAACGATAGATAATTTCTCCACAACAGCATTAAAACGAAAACAGAGAATGTGTTGTTTTGATTTCTTTTAAAGCTGAGACAGATTTTTCTTATGGCTTTACGCCACGTTGATATCGAGATCATTTGAGGCGGGAAAGAATTTAGGGCAAGGAACGGGAAGGAATTATGCCATGATCTTTAAAAGGGAGCATCTCGGCATTCGTCTGGAGTGATTTGGGTAAACCACGGAAAACCAAAATCTGCCTGGACGGGGATTCGAACCGCCAGAGCGTGAACCGCTCACCCACCACGCTCAGTAAGCTGGGACCGTGTGTTGTGAGCAGTAACATTACAATGGAAACTTTAGCCGATTTGAATCTCTACGGGTGATTGATTATATCTTTCAGTTATGTGCGAATTGTGTTAGGTTAAAAATTGAATGAATAAAATAACAAAAGTCTTACAGCAAATACACTGTTTCACATTCCTCTAATGAAGGTTGCTGCTAGCTGTGCCCAATTGTCTCCTTACATATCTTTATTGCATGCGTATTTTAAACAGTTATGGCAGGCACGTCATATAGCCTCTATGCTTGAGATCTATTGCCCAACTGTTCCACTTACAAAGTTATAAAACATAACCACAGTTCCCAACATACAATAAGAGAAGCCCATTATCTTTTGGAGACAGCCCGCAATATTAGGGTCGAGCCATATATTTAGGGCCGTTTTTCTATAAAATATGAATCGTTTTTTTCGGTAATTTAACGTTAATAGCATTTTCAGTCGACTGCGGCTAATTATAATGGGCCGCCTTAACTGAAGGGCTGGAGGGAAGGTTCTGGGCATCAATAAAGCGATGTGGCGTGGTCTCCTTTCAGCACGTCTGCACGTACTAATTGAAAAACGGTTAGGCCCCTGACTGCGCCCCCCGTAGTCCCTAATTATTGAACGTAGAAACGCCTCCGCCAGATTAACTGCCACACCGACGGAACCTTTGTTTGGACTCCTTTAAGGGCTAGCGCGGGAGAAACGCGAATCAGGCAGGTGTGTTATGCTGTCTTAGATGCGCTCCAATATCTGGCAAGTCTTACTGAAAGTTATTCGAAGATACCTTCATCAAGTTTGTTAAAGTCTCTGAACGGACTGAATGTGTTTTATTTTTATTGTCGTATTACCTCAACGACATATTTGTACTTTACCTTTACTGATACGTTAATATGCATGATCCATTTCTCTTCTTGAAGACATGTTCTGATATACTGTTTCTGAACATTCCATTTATCACTTTATCCCATTATTTGACATTATATGTTTAGTGGAAAATATATTTCACTGCTGCAATGCTTTTGTTTATTTTATTTTTGTTTACCTTTCAGGAAATATGGTAATCAGTGATCTCTGGACGGTTCATATTAAAGTCTTAGTATGTAATAGTTCTGTTGGTGGATTATGTTAGTTCACTGAATAGATGTATTTTGGTTTTTCTAGTAATAGTTACACTTAGGCAGTGAAGGGGATAAAGGATTTTAACTGCACTTTCTGTTGGCATACAAAATAATCTAAACAGTTTGAATATGATTCATTAATGCGTTTTATAGTAATATATCTATGCAGATCGTAGTGGTGCAAAGGAATTCGATATCCAAAACGCAACTTCACATTACCATTATTTTATTTAAAAAAGGATTCAATTTTAGGCTATAACTTTCGAAAAAGTCATGGTATCCTACAACTTACTTTTGAATACGTCCATAATTAAAATGATTAGCTATAATAAAAAGAAGAAGGAATAACCACTGATAGCCGAAATTGAGCGTCGAAGACGATTTTTTTAATGTTCTGAGAAGTAAGCGACATGAATTCGTAAGAAATAGGGTAGCTGCTTCTATATTACAAGGAAAGAAGTGTGATTTGCTCCTAAATCATTTCGGCGTTTGACTGAGAACAAGGAAATGATGTTGAATTTAGTGATCCCGGTTGGAGAGGAAATACTGAAGTTCGTCGAAGAGATTTCCAGTTTTTTGAAACAACAGAAATCGAATGAACTATTGGTACAGGAACTTCATCAATACGGACATTTTCGTCCTCAGTAGTCATATTCCTGTTAGTATTGTTCATCAAGAGAACTACAACGTCATTAACATTAAACATCTGTATTTTTTAATTGATCTGTTAATTGAAGTGGAAGATCGAAGAGTCTGTATAAATCGTGTGCGCTAAGAAAAAAGGTATAATCTGTAGAATTACACAACCTATGTCAGTAATAATAAAAAAATCCTCTAGTACCAGGCTTCAAAACATAATTCAAATCTCATGAATGTTGCTTCAAAACAAAGAAGTAATTAAAAACACAAATACATTTCTCTAAGAAATCACTTTAGCGTTTAAATAATTTTTTTGTTCATTTACGAACTGAATCATATTTAATACTTTTTTTTAGTTGATTGCTATGCTAGTGAATGCTACGAACACAAAACATAGTTTTGCGACTTGCAGAAGTAGTAATGAAATTGAGATCTGAACGTTTAAAGTTTTATTCGTGAACACAAATGCCAGAGGCGCACTCGGAGAGAGAGACTTATGTGGGTAACTGGGAAAGCCTAAGCAAGGGCAGCCGCGCATGAAATCGAACGACGCGCTTCCACTTGTTAAAGCTGAACACTCGTCCCTGCTCTCTGTTTACACACAGCATTTCCCTGCTACCATGTATGTAATTTCACACGCTAATCAACTTATATTTTTTGTTAGTAAATTATGTGCTAAACAATATTTGAGCTGTTTGTGTGATGGCCATATTGCAAGCAATTTCGCTTTAGTTCTGCTCAATGGAGTAAATATTGTTCTAGTTCTGAACAATGGACGATGTGTTACTATTTGAGGAGATTCTTCATGGCATACGACATCACTCAGTGTGGAGATAATGCGTTAGTCAACTTCATTTCCTGTTGGTACTGTACTATTGTTTTATAGGATCAGGAGTCATGTGCGCCCATTCTGGAAGATTTGTTTTAAAGAAAATCATTTCTGATGATGGTCTACTTCTTTGTCACCCTCTACGAACTAGGCCTGTGCCTTGTATTTTAATAAAAGTGACGAAGATTACTGCAAATCAATGGAGTACGTAAGGCATTACAAATCTGGTATCAATTGACGGTAAGACTATTTTTGCTACTAGTAGGTACCAACATTTCCAAATATTTTTGCAGACAAAGTGTTGTGTCGTGGGAAATAAATCTCGTGGCTGAAATATTGTTAATGCTCTGTGAAGAGAAGACTCTGTTTTCCCACAGAACCAACTTTTTTTTTGTTCGAAATAAATCTTGTGTTTGAAATATCGTTAATTAATGTGGGTATCTCCCTCTGCTGTATCAATTTTTTTTCTTAACTGTCTTGAAACTACAGTATGCACATTGAAGATGGTAGAATAAGACAGGGCAAATGCCTGCTTGCAAATAATAACTTTCAAGGCATGCGCAAATAAAAAGGAAGTACCTAAGCACTCTGAAAATTAAAGAGATGTTATTTACATATGCTAGTCCTGCGTCTTGTGAAAAACTTGTTAAATGTTGCCACATGTCAACACAAATCACTGACATTGATGTAGATGACATGTACCAAGCATAAATATCTTCGTACCTCTATCATACCAAGCAAATAAGGAACTGATGTATTGCAGTTTTTAAAATGAAACGAGGAACTGGTTAATGAGTCATCATTTGGCAAAGAAGATATAAAAAGTATAAAATATTTGTTTTTGTTTAATTATTAAGTCCTATTTACACAAATGAAATTGATGTTACAGTATATGATTAATCAGAAAATAAAGTAAAGCTAAACACATCAAAGTAGAGAAAATTTTATAACCGGTACGGTACACCATTAAAAAAAATTTAGTATCACAAAGCGACTAAATTGTCAATATTAATGTTAAGGCATCATAGTATTTGAATTTAGCGGCATTTTCTTGACTGGACTAAAATATATAATTCTTTACAATTCATGAATTAGTACGAAGAAAATACGTAACGGCTTTTCATTGAACGCAGTTTCAGTGACCATTATACAATGAAGAATCAAAAGGAGTTCCTGAACGGCAGAGAGAAAATGACAGTCTTGTTCCCTTACACCTTCATTACATTAAGAGAAAGGGGATTTGAAATTTATTTGAGCTGGTGCCAATTTAAATTTTCGATCTGGGGAGATTTGGCTATTTACCTATAGCTTCTT
This sequence comes from Vandiemenella viatica, assembly GCA_031002005.1. Taxonomy (NCBI): domain Eukaryota; kingdom Metazoa; phylum Arthropoda; class Insecta; order Orthoptera; family Morabidae; genus Vandiemenella; species Vandiemenella viatica. The sequence goes on from JARYHS010011408.1 coordinate 44,952,002, forward strand.
ATGGGAAACAGATTTCCCCTTCACCTTTTCAGCTACATGCATTCTATAACTTACTGAAGCATACAAATGTTAAATGTAGATTCTCTCTGTAAATGTCGCGAAGATGCTGACATCATCCAATATATTTTTGCGGTTAAAAGAACAACAACAAAATATTATTTTTAGTGCAAAGCACATCTTGAATCTGATTTTGACTCTGACCACAATACCATGATTTTGAGATGCAGTGTGAAACCAAACTACGTATGAAATCTACCTCTAACCAAGAAGCTGGAAATGGACGACACGGAAAAACTTATGAATTATGAGTTCCAGTAAACATAAATGAGAAAAATGGGGTGAAGGAATTTAGCGTAACAAGAATCAAAGCCTCGAGAGAAAGATAGAGAAGTTAGTTTGCCTTTCCGGCTGAGATCTTCTCAGGTGGTGCAAATCAACGATTAAGAAACTTACATTTTCCTGTCATAATAATAAAGAAAAACCGCCAGTGGAGCTTTAAGGCGCCAGCTCACAGGATCAGGTACCGGCCGTCCTGACTGCGATTCTCCTCAGTCATCAATGTGAATGTTGGGACGGTACCCAATCCCCGCCTCACAAATCTTTCATAAATACACTTATCATGCAGAATACAAAGTTACTCCTTTTACAGACCAATGGCAACACAAATGTTCCTCCTCTAGGTTAAATGCTCTGGATTTCACAAATCCGGTTCTAGTTCGGGTGGACACTGGTCCTCCCCACTCCTCTCATGTTTCACACTGGCCACCTGTGTAAAAACAGGAGACCAATGTGTAGGGGGGGGAAATCATTCTGAAACCACTTTCTCAGTTCTTTCTGCGGTCTATACGATATTCATTACTATATTGTTGCGAAAAAATTAATAAAATAATTAAAAAGGCATAATTTAAAGTCCGGTGAACAACGTATTGCTTTTGTAACTTCATAACTGTTAGAATGAACCACATACTAATCAAAATTATGTCCTTCAATTATTTTTCCATGCTAGAAAATTTTCAAAATATATTACTGCCCAACTAAAATTTTAGGTAACGTTTCAAGCAATCTATACCTATAAATTGCCAGTCTTGGTCACGATGTCCTGTCACGCAGTGACGTCACTCTATGGGGACACGCTATGCCGTCACGCTTTTCGCATTCGATGCTCAACCTACAACGACCAGAAATGTTCTAGATTATGCGCTTTATTTAATAACAGTTCTATTTAGATATGCATTAGCGAGTAAAAGAGCTGCCATCATACTAGAAGAAAAGTTTGTATTTCGCAATAAACGACGTATTAATTATTAGTTGCTTTTTCTTAATGAAAATTCGTTCGATGCAAAAAAAAAAAGTTTATACCCTCTGTACAGTGAGAATTCACTTTCTTCTCCTATTGCATCCGATCCTATTTTTATAATTAATCTACTACTATTGATATAATTCCTGCTACTTTTCATCACTTTTGTCTTGCTGATTTATATTCAGTACAAAATCTGCCTTCAGTATTTCGTTCTTGCCATTCAGTAACTTTTCAATATCCTCAGTCTCTTCTACTAACAAGACAATGTCATCAGCAAATCGTAGAATGATGATTTTTTCTTCTTGAATACTTATTCCACATGAGGATTTTTCTTTTACTATCCCTATTGCTTCCTCTACATACAAGTTGAATATTAATGGGGTTAGACTGCAACCTTGACTCACAACATTTTTAACTGATGCATGCCTCTCATGATTCCAAACTTTTATTATAGACATTTGATTCTTATATAGTTTATAAAGTACTTTCCTATCTCAATATTTTAGACCCGAAATCTTTAAAATTTTGAACATCTTGTCCCATCTAACATTATCAAAAGCTTTTTCTAAATCAACAAACACCATAACACTATCTTTTAATTTGATCCGCCCTTTTAGTAATAATCTTAATGATGCCAGAATTGCTTCCCTTCAACCGCGATTTTTCCTAAAGCCAAACTGATTTTCACCTGCCATCTTGTAGCTATTTTAAATTATTTTCTTTGTCTGGATCACTGTCTAGTTAAGTACTGAAGAAAATGTTTACGTATAGAGTTACTTTCAAAAGCGATGAAGATTCCAAATTAACCTAGATCACAGTCGCCAGTCTGGTTAGCTTCAGTAGTGCATATAACAACTTTCAAAGTTTACAGTTACACACAATAAATTAGTGCACTTTTGAAGCTTTCTTTTTATTTCATCGTCAAAGTTGTTCTTCGCTACAGAAGCAAACTGCCAGACATTTCGTCTCCCAAAATTGCAGGTTCATTTACTATTAAAGGTAGGAAAATTGTTGTATTACAATCTCTTCCACTACCCTTTCCATTCTTCTGTTTATTATTCTGATCAGAGTATTTATACACATGATACCAAAGCTCTGTTTATTTTTGATAGCGCTGGCGTTGGCATAAATTTACAAATTCTAGTGGTATGTTTAATTTTGATATTATGTATGAAAGATGAGAAATTTAAGACAAAATTTTATGAAATTAGTAGCTATTTTTGGTTGAACGCAATTCACACAAACACAACTTGTCCGATTTAATTTCTTCTAGGAGCCTTAATGTTTATTACGACTTAAGCGTAGGAGGGAAGATTATAATTATTTTTATCTCTGGTGATGTGGTAACTTTGAGCTATTTGTTTTAAGAGAGAAATCCGTACTTTAAAAGTCCACACGAATTATGTACCGACGACATTAATACGATTTCAAAGGCCGCAGTACAAATAATGTCTTGCAATACATAGCATTTGATAGCGATCAGTCAATTGATGCACTGTGAGTACAACTAGACATCCCAGCCAATACCGAGCTTAGCGAGAGAACGGTAACACTGGCATCTAGCTTCGGGAGAAATTAGTATTCGATCCGTGCTCTTCCATGAATACCAAAATAACTCTGAGCGAACGCAAGGATGATTGTTTCATAAGGCCACGATCCAATTCCCTCCTGTCCCTTGCCAACAATTCTGTCCCCGCTGTATCGATGTCGAGCGTTTTTTGTGAAGGAGGGGCCGGTAGAGCGACTAGCAGGCAGGTGCTACGCTGTCTGCCGGCCTCGCAGGGGTGGGCCAGGTGGGAGGCGGTAAGAGACCACATCGATCGTGGCCCGTCTGCCTACTGTCGGCCGGCAAAGGTCGCGGGGCCCGCAAAGGACCCGCCGGCCGGCTGCCACCGCATTTGTTGATTATGCGGCCCGGACCCGTCGTGCGCGATGCATGATTTATAGCGCGCAGCACGCGATCCGTCGCTGTTCTTTATTTAAATGGAATTTTGTGCCTCCTCACCGGAGGAACTGTCCTCATAAATTTGGCAGATGTAATGGAAAACAATATTGCATGCGAGAAGTGTTTTGTCTGCCCTCGTCTGTGTCGCTCCCAGGATGTCATTTGCTGGAAACTCCTGATCTCGTTTACCAGTCTGTAACCTACACAGACAGCTCCACCCGCATCCCCCCTACCCTCCTACAGCTGTATACAAAACGTGCCACAACACATCTTAGAATAGGTTTACCCGAGAGGAAGGGCGATGAAAGATTACGATGTAATAATATCTTAGGAACAAAATGGACTACCGTAGGAACAGTAGCGATTCGAATACTAAAATAAACAAAACTAAGGTATCACGGATAGCAACGATTACATTTCACACTGTTCTAAGACTATTTCTAGTTCTATTTCTCTGCCACCTACCGGTTTTAGCCAATATAAAAAATGACTATTCCCACTTATAAGGTTTGACGTGCGAATAGATTCTTACCACCTTCTTGTTCGATTTAGCTGGTAATCGACTGGCTGTCGAAGTTAACAGGATTCACCAAAACTTACAATTAGATTTACCAACCTGTGGGTAACAAGCTACATGTGTGTTAATAAGTTTATACAATCATTCTTGTTATCTAAATGTTTATTCATTCTTCTCATATAAAAATATTTATTTTCTTAACTTGATACTCAATACACTAATCAGTCTCACTACAATAACACTTTTCTGTTTATCAGCCATATATCAAATTTAATAGATAATGAAGAGAAACAACACATTAATACTCACTACATGAGTACTTCGGTTAACATTATTACAACATCTGCATTAGGGGAGCAATCCTGTAACTTTAAATACTGATTTCCCAGAAACAGATTTCAGCCTAACTGTGAGAAGAACATAGAACAAGCTGCATGTACATCAAAACCTTTAATCAACAACCATACAACATGGAGTCTCTAAAACATGTTAATCCTGATTTATTCAATTTTAATTTTGAGAGGGTGTGATTAAACGGTATTAAGACCACGTCTTCCTTTTGAGTTAATATTTTTATACCTACGTTTAAATAAAATTAAGAGTAAATTACAGTATTTCCAAAACCGATATACATAATATTTTACAATAATTCAGGCAGTTTTACAAGGACATTAAAGTGAAGGTATTACGTGTGTAGCCTCTTGCCCTGACAAATCATGCAAGGTCTATTGCAAGAAACCAAACCAATGACGCTAATGGATCGTTATAGAGAAATGGAAAATGTTTATTTTGGACAATGACTCGAAATTGGTTCGTCAAGAATGCCACCATTTATATTCATATTATTTTAGTTTACATAAGCTTTGTTTTTTAAGACACCTTCAAGTATTATGTGGTTGTCATAGCAAAACGTATTCGATAATGGATTCACATAATATACGACGGTACCAAGAAATAGCGGCAATGGCCGCTGAGAAACTGAACTCAGGAAAAATATTTTCAGAAAGCGTAATATTTGAAATGGGGTGGATATAAATACAAGTAGGCCTATTACTGGTTTGTGTTCAATAGTTGTCAGAATATTTAAATTCTTCTGAGTTTTACCATAATCGTCTGGGTCAATACAGTGAATGTTTCATATTTTCCCTCCAAATCTGAGATATTCAAAATACCTTACAAATACTGAACCAACTTAACGAGTTTGATATTATGTAAAAAAGATACAAAATAAATGTAGGTTGCAGACGTTCATGCTGAGGAATTCCATTCGCAGTTGGTTGCCACATGATTTTTTTTTTTTTTTTTTTTTATTATTGCTTTACGCCTCGTCGTGGTAATTAGAGAGCGTTGCGAGTTAGTGGTTGACGGTCTGGCCTCGCATTCGGTAGGACGCCGGTTAGAATCCCCGTCCGGGCATCCAGATTTGGGTCTTCCATGGTTTCCGCACATCACTCCTGACGAATGCCTGGATGATTTATTCAGAAGGCCATGGTCAAATTCCTTCCAATTCCTTGTCCCCAGTCCTTTTTCGCTCCTAATGACCTCGACGTTGATGAGGCGTAGCGCCATATGGAAGAAAAAAAGAGGTAATTAGGGGTAGGAATAGTAAGGAATTCGGCCATCGCCTTTTGAACGAAGCATCCGGCGTTCGCTTGGAGTGATTTGGCGAAACCATAGAAAACCCTAATTGGGAAGGCCTGACGGGGATCCGAACCCGCGTCCTCCCGAACGCGAGGCCAGAATGTGACTGCTCACCCACCACACTCGGGACCATATGAGAATAACAGTCATTCTTGATTTGGTAACTATGTTATTAAGACTAAGAGCGCCCTGGTGGCTCAGTGGTTAAGGTGTTTAACCAGAGATCAGAAGGTCCCAGGTCAAATCGTTTTCTTGGCGTGTAATTTGAAAGGCCTTTTATCAGATCTTCACTTTTGGCACAGCTTGCTGTGTAACGTGAAGTATGCTTGAACGCTTCCGTCGTTCGGATTCCAGGTTGAACTGTAGGTACCCTGGATCCAGGAGGATTAACGGACTAGAGTGCATATGCGCGGCAATTTGAAAAACTCTTGTCATTTGGCAGCCGAACACTCTGGGGATTATATAGGAAAAAACGCCATACGCATTTAATTTTTTATCTAAGGAGAAAAAGGATATAAACATTTGCAGTTTTCGTGTTAACTATCAATCAATTTCCTGTTCTAAAGCACTACGAGCGAGGAAAAGGTTCTGAAGAAAGAAGAATCGAGGACGAACAAGACAATGATAAATTAAGAGGAGACAAGAAACAATGTAAAATAGGGCGATGAAATGGTGGCAGAATACCAGTGGCTGGAGAGATTTTAACTACAAACAGACCAGGCGGGTGTCTGGCAATTACCTAGTATGTTGATGAAAATCATTCAGTCAATATGTTCCTCGATTTCGGGGAAAAAATAATTCACCAGAATTTTTCTCAGAACTCAACTGCTAGCCTAGATGTTGCCTGAAATTAAGTAGGAGTTACTCATCGATAACTCAGAATAATACTCTCTAATTCACACTACCGCGGGCGCTTAAAGATTGGAAATTAAATTCTATCTGTAGCAAATACAAACCAAATGCTAAAAAATTCTCCCAGCGCAAAAAAAAATCCTAAATAAATAAAGGATGTATTTAAACTGCATTTAATAAACAAAACATTCGGATTTCCAGCTTATCTGCATTGCGAGCATGTAAAGTGTGAATAATGCGCCTGCTTTTTCAACCGCAATTTAAAGCTCTGTTATTTCCATCTGTTGCGTTTGAACACATCATTTAAAATTCGTGACTTTAATACAGAACTGGCGGCAGATATCATTAGCACGGCTGAAATCCGATAAACAGCGGCGCCGCCGCAGAGCGTAAACAAAACAATTCATGTGCTTCCGATCTGCGGAACGATTTATGTACACCACTCGATGAAAAAGCGGCCAGCGTTTTAAATATTGTATTCACTGCCGGAGTCTGCATCCGCTACACAGCTAACGCCCAAAAGCTGCGAACAGAAAATAGGCTTCCTCGTTCGCTTTTACTATAAGCCTTCTCTTTAGCATCTTATTGTAGCGTCAATTATGTAAACAGATGAACAACATCCTTGTCAACACCACGATGGAAGACGTTTTGTAGCCACCAAGTTAATTTTATATAGGTTTCTATATTGTTTATACGCTCATTCTGAAACATCTCAGAAAAGTGTGTCGTAGTTTTAAAGCTAACACATTTTCTACAATACACAAATGCATGCTGCACAGAAAGTAATTCTACATCGATATTCAATATAATATGTCTGTGACAAATGAAACCTCCTAATACTTTTGAAGTTGGTGTAAGTGTGCTGTTATTTAGTAAACAATCTTTCCAGCTGTCAAATTTTTTTGTAAAATAAATAAATGATTGCTACATACATTGAGCTCTCTGGTGCATGACTTGGAATTCGGGACAGAATTTTTATGTTTAAAGTAGAGCTATTACAGAGAAAAAACTTTGAGGAAATATAAGACCTTTAAATAGTTATTGTTTTTTTAAGTAGGAAACTTGTGTATTTATACAGGGAAGGGATGCTAGATCTCGCTTAACCCTCCAATTCGAGGACGTGGAATTCTTTTCATACAATTAGCGTACCGTAAAACAAATATATACATATGAATACTCTTGAAGCTCAACCGTATCAATCACTTTTCATTACATAATTTTCTGGTTTCAATTGGAGGTAAATTTCAGCAAAAGAATGTTTGTGGCTGTAATCAGGAAATCCATCTCGATATTGGTGGTTCAGGAAGGTAAAAGGATTTCACCATACTTTTATCATCAGTGCTCGGGAGCGACATTTAATTTGGTTTGGTTATTTCCTTGCAGTTTTATTACTTAATGAATTAAAGCCTCAAATAATGAATTCACAAGAAAAAGTAGGTCCGTCAGAAAACTTGAGACGGAACTATTTATAATACTTTCGCGATAATCCGATGACTGTTTCGAGTAAATGTAGAGAGATTCCATGAACTAGTTTTCTGCTCACCATTCCATGTTTTATTAGTTTATTTTGTTTATTTAAAAAAAAGGGATAGTTTCGAAAGCCTTCTGTAATAGTTCTCGAGGTTTTCTGCTTTCCACGGATGTGTGATACGTCCCCTGCTGTTCTTCAAATACCTCAATAATTAATGCAACCTGATTGAGGGGAAAAATGAGTCTATTTGTCGGCGATGCTTTAAGATAATACGAAATAAAATCTAGTGCGATTGCACCTTCTTGAAAGTTGGTGTTGAATTTGGGGCTAAACGCTAAAAAGTTCATAAAGTAAAAAGCTGAGACCGTTTAGCTCCTAATATGAAATCAATGACGTTCCGCTAAATATCTTAATGTAATAATGCGTATAATTTATTATGGAATGAACAGTTTGGTAAAGTTAGATAACTATGTACGCTTTCGCTTTTTTTTCAGGTTGATAAGTCATTTGGGGAAGAAAACCATATGCTTCGTTTTCTAAGTCGTAATTTAAAACAAGGTATTTCGGAAGTTAAATCGGTTGCAAACACAGCGCTAGTGTTACCTCAGTTGCAATATTGTTCTTCTGTATGTCTCCGTCGAAATGATTAAGGGACGCATTGGAGAATGTCGTAAGACAGGCCACACGAATCGTTGATGGAAAGCCTCAGTGCGATATTTAAGGACCTGGGCTGGAAATACTGCATTACCACAAGCGTTGCTTTCGTCAGAAGCTAATTTATAATTTCATGACAGATTAATTTCAGGATGACAGCTAACATTTTTCATTACCAGCAACATCCATATCCAGGAATGACCGAGAAAGTGAAATCAGATAAATTAGGGCAAGATTCAATCCTTTTCTTTACTAATTTTTCCCACGGACGGTAATCGAACGGAAAAAAAGCATTTATCGAGCGAGAATATTTAGCGGAACCATTTTGCAATGGTTTTCCAGATCACTTGGAGCAAATAACACATGGGCGCCTCCTGTCAAATCCTGTACTTCCGTTCCAATGTATATACGTTTACACATTAGGATAGGTGCAAAGTACTCACCGCCGCCACACACCTTGTAGTAAATGGTGAAGTAACAGTAATAGTAACAGTGAATATATGCTCGTAAAATGTTAAATCTGACCTATTTGGAAATGAAGGAAGACAAGTTTGAACTAGAGTAGCCAATGTGAAAATGTCTGAAATGCATTTGTTCCCTTACTTTCCATTCATGCCTCGCCCATACCGGATCTTCATTGTCTGACATGTGGAATCGTTCGTTTCTTCGTTTCTCTGAAAGAGATAAGATGCCTAGAACATGACTCTTACCATCGGTGCTCCTGATTTTGAAACAGATTTTATTACATAATAGGTTTTAAATTACACAATAAACACAATTTTAACATTATTACTGAAAAAATAGATGAAGAGAGACTTAAACAGACTCTAGGCTTTGGAGATAAGGGTGCTGAAAGGCATATAAATCTCTCGAGAAAGGATAAGATAGTAAATGATAAAATCAGAGATAGCTTAAAGGTCAGTGCATTGGAAAAACAAGAAGATGCAATGATTGAAGCATGTGACAGAATGGAGCTGGAAAAATGCCATAGTTAGCCTCTACGGCTGTCGAAAGAGAACGGAGAATCCTAAAGTAGTGGGTTGGAGATAAATAGTAGAAGAGACGTCTCGGAGATACCGTCCAAATTGGAAGAGACCATGATTATGATGATGAATGTGGATGGGTTGAAAAATCTGTAATATGTATAGTTCACTTCAAACAGAAGGAAAGCTTTAATATGTGGAGTTGATCGATGTGATACTTGTATAATACGAATGGAAATGTGTGTGACCATCCGTGGTGGTAAACTACAATCAAGTATTTGTGGTTCAAATGATTCCATCTGATTTACATTTAAATTTATTGGAGAATATGCGAAATTCTATGACCTACGAGTGCAGTGAGATACTTCTTCCACCAACCTATTTGGGTCGCAATGACCGGAGGGATAAGATTCGAGAAATAAGATGCCGTACTGATGCTTTTATGTATTCTTTCTTTCCTCGTACTATTCGGGATTGGAATGCGCAGAATTAAGATTGGTGCTTAGCACCCTCTGCCACCCAAAATGTTTGTGAATTGCAGAGTATGGATGTAGATGTAGATTCACTTAATTTTATTACCTTGCTTCTTCCAGTTTCGTATAAGCGCCGTTGTAGGTTTGACGTTCGAATATGTTAATTCTTCCTCACCTTTTTAGTGGATTTTTCTTCCGTAATTTACCCGGTAATAGACTGGCTGTCAATGTTGTGAGGATTCACCAAAACTTGTGGTTAAACTTAATATCCTGACGGTAACACACCACGCATGTACTAAATTATGTGAACTTTGGATCAATAAGTTTATACAATTATTATTGATATCTAACTTTTTCTTCTTTCTTAACATTCAGTAACACTATTTACTTTCGTAACTTGATGCTTAATACATTTATAGGTTTCACAATAAGAACAGAGAGTCTTGTCTTTCTTTATCTTAGCTACCCTCGGCCTAATACCACAGCAAAAACTCTCTGGTCACGTGACCTAACAAAGATTATCTGTCTTTTACTGCACCAAGAACACAGATCTCGAGCTTACATGTATATGGACTTCCCGGGTTATTCATAAACTATCTAAAAGCAGTAATGTGTGATGTGAAAGAGAAATTAGATGACTGTAATACCAAGCTCTCAGTCGAATGGCAGTTTCAGATCACAACCCTGCGGAACACGTAATTCTCCCTTGTGTTCGTGAGTCCATAGCTGCTATTTTATCAGTTGTTAATGCAGTGGCGCCTTCCCTAAGCGAGAGACCAACAAAGTGAAAATTACCCCTGCCTTCCGGCCGCAGAAAATACGCCCCGACGCGGCAGGCCAGGAATTATAGGGCCGGTGCGGCGGGCCTGTGATGAATGTAGGGGATAGCCGTATTTCCTCATCCTGCCGCACCGCGGCGCGCCGTACGTCTTGCCACCTGTCTGCCAACTCTTTGGCACCAACGAAGCGGTCGCTGCACAGGCATAGCAATTCCGCCGTGGCGAACGGTGGAAACTTGCCCCACTTATAACAATTCACCGTTCTTTATCATTTCGTATCAGCCAAATGTACTGTGTATTTTTTCTTAACTTACAGGAGAAATCTTTAGGTGGGCAACATTTCCGTACCCATCGAGGTAGGATATATTTCTTGACGGACAAATACCTCCACGTTTAAAACACACGAATGCTACCATAGGAACCGTGAAATCCAATGAATATTCTTGGGTTGAAAGGCGTCACAACCAGAGTTAAAACTCAATGCACAGAACTTCGCTAGGAGGCAAGACTTGCCTATAATAGATCTGATAAAATTAAATGAAAAAAACAATTTGTAGGTTTCAGTAAATTAATCATCAGGAACATTCGTGTATAAAAATAGTCTCTGTGAAATTCGGTATTCTGAAATGGTTTTAACATGTTTTCTGATAAATGAAATAGCAGTTGTTAGATGCGAGTTTAATTTGTTTTCGCAGGGATTTGTCTGTTCTCTGTATTCGATGTAATATTTGTGGCACTGCAAAATGGAATTTAAATTAACAGGAATCGAAGTCCTAATAGTTTTGGATGTCTTTTTTTTTTTTTTTTTTTTTTTTTTTTTTAATGGCATTCGGGTACATAGGAAATACAGCCAGCTCAATGTGATTGTATTACTCTTCCGGTGTATTGTTGCAAATAAGTATGGGCACATGGACACCAAGGACGGACACAACATTCACACAGACAACACTCAAACACCCGTGCCCTCGGACGGACTCGAACCGGCGACCTTCGGCACGTGGAGCCAGTCCTCTAGCCCATACGCTACCGAGGCCGGCAGTTTTAATAGTTGATAAGATATTCAATCATAATTGAATGTGCATGATATCAGTGAATTTTTTTCACATATGTTTACAAAATTGAAAACTGTAAATGAGTTAGTAAACTTTATTGTGAAGCACAAAATAAAAGAAATAAAGTTTCTGTGCTAGCCTAAGTCACTAAGATTGTTGGTACGATAGTAGATTCATAAATATCATCATTTCCCACAAATTTTAGAAAATCTTGAAATAGTTATTTTAGTGATAATCGGAAGATGAAATGTAACATTTTGATAACTGAAAGAGATATTTGATACAAATGCTTTTGTTGAAAAGGTAGAAACGGTTATTTATTACAATTTTTCACTAATCGAAGCTAAAAAAATTAAAAATAGAGAAACATTAAAATAATAAATGTAATTTCATTATATTATGCCATCCGTCAGTCAGAAAATATCAAAAATATCTGTGGCTTATTCATGTATTGGAACTGCATGAAGGCAAAGTAGGTCCCTTTGCTTTACCTGTTCTGTTTTAGAGTCGGTAATACCTGTCTTGGGATTGGATGTTACAAATATTATCTTGCTCTGGACATCTTCTTTTCCACGCTTGGTACGGAGGGACTTGGTCGTTCATGATGATAAATAACGTCAAGTGCCTCGGTTTGCATCACCAGAAAACTGGTTTTTATCTGCGGAATGAAAGAGTCCTTCCGTTTCAAACCTTTCTCTGGCATGACCATAGTATACAACTGCATAAGAATATTACATTCTTCCCGTTGAAATCTTGTAAAGTGTTACGAAGAATTTACGATTTTAAAAATTAATTAATAATTATTATTTACCCAAAGCGAATGTGAAACCCTGAAACATAGTTTACTAGATAAGACTAACCATAAGGAGTAACACCAGTGCAAAAAAAAAAAAAAAAAAAATTGCAAACCTGACGTCTGTAAACTTCCAGCTGTATATACGTCCTTGTTCTTACCTACATCTTAAATCACTTTTATGGATAAATTTCTGTTTTAAGGAAGGTAGCGGGGTATTGGTGGGGCGGAGGAATTTATATCTAAAGTTAATAAGTGTCCTTGAAAATGTTTATTTTTATGCTGGCTCTGCAGTCTGTATCGCTCTTTGGCAGGAAGCGTGGGTGATTTACTTTAGTCTGATTTGACCATAGGTTCCTTCGTCAATGTTTCGGCGTATTTTTCTAGGACCACAACATGAACCACACAGAGGTTGCCGAATAGGTTCTTCTGTCTACTGCTTCCGACATTGTCTCACGATAGCATCAGCACTACAGAAAATCCGAGCCTTTACGTCGAAACGACCATCCAATTTGATGATGGAACATCATGTGATTCCACTGTGAATCACACATTATTCGTACGTTTGTAGTTATTCTGATTGATGTAGTCACGCTATAATAATTAGCAACTCCCTGCACGTTATTTTGTAGCCATCAAGGTACTGCCTTAAGAGTAATTCCAACTAAAGCAACGTAGGTACTAATCGTTCTCTGGAACCTAAAGTATGAGTAAAATAGTGAACTACTTCTAAACAATTTTCTTGTATCTGAGTACTGTAAATAATCACACTATTTGAGATATATACAAGATTTCTAATTTCACTAAACTCAAATGTTTATCAAAACTTTCTTAATGTTTGGTGAAATTTTAGACATCGCCGTATATTTGAGTGCTTAAAAAAAAAAAATATTATTTCACTTCAACATGCGTTGTGATGGAGGTATTGAATGGAACATTTCAATTTGTTGCTAGAATGTTACTACGAATCACCTGTTGCATTTGACATTCGCGTCAGCGTTTATATTTGATTAAATACATACTGTCTAAGTCAGAGACAATCAGGAAAGCTACTTACGTGGCAACGATTTACATTCCGACACAAAATGAGCAATTAACCTCTGTTCTAATATGGTGGAACAAAGGAGGTATAAGATTCGTCGAAAACCTTGTCTAATTCCACTCCTCGTAGTTAATTTCTAGCTAATACCACAATTACTTGTAAGCTAATGATGGCTACTAAACTCTACAGCATTTTGTTATTTCATAACAGCAACTGCCATATTCTGAATCACAAATTCGTAGACCATTTAGGAATTCAAAGTTTATTTCAATTAACAGCTTAGCATATCTAGTTTCGATGACAATATCTATTGTTACTGGTTTTGACTGTGTAAAGAGAATAATCTTTTAAAATAATTCATATTATGTTTTATACTAGCGATGGTTTACCTCATATTTGGAACACGTCCTATGGTTAATAACTACACGTCTTCGTCCTTTGGCTATACGGAGAATGCTTTCCTTAAAAAGAAAATAATAAATACTTCCTGAGGTAAACGTAGTTACTTTCACGTTTGTAATTACAATTACAAAAATAAATCAGAAAAAGCACAAAGTAGTTTTCTACCTTTTGCGAAAACATAGAAAAGTTATTGCAATTGTTTTAACAATCCTAGAAAACATTAAACACCCTTAATTGTATGTTAACGCATGGTGCTTCTTTTTCATCAAAATGTGATGTAAAAAGGAATCTATAGTTTAAGATCCATATTGATGGCAAGTTCCAAAGACTACTTTTTCAGTTTCACAGTTTTTAGGTGTGTTGTCTAATAATTTTCTCATGTATGGAATACTCGTAAATTTACTTCTTTTGTCTGTCTCTGCTGAACTTTCACTCATTTGATACATATCAATATTGCTGATGAAATTTAGAAAAGTAACAATTACTAAAACGTACATTTTAAACATCGACTCAGTGTTATTAGAAAGAGTATTTCAGCACCTGTCAAAGACCAGTAGTCGCGTGTAGCCTGGTTTGCGCTGCGTTGTGTGCACATCAGAGAGAGTGGCGCATAGCGGACACCTGAGATGAGATAGGGCCGAGGCAGCTCGACTTATGGCGCCCTGAAAGGGGGGGGGGGACGAGGCGGCTTTGAGCGGCTCTGGCAGCCACCGTGATAAATTCTCCGCGCCGTCCATCCTCGTACGCTAGCTACTGCGCTGAGGGTGCGGCGCCTACATTCCTCTTCAGGACCCAGCAGGTGTCACAGCACAGTCAACTCTCCACGGGTTTGCCTTAAGCCAGTACCAAGCAAACAAACTAAAATCAAATTTTGATAATACACATTAGACTTTAATATTTAGTCCTTTACACGGTTTATATTAGCTCGACCTGTATGTAACGGAATCCTTTAATTCAATGTTCACCCACTTACACATGTCCGAGTTGTATGAAATTTTGCACACTTATTTTAATTATTTATCGTATTATTATTTAACAACGTACACAATAGGAAATGTACAAATCACAAGCTTGTACTATTTCATATCTCTAGATCTAAAGTTTTAATCCAGTCAGCTGCACTGATCGACGCAACATATATTTCCGCTATTTTTCTCATGTAGGCCCAAAGAGGACTGTCGGAAACGATGTGATTGATTGTCTGTAAGGTGGCTCCACAGTCACAATTTGCAGTATCTACCCAGCCCCATTTGTATAATAAGTAGCCACATCTGCCTTGTCCTGTTCGAATTCGATTGATGATTCTCCACTGCCGCCTGGGGAGATCAAAACATTGTAACCTTACTGAGGGGTCCTCAACTAGATTTTTATTGGCTACTGATGACTGCTCCCATTGAGTTGTCCACAGCTTGTTGATGTTGAAAGAGGACTCGGTAACGTTGACTGCTGTGCGCCATGGCGGTTTTCTTGATTTCAAGTGTTGATGTTTTGCTTGAATAATGTCTTGATGTATAGGCAATTGAGGGTTCTTCAGGATATTTTTCCAGATTTTTAAGAGAGCTTCTGATCTTCTTAGTGCTGGGGGTGAGATGTTGCGTAGCACGGGAAGCCATGTGATGTTCATACTCTGAATGACTCCCGTAATTATCCTCATTGCCTGATTGAGTTCCACATATATCTTCTTTGTGTGGGCACTATTGATCCAGGATGGGCAGCAGTATTCATTGTGGAACATACTAGCGCTGTAGAACAAGATATTTTATATTTATATGTATATTTAAAAATTATTTATTAGGTGCTTTACTAATAAAGTGTTTATTGTGATTTTTTTATCCGTCCAGTTCAGTTTTTTTTTTTTTTTGTCATACGCGTTTTTACAAAATTCTGTTGTAAATATTTTTATGTTTATTTATTGTTTGCGTTTGTAACATATAATACGATTTCAGTATAATTATTGTGCATAACATGTTCCTCATACCAGAGGCCCTTCCACAGCAGAAATGTAAGGAAAAAGAGTTATAAACAAATAACTTCGATCACCCATTCTGCGACTGTATGATAGCAAAGTGTACAGTTGTATTCACTGTGGAAATAATATGATACAGCAGTTTTAATTTTTCACTGAAAGAGAGTCAGTTTTCAGCTATGCAAAGGTTTGAAGTGCTTTCGGGAATAGTCTATGGTGTTGGTTAACAGTCAGAGATGTTAGATCAGAGAGAGCGTTCTCAAAAGTATTCAAAAAATTGGGAGAATACCACATTTCATCTAAAAACACTTGACTCAATGAAAGCATAAGATAAGAGATTTAACACGAGACTGATACACATGTGTTATCACTCTTCGTATCATCTTTGGTTGTTGAACAGATATCAAGGAAAAACGAATGTTCCTCGTATATAGTTACTTTGTTGTGATAGTATCAGCGCTTGATTAGCATCCATTAAGTATTCAACGACAGTTACTAGGGAAATGACGGATATCGTCCTCTATAACATAACTAATTCTATTGTGGTAAAAATGTAACTTTTCCCAATATGTGAAATTGATTTTATCTGAAAACTATTACAACGGCCAACGTGAAATCTATATTATTATAATCTCTTTGAAAATTACGAAGCTCTTAACTTTGTCGTTGCACCATCTTAAATCACTGAAACACACAGAAAACGATAGTTTGTATTGATCATTCTGTGCCTCATTGTTTGATTGTGGCAATTTATTGTAGGCTAAAAATATAAAAAAGCAATTGATATCTTAAAATATTTCGCCTAGCTAAAACTGGCTGATTGAAGATTTGGCAGTTGTGATTACACTATTATATGTGTATTGAGATCGTTCAGGCTCCAAAGAAATACGTAGCTACAACAGTTTTGATTATGAAAATGTTTCAGCTTTAAGTAAATAATGATTTCGGATTTACCTTTAGCAGATTAAAATTTTCGTGTCTTACATTTTCATAAGAAACAAAATTGGTATAAATACACATCATTTCGGTGTTGTACTAGATGAGCAAGTAGCAAAAATATTTTTAACAATATATCGTATACTTAATTTGTTAGATGCAGCTTAATCTCTCATTCTTCTAAATGGCGCAAACTTAAAGTCCTGCTTTACCGTAACAGATGATTATCATAAACAATAGTTTAGCGACAGCAAGGATGAGGTACTTGTCGCTTACTAAACGATAAGAATGATGAACAGGAAGAGGTCACAGACATCTGGGCCATGAGAAGTGTCGTCTCATATATCTTGGTTGATACCGCAGCGGGAAGAGAACGGAAGCGGTTGCAGTATTTTTACTGTCGCGAGCACTTTTCATCCCATGCTCTCTTTTACAACACCGAGCGTGGTGGGTGAACGGTTAACGTTCTGCCCTCGCATTCGGGAGGACGCGGGTTCGAATCCCTGTCCGGGCATCCAGATTTGGGTTTTCCATGGTTTCCCGAAGTCACTCCAGGCGAATGCCGGTATGCAACCTTCAAAAGGGCCATGGCCGAATTCCTTCCAGTTCCTTGCCCCAGTCCCATCCCATCTCTAATGACCTTCGCTGTCGACGAGGCGTAAAGCAATAAGTAAAAAAAAGCGATCAGTTTTGCCACTATTGTTGACGTTACTACTGTTGTGTATTGAAATTGTTTATGTGAAAGTTATGTTAGTAACATATTAGATTCCTCAATGCTCCAGATGAATTTTAGGATTGATTTGATTCACCATTTGGCATGAATTAATTTTCAAATTTGTTACATCAAGTCGCCACAAATTTTCTGTTCCAAAGTATACCGAGAAGGAAGCACAAGTGTGGAATTTCCCTACCAATAAGAAGCATTTAGGCTATTTTTTAAAAAGAAAAAAAAAGATTTTTCTGCATCTGTAATTTGTAGTACATTTACGAACTTTTTGTCAAGTTCTTGTACAAGAAAAATGTCATATAAATGGATAGGAGCCTTGGATAATTATTTCCACACAAGTTTCGACATTCTTAATTCGGATATCATTCTGTGGCTATAATACCGTAATATGGTGGTGCATGAAAAAACGTGCTATTTTACAAAAGATATAATCTGTATCCCGATGGAAGAACACATCAATGTGACAACAGTGCATAATCTATAGCCCTCTTGATAGATATTTATTTTGTATCTGTTCTTTCATCTTAAAAGAACTTTGTTGCTTTAAAATCTTTGGGTTTGTTTATCCACCGTTTGAAATGTATGTTGTTTCAATTTATTTTCTTTAAGTGAGCCTTTTCTGTCGTTAAGTGTTAATATTTGTAGGAACATGTGTAAGTTACTTGGCTATGGATAGTTATGTAATATGTATTATACAAATGTGTTCTTATTTGTACTTGTAAATTTTTGGAACTAACTTTAAAGTTTGTGTAGTTGACTCGGTTCTACTGCCATCAACGTATACTAAACACAAAGTCATGGAAACAATTTTACTCTTGCAAACCTCTTTCACATATTTTAGACCAACATTTTTCAGTACTGCTGAAATTCCGTTGGTCTTCAGCTTTTCTGATTATTATTTGTTGTAAACAGTTACATGTCAGAAGGAATAAATGTAGATATACTGTACCCTAACACGTAAAAGTTGTAGCACTGCAGAAAGTTCATATTGTTGAAGTGCATTATTTTGTCACAACAGCTTATTGCATACTGTTTTGGTACCCTCCATACATTTATTTGTCATATCGTCGTGCTCTAATGGAACAACTGCACTCATTTAAAAATCCATCGCTGACAATAAATATCTACAAATTTTATCTCTAATCGGTAGCTTAATTTAAATACTACTGTTTTTCATCGGGTCTATAGGAAGTTTCATAAATACTTTTAAAATCGTTGACTAATAGACACCAATTATCTTCTCAACTTAAATTACAGTTTGCTTCGCTGGTTACAGATAGTTTTGGGCGTGTATGGAGCAGTAGTGATCTGTAGACTATCCATCAAGTTCACAATGGTAATCTGAGAGAAAATTAAATCATAAGTAGGTAATAAGGTACAGACAGTGAGATAGAGCTAGAAAAATAACGTTAATTATTTGAAACAACCAACTTATTAACACCTGCCACTAATTTACTTAAAAATAATACTAGTTACCAACATGCGCTGGAAAATAATGTAAGGCTAGGGGTAAAGTAAAAAATCCCTTTGTTTTATGTTTGGAGTCATGTTATTTGATCAGACGATTTTGATTTTAGAATTTCTTTTTACTATTAGAATCTGACTTCACGGAGCAGTAACGAAAAGTACGTCTAATTCATTGTTTTTCTTTATGGTTTGTTACCTCGGAGTATGAGAGTCTCCGTACGAACAGTGGTACTACTGTATATGGCCAAGTACCAGCGCTAATCATAATATAGTAGTTACATCGCCCGGTAGTTAGGCAACCCAGCTGGACACTCGCGCAAGTTTGTTACCGGCTACATGCCGTTTCCGCTTCTGCAGCACCCCAGCTAATCACTCCAAAGCACATTTCAAACGCTGCTGTTTGAGTGAACAGCAAATGTTACAACATTACACAGAGTTAATTGTAGAAACACGTTTGTCATTGCTCTACACTCACTGTCTCTCGCGTCGGATGTCGTTTGATGTAGCTGTGTACATATGTTCCCGTAGAGAGATTCCTACCTGACAGATGGTTAAGCAGACCGTAATAATTCATTACGTCTCGTGACGAAACCAAAAGATATAATAACCTCGAATTTTACAATCAACTGAAATTCTTTGTTTATTTTTAATCTCTTTTTGAAACTTATATTTTTAGAGAAACTATTTTCAGCTTAATCTAATAATCCTTCATAGCTTTTATATATTATTGCAGTAGTTTGAAGTTACTATTGTTTATTGTTAACTCCGGAAATTTTTGAAGTTGTTTCCTCGAAAGAAACGGCATATTCAGATATTCGAAACTGTTCATGGAAAGGTGAAAGAACCAATTTGATTAGATCTCGTAATAATCCAATTTTCTCCTTATACCGTTCTTAATGTTTTATTCCAGACTATATATCAATCCTAATCCACTAGCAAATCGTTTTGTATCAGAGACATCAGTACAATCGTACCGTAAATATGCATAATGCAAGCAAACGGTATTCAGAGAAGAATCTCGAAATGTAAATTAATGATGAAATAGTAACTTCGAAACTGTAAAGGAATAAAAACCAAAAACATCTATCATAAAATATCTCCCGATTGAATACTACTTGTGGTAATATAGACACTGTAGCTTATTTTGTTTGGACATGAGAGACGTAGAAGCGTTCCAGGAAAGATAGCGTAGAAACTTGAGGCAATAGTAACCAATGGATGCACGTAAGAGACGAAGCATTGGAGAAGAGCATGCAATACAAGCCGATATGAGAATTCAGAGGAGAGGAGTAGAAGAAAAGAGGGGAGGGAGATAGGGATACATGATATTTGGATGTCGAGAAACGACCATGCTAACCAAAAAAAAATTATAAATAAAACAAAAGTCTTAAAAGCGATATATGGAAAATGAGGTAAAAGTATGCAGAGATTATTCCAGTTGCAGGAACACTAATTTAAGCCAGCCAAAGCGCGGAGATTGGCAGCCTGCACAGCAATTTTTAAATCTTAGAAAATATTGAATCACCGCACTTTGAAGGATCGGAGATGTGACAGTGTTTGTGAGATAACAACCATAGAATTAGTTAACTTGCGTAAGAAATAGATAAAATAATATAATGGGATGTTTAAGTTGGTAACCGTGTAAACCAAAGATTTAAGCTATGAATATCTCTGACTGTATCTATGTTTTGTTTTGTTTTACTCATTATAGTAGACTGGCTTAAGAAATTGTTGGTTTGAGCTTTTTTTGTTAAAATTCTGAGAGTACAATAAAAAGAAAATCAATGTTGAACAAAAAGAAACCGAAGAAGAATTATTTTTAATGATGATGAATTAATTTTTTAAAGAGAAAGGTCTGTATTAAACAACGGCGAGGCGGCCAACGTTTGACATTTTTGGCTAAAATCAAAAGTGCATAACGGGCCGTATTAAACAGCAGAAGTAAGCCTTAACCTCGCAATTGGCGAACCTGGACCAGGATTATGGGTGTTAATTAAGATGATTAACATAACACCTTAAACGTCTGGAGTTTCTTCTGAAGCAGCGTTATCAGTTGAGCAGCAGCAGAGAACTGATCTACGGTCAAGTAAGAGAATTCCAGTTTTCATTTTGTTTTTGGGGCTGCAGTGTCAACGATCAGATTCCAACAGGAAGGATATTAACTAAATTTTGAACACGCAGTAAATTATTATGAAAGTGGAATGAAAGTTGAACTTACAAGTTGAGTTACATTTTGGTAAAGAACAGTTGCAAAGTTAATTTTTTTTTTCATGTGACAAAAGTAATTAAAGGGGTAAAATTTGTGATTTTAAGAAATTGTAATTATATGTACAGCCAAATTAGTTAAAAGAGCAAAAGATTAGTATTTTAAGCATTTTCGTATATATGTGTCGGCTTGTTTCCAAGCCTGAGGCGGTAGAATTTTGTTGTTTCCTTTCAGTGGTAAAAACATGTTTTTCAGCAGTTACGATAAAAGATTGTAAGTTAATTGGTACCTTTCTGTGTCTTCCTAAAAAAAAATGTGTTGCAGAGTTGAATGTGGACAGCGTTGTATTGTTGTGGATTGGAGTTTTAAGTTTTTAATATCGATTGCGGTTTAAAGAATTTCTGCTAAGAGTAGTAATACCGTTGTGTTTTGCTTGTATTATGAAATTTTAATGTCAAATTATTATGGAAAATAAGTGTGGAAAATTGGTTAGTGAGTTGGGAGAAACAAATAGTATTATGTCAGAGGGGGAAACGGTAAGTTCCGGAATCTTATGTTTTGATGGGAAATATGAAAACCTAATAGGTGTCCGAGGAGATAGTAATTTGGTGCAAAATAATTTCAGTAGTAGTCCTATTAATAACGGGGATAAAGATGGGGTTACCGGTTATTTTCCAAACAATGATCTCAGCAACATTGATGAGGATGACGAATTGGTTGATGGAGAAAACGAAATTAATGGGGGGCAGAATTCAATAGGACATGCAGTTTTGCCAAAACCAAATCAACCTGAGTACGCTCGAGAAGGGAATACAGACCTAAGGTTGCTATTAATGCTATCAGAGAAATGAAACAAGAAATGAATCAGAGCCAAGAAAAAGTTATTCAGAGAATTGAGAAAAATCAAGAGAAATTCAGGCAAGAATTGAAACAAGACATAGGAGAACTTAATGAAAAAATCGAACGTAGTCAAAGGAGGGCAGAAGAGATGATGGGGAGGATGTCAGACAGAATTGAGAAGGTGGAAAAGGAATCAGAAGAAAGATTACAGACGATTGAGAGCGATATTTTTGAAGTTAAAAAAAATGTACAGCAAGACGTTAATGTTTGGTAGGCCGCTGTATAGAGGAAAAAGAGAAAATTATCGCTGAAAGAATAGAAGGATCACTAAGTCAGAAAATGGAAGGACAGCAGAAGGATATTGAAAGCAGGATGGAAACAATTTTAGAAGGCCAAGTGCAATGTGAGATTAAAATACATAGCGTAGCGGAACATGCTGATAATGTAGGAAGACAAATTACTGGTTTGTCGACGGAAGTAGGCCAAATGTGTGGGAATATGAGTCACATTAATGAAAGACTGGAAAAGCGGCAAGACACCGTGTTGAGCCATATACCAAGTTATGGTGAGATTACTTTACCAGAGACTGTGTTTGAACCAAGCGGAAAAGTACACCCCGCCGATTTTGTAAAGATATATTCCCGAACCTTGCCAATAGAGTGGTCGGATACAAATAAAATCCGCTTTGTACAAAGCAAATTAAGAGATGAGGCTTTTTCATGGAGTTGTGAAGTTACAGAGAGGTGTACTAATTATGACGAATTCCTAAAAATGTTCCGAGATAGATATTGGTCTCAGAGAAAACAGCGCACGGTAAGGAGTGATTTTTACAACTGTAGGAGATACTATAGAGGAGACGGCAGTATGAGGAAATTTTGCGAGGAGATGAGAAAGGAATTGCGGCACCTGGACCAAAAGGTAGGGGAAGTAGAACAAGTGGAGATATTACTACAGAAGCTGCCTCGGCAAGTTCAAGATAAACTGGTGGTTAATCAATGGGATAAGATGGAAGATTTCTTGGACATGCTGGAAAGACTCGACCGATTCCAAGAAAGTTATGAAAATAATATTGAAAGGAATCGAGAATCTGATCACAGATATGATAAGCCAAGGGACTATCAATACCGGGAGCGAGCAAATTTTTGGCCACCGAAAGGAAGTGGAGGATGTGGACGAGAAGGATTGCACAGGCAAGAAAGGGAAGAGGGGCGTAATTTTAACAAGAATGCGAGCAATAATGGCTACTGGCATAATAACAATAATTATACATCGGGGGAACGAAGCAGCAATAGTCAACCGCCAAAACAAGTGATGTATGTGAGAACAGAAAATAAAACCGAAATCAAGGAAGGAAGAGGGGCGGAAAACTCAAGTCCGCGACTGTGAAGGTCCGCACGGGAGCGAGTGACGAAGTTAAAGGACCACCCTATAATGAAAAAAATAAAAGTGTAAGCGCGGAATCTATACAGGGCAACAGGAAAAACAGCATGGCCAGATACTTAGAATGGTGGAAATGTCTACATCCAATTAGTGATAAGAGATGCGAAACCAATTCCACATATGAACGAAGTGGGTGGAATAACCAAGAGATTAAAGAGACGGCCGAAATCAATGTGCGGGATGAAGAACCTAGTGAAAGAAAAGTTGAAGAAGAACGGGTAGGGCGGAAGCGAAAAGCGAATTTTTGAAGATAAATTCACAGAGGAGAATTTTGCAGAGAATGATAGTCAGCTACCATTGGATGATGATGAAAGTGAAAAAGATATTCCTAGCAGCGATGATGAAGAATACGAATATGGAAGCAGCGAAGTTGAGTATGAAAGTAATGAAG
The DNA here is from genome assembly GCA_031002005.1 of Vandiemenella viatica. Lineage (NCBI taxonomy): Eukaryota > Metazoa > Arthropoda > Insecta > Orthoptera > Morabidae > Vandiemenella > Vandiemenella viatica. Next base: position 44,975,879 of record JARYHS010011408.1, read on the forward strand.
AAAACGGAGTAAGAATATTTTTTACACGGAGATATAATGATGATAATAGAAATGAAGATTTATCGCAAATAGGGATAAAAAGGAATAATGAAACCGGTAGTTTAAAAAAATGAATATATCCTGTTTACAAGCTAATGCCGACGTACCTACGTGTTTCGTACTCGACGAGAAGGATCAAAAGAAAGAAACTAAAACATTGTTACTAAACGCAAACGAGGATGCCACCATCAAGTTGTTACGAATTATTTAAAGAAAGAATATCCACCTGATGTTAGAAAAAAGGAAATGATTGAATGGTCGCAGCATGAGATTATGAAAGACTTATTGCAGGAAAATATTTGCAAAGCTGTGGAAGATAAAGATGAAACATTTTTTATTACTAAAGAAAAGAGAATTTAAAAGACGAAATTCAGGGATCAGCAGAAATGAAGAAATGGCATAGAGAGGGTGAAGAGAGATGTGAAGACAATAATCTGATTGCGGGAACATTTAATGTATTAAAAGGCGAAGGCGCGAGCGAGTGTACCGAAAGTTATGAAGGAAATGACGAAGAGTTTCAAGAGCAGAGAGCCTGTGGTCGTCAAAAACCAGAGGAATATGAAAATAATCAAAAAGTGAAGTGCTTTGTGATACGAAGAGAAGACGAAATTTTGAAGGGAAAAGTAAAAAAGAAGAGGAAAGGATTAAATATACACTATGATGGAAGGAATATACTACGATTGAAGAAAGAAAGAAACGTCATGACCAGAGGATTCGGTTGACTGAATTCAATGTTGGTGTTTTGGTATTGGTTAAAACAACATGAAAAATCGTGTGAGATCAATGCCCAAATTAAGAAATAAATTGATATATATTGGGAGCCTTTAATAGTCAAGGATAAACCTCATCCAAATGCTTATTTTTTAGTCTACCCGGTATCAAAAGGAGATTTGGATTGCGAATATAGTAGACTTAAAGCTTTATAGGGCGAAGGAACACTAATATTATGACTGATGATCACATAGCACATATTCTTATTTGGCCATGTATGGTATTAGATATTTCGATACATGTTCGATTTTTTTGTTGAATTGAGGCAATTTTTACTAACATAATGTATGTATTGAGTTCTAATTAAGTGGTAGTCTAATTTTAAGTTTAATAATTTTTATTAATTGAATGCAAAGAATATCTAAAACTGATCCTGAAATACGACAAGTGAAAAAAAAAACTAAACATTATTTCGATGAAAATATTATAATAGAATTTTTCATAGGAATGTGAGTAATTTATTTTCTATTTTGTAAATGTAACTGTGGTTGTTATTTAACATTTCGTTTTGTTGAAATCATCATTTAGTTAAATAATGATTTAACTGCTCCGAAATGGGGGGCATATGTGAGATAACAACCATAGAATTAGTTAACTTGCGTAAGAAATAGATAAAATAATATAATGGGATGTTTAAGTTGGTAACCGTGTAAACCAAAGATTTAAGCTATGAATATCTCTGACTGTATCTATGTTTTGTTTTGTTTTACTCATTATAGTAGACTGGCTTAAGAAATTGTTGGTTTGAGCTTTTTTTTGTTAAACTTCTGAGAGTACAATAAAAAGAAAATCAATGTTGAACAAAAGAAACCGAAGAAGAATTATTTTTAATGATGATGAATTAGAAAGGTCTGTATTAAACAACGGCGAGGCGGCCAACGTTTGACGATTTTTGGCTAAAATCAAAAGTGCATAACGGGCCGTATTAAACAGCAGAAGTAAGCCTTAACCTCGCATGTTTGAACTAAAATTTAACTAATATCTAGTTTAGACAACCACTAGAATTTCCAACACAACGATTTCTGATTGACTGAATAAAAATTAACTTACAGCTGATACGCCCATCGATATCAGGAGAACATTGTAGTGCCTTCTTATGGGATTTACGTTTCATCGACGTCGAGATCATTAGAGCTGGGAGGATGGAACAAAGGAATACAAAAGAATTCGACCGTGGCCTTTGGAAGGAACAGTCCTGGCGTTCACCTAGAGTGATTTTGGAAAACCGATATCTAGATTTGAACCCGACCACCATACTTGGTATAGTAGTGCTGTTTTAATGATTAGTTGCAGGAACATCCCAAATAGACCAATGGAGTCTGGGAGATGTCGCCTAGTGAATGTTACTGGCAACTTATAAGTGTCACCTTCACGACACAGAATAAGTACCACTGAGTAAGAATTTTGCTACCTATCTGTGAGGAGTTAGTCAGGCTATTGCCGTAACTCATTCAACGTAACTTCTCTGATTTGAACTGAGACACATGTTCTAAGAATATACCGGGCCTCATGTCCAACGTCGAAAGGAAAGCTGTAAGTAAAAAATTTTTAGCGAAAAAATGCCTCTTTCTTCCATAATAGACAAATGGAAATTCAGAAGCACCGTCCAGAAGAAAAATTGTTCGTCATATATCTAACGATGGTATTTGTGATTCCGACAACTTCTTTTATGCTTAATCAATTATTCTGTAATGGAGTGCTACAGTTGATTTTATGCTGAATCATACTGTTTATGAACTACTTTCATTTTACCTTCGTTTTAACCTGAGACCCCTTTGTGGATTTTTATGTCTAATATTGGCCTGTGTACTTCATAGTTTTAATCAACTGTAAGTTGTAAATGATTTCGTTTGTGACAAACGATATACGTAAGAAGCAGTTTCGTAACAGGTTGATGGTATATCGTCAACGTAAGCCATTTAAATCTTCATGAAATTAATTTCAGCCTACTGAAACAACCGCAATACCTACTATGCACTTTACAAGCAGAGCATTTAACTTTACCCTTGTTCCACAAAATAGTCGGAAATACAGGAAGAATCAGTCGCGTGCGGTGGCCGAACACTGCCGCCAGTTTTTCCTGCCGGCACTTGTCAACAAGCTGTCACCGCTGCTCGCAGATAATCAGAAAAAAAAGAGCGGACTGGGTGGGAACAAAGCTAATGGCGCAGTGTGACGGGGGAGGGGAGGGAGGGGGGAGTGGTAATCCGGAGCCTTTCATCGGCGGCGCTGCTGGAATCGCGGCAGTGTACAGTCAGTCGGTCGGTATCTCTGTGTTTTTGGGGAGGCTGGAGCGTGAGCCGACTTAACGAGGCGTGGCCCTGTGGTAGCGCACTGTGCACCGCCCCCAGGGGACAATCTGCGTCAACACAGTCGGCACCGGAAAACATTACGATAATCGACGCGGAACAGAAATGCCTGGTTACTGTGACGGAATCATAAAAATTATTTCTAAAAGGTTTTTTTTTGTCACATGCCATTTATCTTCAGGGATACCAAACCGAAATCGAGAAATGAAATATCATTTTAAAAATTAACGTCTCGGCTTTATGTTTTTATGAATTCAGGCAAAATATTAACTATCAGGGTACGAATTAGTTCAGTGTCAAGCCGCTAGGCTTCGCTGGAATCTATAACGATTAATCGCGTTACAGCTATATCACAGAGATATGGATGTATGAGTGTGTGTTTTGTTCAGCTTAGTTGTATTCCGTTAAGGTCTTTTATATTTCGGCTTCCGCTTTAGTAAGATCAGATTTTTTTTTAAAAAGGATTTTTTCGGAATTCGGCTATTAAGGAGCAAAAGTATTAACTATCAAGGTCATGTGTACGAGTTAGTTCAGTGTCAAGCCGCTAGGCTTCGCTACCATCGGTAACGATTGATCGCGTTGCTGCTATATCGCAGAGATATCGATGTACTGTGTGTATTTTGTTCAGCTTAGTTATATTCGAGTAAGGTATGTGATATTACATCAGGTGAAACCAAAAAGACATTTCTACAAAGAGCCGGCTCTTCTTTCAACCGACTACAAAACATCTGCCTAGCTATTCATGTATTCAGAAAATTTTCGCACGGGTCATCTAGTAAATATATAAACGAAATAACCATCCACTTAGACAAATCCGTCAGTAGATTACTGCAGAATACTTGAATGTTGTTAAAATATTCTATTTCACAATGCAAAGTTTGTACTGTAAGAAAATTGGGACCAGAGCTGACATTTTGTTTTATAAATGTGTATATGAAGTCTGAGAACAAATAAGACTGGACTCGCTCCTGTCATTTTAATTCTATTCTGAAATCAGCATATATTCTATGTTTATGCGTATTTTAATTTTTTATTACTTTTTATTTACAAAGGGAGTGGGCCAAAACGCTATATAGCCATACTAAAATTACAAATATTATATCACATATACATGAATATTACTATAATATTTCACAACCACTATTAATTAAATCACATTTAATATACTCTTTAGGCTATATTTTGAATGAATTAAGCAGACCTATATGTTTAGAGGTTTCTGCTGTTTATTAACATAGTGTGTGAAGACGCATTATCCGACAATTAGTACACCTATTGCTTTGGGATAGTGTCACATGTCATTGATTCAGGAGCACTTCACCTAGCGATACTAAAGAAGTTTCAGCTGATAAATATAAAATTTGTTCATTACATAATGTATATCACGAAAAATTCTGAACTCTCGTTTAGAATACGACGAGTTAAGCAAACCATGATGTATAGTCTTAGCATAATCTCTCTCTATAATTATGTAATGTATGTCCGAATATCGTGACCCAAGTAACAATAGTAACTGGTGTGTAAATTGTCTCCCCAACACATCTAGAACGTATTACAATATTCTAAACGGGTAAAAACTATGATGATCCAACTGATTCAGTTACTTATTATATCAGTGTTGATAACAGATCTTTTAATATAGTTGAAGACAAAGCTTTTAAGTATTTAATGAAGCACTTATACAAATTCTATTCTCTTGAAAATATTAAAACAAAAATTTATAAAAATACAAATGTTGAAAAGCTTGAAGCATTTTCTATTATTACGTGTATCTGTTCCAGAGTAACATTAACTATTTGGAAATTATGATACATTATTTGCCACAAAATGAATTAAAATCAATCATGAGTGGAATAGGAGTTGGATTAAGATATGTTCAAAATTTCAATTAATCGTTTACTCAAAGTTGCCTTGTCGGTAACTTCTGAATGCCTCTTCTCAAAGGTAGAAGCCACTGTAACTCAGAGTAGGAATAGACTTCATGGTAAAATGTTAAGCAAACTGCTGTTGACGTTGAATATTTGCTGACTTATTTTTTAAGTGAAAACTTCTATAGTCGCGCTATGCGATGTTTGGACGGGGGTATATCTATGAGTTCGCATGAAGCCACCTGTTGCGCGTCAGATCGCGGCCGTCACGGCCACCTGTTATACATATGATACGCGCATAGGACGTTTTTCGCAAAATCTTTATTAAAACATACATTTTTTATCCGATTATGATGCAATTTCGTATATATACACTTTAAAACAAGTAGAAAACACTCTTGAGGTTTGATTTACAGAAACCTTATACCTCCTTTTCCACCTCACCTTAGTTTTTGTCACCGTTATGCATACGAAGCCACAGGAGTTGTATTTGATTATGTGTGGTATGCCCCTGAAGAAAAGAATTCGCCTTCTTGCCTCCGATACAAAAGCTTGGTACATCTCTTTCGGGAAAGAACCGTTGTGTTGTGAATTAAGTTAGATTATTAGATTTTAAGTGAAAACTTTTTTAGGCGCGATAGGCGATTTTTGGATGGGTAAATTCTTATAACTTCGCATTACCGACATGTTAATGTTAATAGTATATTTGTTGCGGTCTGGTTGCTCAGTGATTAAGGTGTCTGACTGATGAACGAAAGGTTCCCAGTTCGAATTTCTGTCTCGACGGGATTTTTTATAGACCATTAATCCGAACTTCACATCTGGCATACGCTCCTGCAAGCAATTTCTGCTTTCATTTGCTGGCAGTAGAAGCGAAGGTTTTGTCGACGGATATTTCCTTCAGACTTACAAGTGGCTTTACTGTGGATTTGTCTTTATTGTGCTCATAGTTGGTTTCAATTGATGGTTATAATGCACAATGGTCTTTTGCATTTGTTGAAAGTATTGTAGTACTTGTCGAGGTCGGCAATTAGCTGGTTTGTGGGCTTTCTTAATGCCCTATAGAATGATTTGGTAATCTCGAATATTCTTTCGTAGAGCTGTGCGACACTTGCGGCTTCATGCAGGTCTCCAGTTGGAAACCTGTTCGGCACATGTAGTGCCCGCCGAAGCGCTCTATTTTGCATTGTCTGCAGTCGACCCAGCATAGTTTTTGATGCGTAAGCCCACACCGGGCACGCATATTCAATTATCGGCCGAACCAGGCTGCAGTAAATACTGACTCCTGTATTGGTTGCCAATGAGCTGTCCCGGTTAAGAAGGGGATACAGTTCTTGGAGCCTAGCTGCGACTGTTCTTCGTATGTCTTCGATGTGATGCTTCCAGGTTAGTCGGGAATCTATAGTAATACCGAGGTATTTAACAGTGGTAGACCACTCGATATCTTCTCCATTGAGGTGTAAGTTGATGGTGCGGTTCCGCCGACGATCGCGCTTCCCCCGGTGCATCAGATCTGACTGTGTAATGTGAAGTACGCCCGAATGCTTCCATGGCTTAAACTGTAGGTCTTCTACACCCGGTCACTAGTTCATTACAACCACGCGGAATTATTTCTTAATATTTAGTATATCTGTAGCTGTAAGTATGGCGTCTTGCGTGTATGATATTAATATTTTTTTATGTTTTAACCTCTGTCTGCAGTCCCCAATTTCTGCCATGTTTTTTTTTTTCAATAAACTATCTCAAATTTATTATTTGATTTTTATTTACATACTAATTTATAATATAGTATATAAATATATCGATATTATCGGCTTTATGCTGCCGATGTTATCGATTTTTTAATCGATATTCGTACTAACCCGCATCCCCAATTACACTCAATCTAATTTTTTCTGAAAAAAAGTAATGAAACCCGGGAATTTAGAAATTGTTGATCATAATAATACAGCCAAGACCGTGACCAAAGACAAATGTAAGAGGTTCCAAGTTGCGATAAACACCAGAAAACCGATTCAAATATCAGAAGAGGAAAGAAGGAAGAGATCAGATAGAATGAAGAAATACTAGGAGAAGAAGAAAACGCAAGCATCCAAGAAGTGATTGATCTGACGTACCCCAATCCCCAAAGATGGGTGATTCGAAAAACAAAAAATAGACAAACTTATTAGTATAGTAAAAGTAATTCTTCTGAATAATAAAAAAATAATGAAACGCTCACCCGATGGCTATTTATTGTAAGCTTAACAAATTTCGACTGCGAGAAATATTTTAATGCAATTTGACTTACGTTGTTTGCGATTCTGTCTGTTTGGATGAATGGAATTCACGGAAAATCTGCCAGGCGAAATCTGATTAGAATTAGAATAATGTACAGCCCATAGTAATTTAATTATCGCGTGGTCGTAAGGACCTGGTTTACAGGATTTTTATTGGTAGCGCAATCCGCCCGTAACGTAGCTGCCTTAACCTAACTCGATAATCCTGCTGCGTACAGGGGACCTATTGTTTAACCTGGAATCCGAATCACGAAGCGTTCTGATGTAGGCTACTTCACATTATACAACATGCTGTGGCAGAGGTGGAGGACGGGTTAAGGGGCTATGAAAATCTCCCCCCCCCCTCCCCCCACTCAGTGATTCGAACCTCTGGACCATCAGACCGTTCCGCAGAGCTAAATAGTTTATGTTTCATTATCATGTGAATCTTGAAAGCTGAGAAATTGAAGATACAAATTTCAACTAATTAGTATTTTTTTTAATGCGATTTCGATTAAAACTGTTTGTTGGATATTGATGAGTTTTTGAATACACATCCCATAGTATCGGGAGTAACTTAGGTTACATTTCATTTTGTGGTGAAGTTGGAAGGGTGAGAATTTTAAGGCAAAACTTTACACAAATTAATAATCGTCATTCCTGACAGCAATTCACGGGAAACCTATCAGTCCTTCTTAGTTATTTAGAGCAGTCGAAAAGAATATTCTAGTTTTAGTGTACAATTGGATCGTGTTAGCCTTTTCTTTCTCACAAGTGATGTGTAAACTAACCTAACCGGGTAATCGTGCGGGTAAATAGGACCTGCATTTTAACGTGGAATCGAAACGACGGAGTGTTCTTGCGCAATTCACATGAACAAATCAAAGCTTTGCCTGAGGTGAAGGTTAGTTTTAAAGTCCGTAGAAATCGCATATTACTTATCCAGAGGGTAAGCCATCTTATTCTCCAGTAGCGATGCATAAAGGAAAGGTCATTTAGGGTCGACTTTGGAAGATCATCGGTCGCTACCTTCTTAATCAATTTAAGGGAAACAAAGAACATCTTGCCCCCACTGGTCTTATAAATATAATAATATTTTCGCTAGTTTTGCACGCCAACAAAAGGAAAACTACTTCTTAACTCGATTTCGTTTGTTCATTTCATTCAATGCGGAGTAAAACACTCATAAAACTGACATACGAGGTGCAATTAAAAAGTTCCCGGAATTTCATTGTAACTCTTTGTTAACAAAAGATAAGTAGGAGCTACATATTTACCTAATCTCCTTCAAACAAGGCTCCTTCTGAACATACATACTTGCTCCAAAACTCCTGGCATTGCTGGAAACAACGATGAAAATCCTGTTTTGGTATCTTCCGAAGTACAGCCGTCGCTTTGGTTTTGATGTCTTCTACGGTGGCAAAACGGTTACCTTCGAGGCCCAATTTTATCATCTTGGGAAAGAGCCAGAAGCCCGACGACGTCCCGGGCAAATGGCAAGGAGGATGTTCACAGCATCACGACAATGCTCCCTCCCACACATCGATTGTTGTGCAGACATGGCTTGCAGAAAAGAACATTATAGTCCTCCACCAGCCTCCCTACTCACTGGATTTAGAACCATCGGATTTCTGGCTCTTTCCCAAGATGAAAATGGACCTCAAAGGTAACCGTTTTGCCACCGTAGAAGACATCAAAACCAAAGCGACAGCTGTACTTCGGAAGATACCAAAACAGGATTTTCATCGTTGTTTCCAGCAATGGCAGGAGTGGTGGAGTAAGTGTGGGTGTTCATAAGGAGTCTTCTTTGAAGGAGATTAGGTAAATGTGTACTTATCTTTTGTTAATAAAGAGTTACAATGAAATTCCGGGAACTGTTTGACTGCCCCTCGTATATTATTTTCTTTTCTCTCGTTAACTGTTCTTATTCATTAATTAACGTTCTATGATACATTGATGCTGTAGTGTCTTTTTCCAGTATAAAGGTTATAGCTCGATCACCGAAACAAATTTTATGAAACAGATCTCAAATCTTTTGGTTTCCTCATCTGCCATTCTCTTGCTAGAATTTGTTACACTCACTGAACAATTACATTCCAATCTTATATTAAAAACAAAAAATTTAACTTTTTTCACTTTTTATATATATTACATACCTTTAAGCCACATATTAACAATAAAATTTAGCCTAGGAAATGGAAACCTTTTATAAAACAAGTATTATTGTAATGCTGAGTGGTCTGGTTGTTCAGTGATTAAAGTGTGTGATCGAAAGGTCTTTGATTCGAATCCCTGTCTCGCTAGGTATTTTTAAAGGCCTTTAACCTGACCTTCACCTCTGGTGCAGCTTGCTATGTACCGCGCAGCATAACTCTTCCGTGGTTCGGATTCCACGTTAAACTGTAGGTCCCTTATACCTGGTAGAGTTACCTGGATAGGTTAAGGTGGCTACGAAAGGAGCGGAATGCGCAGTTAGTAAAAACACTGTCAGCAGGTCGTTATGACCACACAAGCGTTACCATACTGTAAATATGCGATTATTATAGCCATTCTACTGAAGTTGATTATTAAAATGGTTATTATTTAATAAGTACGCCAATGCATCTAATCTGTGGTTTTATTTATTTACTGAAGCGTCTCGCCTCTCGTCCAGGTATCTTCACAGTTCAAATGTAATGTATGCAGTTTATGATTTTTATACATAAGTGTTTACTAACGCGGTATTATACTTACAGTTACATGTTTGTTGTCATCTAAGTATATCAATTGCATGATCAACAGAATATTATACAGTAATCGCTCCATACTTCATATCTTATACTCTTCAGCAATCGTCTCCTTTTTATCTCTCTCATTTTTAAAAAAAATATGTCCTTACGCCTCGTCGACGTCAGGGTCATTAGAGGCGGGATAGGACTGGGGACAAGGAACGAGGGGGAACTGGGCCATGGCTTTTTTGAAGGAACCATCCCGGCATTCGCGTGGAGTGTATAAGGTTTACTACTTATTTATAAATAAACACAATAATATTTTACAATTTCCAGCATCGAATCAGTGTTCAAGCATTTTTATTTATCCTCTATCTATGTCCAGTACTGTGTTTAATACCACGGCTGAAAATAAATTACGTTTATTACACTTTTACAGCAACAATTACTATCATTTATCTTTTGGTATCAAGTTTACAAACATTATTGTATTTGAACCACATTGGTTGCAGTTCATTGGTATAATTACACTTTTCCGCTGCCCTCGGGGTTATCGTTGTCAATAATAAATTACAAAAAAGCGTTCCCCCAGTCAGGTTTATGGAACGTCTTTATTATTCGTGCTTCTCAAGCCATCTTTTTTTTTTTTTTGTTTTTTTTTTTGACACACCTGCTCGTAACCACAGATCTTATTCTCTCAGTCTCGAAGTTCTCTGACCTTGGAACTTAAATGTACAAAGTTGCCATATACGGTATGATCACAGTTAATTAATGAGAAATTATTCTTATAATAATAGATCTCACAATTAGTGAGGATGTGTGCCCGCACAAGTGATTTGCGAAAGCCATGGAAAACCCAAATCTGGAACAACCTCGTTTTTTTTTTTTTTTAAAAAAAGAAACCATGTGGAATAGTAAATCAAAATAAATCAATAAAATTGTTGCTGGAAATCCATGGTAAATAAAATTGTGATTGTTATATGTTCCTTGGTGCTCTGAGGAAGTCGTGGTCTTCTGGCATTAGTAAATAAGGTGAGAATTCAGTTCTCTCTTGTCTGTCGTCAGAGAAACGCTTTGTCACCTCGGTGAGCGAGCGCGTGTGTTTGCTCGCTGGAGTGTGCGTAATACGAGCCGGTGACGCGTCCCATTGGTTCCCACGGCGGGCCTCAAGTACCTCATTTAAATTCTAAATGTCGCGTCTGTAGCACTGGGAGAGGCGTTTCCGCTCGCATTCACAGGGAACGGTGGTGAGCTTGCTGTGCGCGAAACGATTAGCCAGCGTAGGTGTGAAGCAAAGGAGCCGCTCTTAACGAACTTAACAAATTGCTATTCTCGTAGTGTGCTTGTATATACGGGCTTGTTACAGGTCCTTTTTTTTAACAATAACTCCTACGTCATTTTCCTCAGCTGACAACGTCAAAACGTGTATAGGAAACAACGACGGTATAAAGCTGATACATTAAACATTTGGATATGAAAATAACCATCGCTTACCAAAGACTTCATACAGAGCATTTAAGTTGTCGGGATAGTATCAGCTTCCTCTCTCTAAAAAAGGGACATGACCCCAAAAATTACAGCGCTCTGTATGTTTATGTGTTTTTTCTATGTTTCGACGCCGCACCGATCTTCTACTTGGTTTATTTGCTTATTGCTTTTCAACGTCGAGATCATTGGAGATGGGAAAGGACTAGTAACTGGAAGGTATTTGGCAGTAACCTTTTGAAGGAAGCATCCCGGCATTCACCTGGAGTGATTTGGGGAAACCATTGAAAACCCAAATCTGAATGCCCGCACGAGGATACGAACCGACGTCCTCCCGAATGCGAGGCCCGTGCGTTAACCACTCATCCACCACGCTCGGTCGACTTTGGAAAGGCGTGTGTTACTCTCCTATCCAATTATCAATATATACCCTATATATCTTCTCCTTCTTGTAAACCCTAGCATTGCTCTTTCCATACTTCGCTGGGCAGTTCTCAGTTTTTGCTTCGTGTGGCTATTCAGGGTCCAAGTCTGGCAGGCATATGTGAGGACCGGTAATACACATTGTTCAAATACCTGTTTCTTAAGATGTACTGGCATGTTCGATTTAAAAACTATGGAATTTATTCCGTATGCTCTCCAACCCAGCTTTATCCGTCTGTAATTCTCAGACTTTGAGTCATCATTCATATTGATCAGTTGGCCAAGATAGGTGTACTGATCTACGGACTCAATACCAGAATCTTTCATGTCTGCCTTTTCTTTATCGTTTTCTGCCCATTTGTTTTGCATGATTTTGCTTTTTGATATATTTATTTTAAGGCCCACTTCACTGCACGCTGCATCTAGTTCATTTATCAGTTCTTTGAGCTCTTCCAGACTGTTTGAGAGTAAAACTATATCATCAGCGAATCTTAAGTTGTTGAGACTTCTTCCATTTATTCTCAAACCTCGGTTTTGCCATTGGATTTTTGACATTGCCAACTCTAGGACTGATGTGAATAGCTTGGGGGATATAGAGTCTCCTTGTTTTACCCTTCTTTCTACTGGGCACATCCGTTCAATAACTAAAGTAACAGACATCTTAAAAAGAGTCATGACCCAAAAATGGCAATGGGCCGGTCATGTTGCTCGCAAAAGAGATGAAAGATGGACTACGATAGTGCTGGATTGGATACCGAGGACCTGAAAAGAGCAAGAGGAAGACCCCCGGATCGCTGGGATAAGGATATACGTCGAGTTACAGGCGTGAACTGGAAGAGGGTGGCTCAGGATCGATCGGCCTGGAAAGAACTACAGCAAAACTATGTAGAATTAAATTCTAATATATAGCTCATCAGGCTTAAAGAGGCTACATCCTGAAAAAAGGATCGATATAGCTGCAATAATAATAATAATAATAATAATAATATCTTCTCCACTTTGACCACCAAGGACCACGCGGACAATGGCCACCTGTGTAAACACGTGGCCAATGTGAATCATGAGTTCTGAGGTGGATAGGGGAGGGGGGGGGGAGAACTGAGATCCTGCCCGAAGTCTAACCGGAAAATTTCTGTTTTAACCAAGGGGTATACAATATATGATGATGGCTAAAATAGCTGAACGTCTAAAGACAATTTAAAAAAAAAATTGTTTTAAAATTGTTTTAAGATTGTGAGGCGAAGATTATGGACCGTCCCACCATTCAGCTAGATGATTGCAGAAAACCACTTGAAAACCGCAGCGAGCATGGCCGTGCTTGGGGTCCTGGGGTCGTGCCCGGTACCATTGTACCTCCCCGATCCAGTGTGCGACGCCTCAGCTCAGTGAGGCACACTGGCCTTTATATATTCTTTTCACTGGATAGCGCATGGTTGACTTACATTTACTCTCCTAAGACAGCTTCAGCATCATTCAATAAAGGGAAACAAAACTTCACTTTTTGTGCAGATTTATTGAACCACGTTCAGCTGAGACAAATTAAAATGGAGCCAGTATGGCCAGAAAATATGCGTGAAATCGATAACAGCATCATTTCCGAGAAAACTCAACCTGTTTAAGTATTGAGTTGGGAAAAGTGTGTTATCTACGATTTTTTAAGGGATTGACGATTTTCTGATGTAGATGTTAATAAAACAGGAAGATGATACTGGGAAAAGAGCGGAAATGAATTCTGACATAGCCTGTAACAAAATCGTTATCTTTTTATTTTATTTATTTATTTATGTCTTATACGCATTTCATACCAGGGTAATTATTTTTTTCTCTTATGCAAAAGACGACACAAGACGCAGACAACGTTCAATTAAAACTACCCAAGTCCTTGCGCGGATTAGAAACGGTGCCCCATGCTGTACTAACGGGGTTAATTTCATTGTCTTCAAGTTGCGAAAGTTTCCGGAAAATGACGAAAATGATGGAACCAGCCGTCCGTAGCGGATACATTAGTATGAAGTAGACCTGATGAAAGCGCAAGGTTGGGACCGAATACCCGTCAGGAAGAGTGACGCAATGTTAACCCGCGAAGTGAGTGCAATTTTACAACTCATCAGCCTGCTGTAGATATGACCACTAAATAAGACACTCCACACTGAGTAGATTCCAATAAAGGAACAGAAAATAAAACGAACGTCGGTTTCTTTATCCTAACCAAAGAGCTGTAAGTGGATTAAACAGAGGTACAACCTGCGGGGACTCCATATCATTTTCATTTGTGAGGATCTTTGGCAGTGGGCGGCAGGCCTTTATTTAGTGTCATAATATCGACAGCGGCGCCTCAGCACGCCTTCCATCTCTCCTGCGTCGACTGCCTTATTTTTCTCAGCCGACGAGTGGAGAGCGAAGAAAATACGTGGATGGAAATACTTCAGCAACACTCTCCAGTCAGTCTTGACGTGTTCTTAAGCGCACACGGAATGTTTCAATTCTAACATGACGTCTTTCCCGTGTTTGATGTGTGATAAACAAGCTTGCGGGGAATTTATTCTTGCGTTAGGTATGACACTGACTCGATAAATTGATGTCAGTTTTATTCATTCGGTTTAAAAATTTCGTGAATTAGGATTTGCTTCGCTATATTCAATAGGGATTTCTGGTGAAAATAAATTACTAACTGTTACTCTTATGAAAATAATAATTTCGTTTATAATTGTGATCTCAGAAATTGAACAATAACCAAGTTATGAAATCAGAGATAGATTATGATTCGTTAGAAGACAGGTGAGGTGCTGTGGGAGTATACAAGGTGAGTGTAAGGTATGATTTCTGCAGAGATATTGGCGTTAGAATTAGGAATGGTGAATGGAAGGGAAAAGGTATCCATGACCACCTCAGGTATAAGGGGGAAAAGTTTCTTTCCAAGGTAAGGAAGTCAGGGATTAAAATAAATTACCAAGGGAAACGACGTATTATGCAGCAAAAACGCAGAAAGTATTTAAAGTTAAAATTCGTTGACGGTAAAATTAGGCGAGTACAACTAGGGGGAAAAATGGGTGCGCAGGGAAATTGCCACCGGAGCGTGCACTCCATCACAAGGAAATTAATTAATTTTGTAAAACATCATCATAGAATAAAGTTTTATTAGTCAATTAGCTGCACTCGCCACTTCGTCATGCGGAATTTGATATTTGTGCTGTTAATTCATATATATTATATCAATGAAATGTTAGCTGAGTTGAAAAATACAGAAGAGCAGCTCTGTTTTCTTCCCTATCTTGGATCTCCTATTCTCCTTGTGAACACACAGTGGTCAACATTTGTTTCAAAATCTACTGAAACTGCCTCAAATTCGAGAAGTTTATGATTGTTGATGACACATAGGCACACTTCAGATTTGTTCACATAGCTTCTCTGCCAGAAATAATTGTAGAGTGCTTGGCGTATGTACTAATAGGTTTTTTTTATTTGTTTCAATATTATAAACTATTTAAAATGCCAAATTAAATCGCAAACTCGTCACTGCATTTATACGGATAATCGATGCAAACATTTCATTTGCTATTAGGCTCTTGCCGGATATGATTGAATGAAAAATCTGCGAGTTTGAAGGCGTTGTATTTGATAAAAACTGTGGAACATTTAAGCACGTAAGGATGTTACTCCATTGGAACATTTCAAGGGACACAGCCTCTTTAACTTCCGTTGGATAAAAGTAAGGACGTCCAAAAAAGTTGACGTTTTGTCTCTTCAGGAAGCTCGAGAGTATTTTATCAATATCAAATGGATATTAAACAATTATAAAATTTGGACTTTAATTCGTGGACGAAGTATGGAAATAATCGCAATAAAAAAGTCCTGGAAGTTAACTGAGTATAGAAGCCAAAGCTATATGCAATTCCGCTGAAATCCGTCCATTAGCCTTAGGGTGAGGCATGCGTGCGAAACGAAGATTCCAAAATTTACGGTTTTGGTCCCTGTATCATCTGGAGCTCTGTAATGTATCGGAATAAAACGTTTCCCATATCCTGACCATGAAATAAGCTGTTATTGGGTGAAGTTACGTTGAAACAGGTGCATTAATTTTTGCGTGATACACGAACAGACACACGCAGTGATAAAAAAAATCGAAAATTTCCGGTTTTGTCCTCTGCATCATCAGTAGCACGTATCTGAAATACTGTTTAGGAAAACATTTCATATATAAATCCAACTCCTACAATTTTATTATATAGCAAGTACAGATTATAAGTATTTTTCTGTAACTATACATAATCTGTTTAACATATTCATTTTTAACGAAAAGTGAAATTAATATGCGAGTGATTTACCTTCGTTACTGAGCTATTTTAAATAACTAATTAATTTATTTTGGTGTTAATCAAAATGTTGTTCGGATAGTGTAATCTTCAAGATTATATAATAGCCAAAGAACGGTAAAACTCCGCTGTCTGGTCGAGCGCTATACCACAACCGGGAAACAAATTTCTACGCGTCTAATAGGGCGATAGGGAGTAAAGATTATAATTCAAAAAAATGTTATAACGAATAACACTCGTGAGTTATCGCGCTGCCTCTGCAGGTAAGAGGGAGCTGACCGATCGTGGTGGTGTAACGGATAGCGTTCTGGCCTCGCATTCGGGAGGACGGCGGTTCGAATCCCCGTCCGGGCATCCAGATTTGGGTTTTCCATGGTTTCCCAAATCACTCCAGGCAAATGCCGGGATGCTTCCTTAAAAAGGCCATGGCCGAATTCCTTCCCATTCCTTGCCCCCATCCTTTCCCGTCTCTAAAGACCTCGCTGTTGAGAGACGTAAAGCAGATTTTTTTAAAAAAAAAAAAAAAAAAAAAGAAAGAGAGGGAGCTGACCGCCGTTTTTGTCTCTCACCTGTGCGGATATTTAGCGGAAACTTTTGGCCAGAGGAGGCAGGAATTCTGTGTGCATAGAGCTATGCAGTGAAGAATAAGCTTACTGAGCAGAGGAGACAGGTAATCTGTTTTGAAAGTAACAATTTAGTGTTGTCTCTTTTTTCGCTTTTGGCTTTACGCTTCTTCAACGTCGAGGTCATTAGACTCCGGAATGGACTGGGGACAAGGAACGGGAGGGAATTCGGCGTTGGCGTTTTGAAGGAAGCATCCCAGCTTTCACCTGGAGTGATATGGGGAAACCATGAAAAACCCTAATCACGGAGATTCTAACATGCTAGTGAGCTGTTCTGGAAATTGTAATTTTCTCATCTTTTATAGCTGTGTGTTGTGTTTACCACACATTAAAACAACTTGACAAAACTGTTCTGATTTCACCATCGTTCGACGGTGAATTGTTGCCTTTATAATTAATGAACGACCTCATTTAGAAAGCGGTCATGGTGATTCACTTCTTAAACTTAAGATGACAACGCCAGTGGAAGACGATTCGGAAGAGCTGAGGAAGTAACCTGGACAAAAGCGTGCACCTTGGCAAAGAACCAATTCCTTCTGGTGCTTCAAGAGGGAATACATGCTTCACTATTGTACTCTGTTAGCATTTTTTTTTACGGTAAACATAGTTTACATTCTTATTCACGCCATCTTTTAATACCAAAAAATTTTTTTAATGATTTAACTAAGAATACAAATGTAGAATGATAGAGAGAGAATGTAAATATTTACTGTACTGTGGTTACTTATAGGTGAATATTTATCAGAAATATACATTAAATTCACTCGCTCGCATGACCCGCCTTTTAGGCGTAGCGTTACCTTAATCCATGAGAAGTGCGAACGTGTGTGACGTCTGCAGGAGCAGCGATTGCCACTGCCGCCGCAGCCTGTCGCAGTCCACGGTAAAGGACTGGCAAGCAGCCAACCAGCGGCCCGCATTCGTCTCGCTTCCGACCGCCTGGCTCACTGCACGTCAACAACCAATATCCACGACAATAAACACCGCAGTTTGTTACGAACACGTACAGGAATTGCTGAATGGGAGAATGTAAACAAAGAAAAATGTAAAAGTTATAAACTGGAAAGAAAACTGAGGCTAAAACATAACTTCTTACATATGTGTACTTGGAATGCGGTACTACTATCATGTATGAGAATTACCTAAACATGGAAGACGAAGGGAGGGAGAATTTGAGACCCTTGTAGGTGGTTGGCAATTCAGTGTGGCTGTATGGCAGAAAAACGTAATATTCTGCAAATACCGGCTGTTAGAAATCAGTCAGAAATACCAACAATTTTAGAAGAAAAATTCTCGTGTGAATGAAATCTGAATTAGAATAATAAAAGCTCGACAGGCGGTAAATCAATTAATTGCAGTTTTACTGTCAGTTGAGAACGTTAGAGATATTAAAAAGACAGGCAAAGCTTTTTTGTTTGCTTAGGGCTTCACGACTCGTCGACGTCGGGGTTATTGGAAGCGGGAAAGAATTGGGGATGAGGAACGGAAAGGAATTAGTCCATGGCATTTCCGACATTCGCCTAGAGTGTTTTCCGGAAATGTAAAAATTCCGTGGCCTCGCATTCGGGAGGACACCGGTTTGAATCCCTGTCCGGGCATCCAGATTTGAGTTTTCCATGGTTTTCCTAGATCACTCCAGGCGACTGTCACGATGCTTCCTTCAATAGGCCATGGCCGAATTCCTTCCATAAAAATATTAAGTAAGGGATATAATTGTTATGGACACTGAAGAGGAAGAAAGTAAATTGCGGTACAGAAACAGATTTAAAGAATTACCAGTTCAAAGATAACGCCAATGCAAACTGTTTAATTTATTTATTATTGCGTCGTACGCGTTTCACCTCTCATGCTTTGTATAAAGAAACGGAGATGCGCAGCTGCATACCGTATTAAAAGAATGTAAATGTAAGTAACTATTAGCTATAAAATATCTCATGCTCATAATCACGTAAAAATAGGATAAAAATGTATATAAAACTGTATATAAAAACTGTTACACAGATTCGTCGCTGATGATGCCTCGATGAGAGGTGAAACGCGTACGACGCAATAATAAATAAATTAAACAGTTTGCATTGGCGTTATCTTTGAACTGGTAATTAACTAAGCAACTGTGGAAACATGGCCTGCAACAACATTGCATCGATTTAAAGAAGATTAACAAGTTGACAAGTTAGGTATTCAAAGATATGAAAATAATACGGATCAATATGGATGGTTGACAATGGAGGGGCAGTTTGAAAAAAGAAGTATCCATAAAAAAACACGCAATTATAGAGATAAAAAATTTAACATCATGAGTTTTGAATTAATATCCTGCTCAATTTAAATCATACACTATTTTCGTTTTGCTTATTTATAAAGAAAATATTTAACTTTGTCCATTTTTAGTTGCTTCCGTAGAAAACGAACATCTTGCTCTTCATACCACCGAGCGTGGTGGGTAACAGTTAACGTTCTAGTCTCGCATTCCGGAGGACGTGGGTTCGAATCCCCGTCCGAGAAACCAGATTTGGGTTTTCAATGGTTTCCCCAAATCACACCACGCGAATGCCGGGTTGGTTCTATCAAAATGCCCTGGCCGAATTTCTTCCCATTCGCCGCCATCTTTCCCATCTCTAATGATGTCGTTGTCAACCAGGTGCAAAGCTATAAAAAAAAAAGAAGCGTACTGCGTGTAGGGTTAACAATGATTTTTGCTCAACTCGAAAGATACACACGCACGTTTACTAACAAACAAACAATTTGGACGAAATAGTCAAAGAGGGTTCAAGGTTCAGGATCGGAATAAATTTGAAATTCTAAATGTAGTTATCTCATAGTGTGGAATAAGTGGTCAGATGGAATACGCCAGATGTTGGGAGCGACGCATTTAGTGGCTAGACTTGTCTTCTGCGGGGCACAGAGAGGGCGTGGGTGAAGTCAATTCTGGCCCCCTTGGTCTGCGCGGCGCTTGCTGTCGCGGCTCTGGCTACGTGCTCTCGATTTGAATGTGGGAATTATGTTTACTGCTCTCCGGGGGCCGATTGCTCTTGGAACGCGCCTCCCTGAACGTTCTGCCGAGAAGAAGCTCCTACTTAATCCTACCGCACGGTACTCCCTCAGAGGGTCCTGCACAGGCGCAGACTTCATTAAATATTTCCTCCCAGGACATTAACTTCAGGGGGACAAAAAAGAGCGCAGTGTCCATGTTGCATTCTTAATTGCTCTAATTGATTTCCTTTTATGTTTAACGTAATTTTTTATTCGAACGACACCGAAATACTGCTTACTGCTACCAAATAGACACCATTAAATTCAAAGGGGCACCTTCGTCGAATCATAATAGCATTTGTAACACAAATTTTCACTCTCGGATGGATTGGTCAGGGCTAAAATAATGAATAAACATTCAATTAAAATTTTATAAAATCTATATTTTTACTAATGAAGTGGAAATATTCTAGTTCATTGCTAGATTAGTGTAAGGTAGGCAAGTATCAACGGTGATGTTGTGGATTGATTTTCATCACAACATCCAATAACGTGTCTATAATTCATTCCTGTAGTCTTTAGAGAATAGATCGCGGCAGTATACGTAAAGACTGTAACGAGCCGCGCTGTCGCTACGTTACAAGGTGCATTTTTATTATATATGTAATAATATAAGAGTAATTTACATAAATCTTGGGCGACCACCTAAATAGATTTTTGTTGTAATTTTATAAAGTACGCAAGATTCCAAGTGAGGACTGTAATGAAATGATGAACATACAGTGTATCTTGGTAAAGCGAATATTCAAGAATTACTGAGCTATGTAGGCTTGAAGCTAATCTTGGTGTTTCCGAGCCTTGGCGACAAGAAGTCGCGGATTTGGGATTTGCCAGACCACACACTCTGCTCCCTAGGGATAGGCGGTCAACAAGGTTACTCACCGGGCGGGAAATGCCAGAGCCGTCCCCGAACTTAGCCGAATATGTCCGACCTCTGTTCGATACGCTGGCCAAATCACGTATCAGGGATATCACGTGACATTAGGTGCCGACCTGAAGATCCAATCCAAAATGAGCGTATAACTCAAAATCCTGGGAATTTTTGTTGTATGTGAGCTTCGAGACTACAAATGGGCGGAGCGAGAAGTTTCCTCGTGGACCGAGGAGCGAGGAGCTGGACATTCTAACTTCGATCGCACCAGTCTGAGGTTGACTTGGAAAGTTGACTTCTTTCGCTAACTGCAGCTTGCCTTGCTGGAGCGAGCGTATCACCGCAACACAGCCGGTAATGCGATGATGCGCATTGCCAGACCAGAGATGCCTATAGCCGACTTGTGAGATAATCTCACATATCGTGGGTCCGCTACACTCATCACAGACATCAGACGCAGAACTACAATGGTAATTGATTACGACCAAGCCATGTGATTGTGCATTCCGTGAAACAGAACCCGTAAGCGACTTTGAGAGGATAGGTCCATGTTCTCACTTTGTAATTGTAAAAACCCCTGAGCTAGCGGCATAATTTGCCAGAACTAGTTATTTTCGAATGATATATTGTTCATTCTGGCGCCCATGATTTTCTTTTTAACTGTAAAGTCACAGTATTATGATGCCTTTGTCTGAGGTAGTCATAACTTGTATTTTTCATTGTTTCCAGTTGTCATTATTTCTTGCATTTTTATTCTGAGATATTTAAAAGTAAATATATAATTGTTTGCTTGCCCATGACGGCTAATTGTAACTCTGAGCGTTGCTTTTATGATTTTGCCAATTTGTGTTAATGTTAACGGTAAATTCGCTCAGACTTGTAATCGCCAGTGATAAGAAAATAAATGTCATATTGTGACAATTTTTCCTAAATTCCAACTAACGTCGAGATTCTTGCAAAATTAAATAATTTCCACTCCTTCATAAAATTAAAATTAAAAATCCACAATTATTAATCATAAAGGTATGAAATATAATTGTAACGTGGTTTGCCCACCAAGGCACCCACCACAAGACCCAGTAAGTAAAAATCAGTATTATTATTATTACTTTCTCCACCGTCTTGTAGGAAAAGAAGAGAGCAATTAATAATAAAACAAATGGACATAATTAGTCAAAAAAGGAAAAGAAAGTACCTTATGATAGTGACCCAGAAAACACAGGCCGCCTTTACTGTCACAGTTTATTTTTTGAGCATTGTACAATGTATGTGCCAGCTAATAGCTGTCCAGAACGTAAGGATAAATGGAAACATGAAAGTAATACCCATTTTCGCACATACAGTTACTCATTTTAAATATTGTTCTCGGGAGACTAGCCGAGTTAAAGGGGTGTTATAATTACACTTAGAATTGCACAATACTTCGGCGACAACGAATCAGATCGCCGAAATATTATGAAATTGTAAGTGTAATTACAACACACCTTTAACTCGGCTGGTCACCTGAGAACAACGCCGAGAAAGATCGCGTTCTTATATAATTACTCATTTTGCTTCAAAGACAAGGTAGATTATTTTGGTATGTGACTATTACATAAGGAATAATTTTTCATTCACAGTCATAACATAAAGAATCGAACATTCACGTTTTCAGCATAATAGCCCAGTGTACTAAAGTAAATTCAATTTTTCCATGCGGAAATCCGTAAATATGCCATCTTTCTCCAGAATAAGTATTATGCATATTAAAGAAAGACTAAAAAAAGATTTATTGGTATTTATTTTGGTATTGTCTATACATTTTAATGTCACTACAAGATCACCGATGGAATAATCTATACAGTAATTTATATCGGAAACCATTTCTATTTGTTTATTTTTTATTAATGATTTATGAGCTTTGGCTTTTAAAGGATTCTGTGTGTTGTTTTGAGCGAAAATTGGTTTTTACTGTTATGTCATTTTAAATTTACGTCATATGTACCTAACATGTAGCTTCTTCGATTACTTTTTTTTACCTTTATTAATGACAATCACATGTTAAAATGCATGTTCCTGCCCAAGCTTGTATTAAACTTATTTTTAATCTAATCCGTTGCACTTTTTTAAAGTTTTCAGAATATAATTAGCCTACTACAACTGTGTCAGAAACGAAGGAAGCAATTCGGCACGATATTGACTCTCCTTAATGATAGAGGTTACGATTCCAACTGATATTCATGACGGAACTGAACTTCGTCGTTATGTAAAATTCGTCTGCGTTTTTTCAGACAGCAGTTTGGGAGATTTATCCATTGGTTAAATTTATTACTGAGGTCGTTGAGAGACTACTTTTTTCAGGACTGTGGACGATGTATTATTTTTACCTTCGTGACAGGGGATTATCGATGTTCCTATTACAGCTATCTGTGTTACGGAATTGCATTATTTTGATGGAGTATTGACATCCAATGCAAACAAAATGTCATATGATGTCCACAATATAAAAAAACAATACTTTTACTGTGAGATTTTTCTTGTTGTTGTTCTTATAACCCAGTAACACTAATCACGAAAAAATTCATTTGTGCTTTGTTCCTTCGAAAGTGATTGTTTCACATCCGTTAACAACATTTTATATCCTTTCGTTGTCTGTAATATTTATCAGACTCCAGTAGCTTAGACTGCGTTTATTATTAGCGAATTTTATTATTTTGATGGGAAATTGAGGTCCACAGCAAAATAATTTCACATCATGTCTACAGTTTTTTTAATTAAAAAAATGGAATAATAATGCTGTGAGGCTTTACTTGTTATTGTTCTTATTATCCCGTATAGCTTATGTGAATGAAAGCTTGATGCGTAGTTGTGCAATAAATTGCAACCATTTTCAATCTAGCAAAATGAATGTTTTGACTAATTAGGTATTGCAAAGCGATCTTGTACGAGAACGGCCATACTATGTTGTATGAACTGAAACTTTTAATGAGTGGAAACGCTTCCAGTTTAATCAAATCTTTATTATATAACAATATCTATATTAATATTATAAAGTCAAAAGTAACTGTGTCTGTCTGTCTGTTTGTTCGTTTCTTGGGCTAAACGGCTAATCCGATTGTGATGAAATTTGACAAGGAGATGCTATTTGGATATATGATGGACATACTTTTTCTATATAAGTAATACACACTGTCATATAATTTTGAAAAAATACTGAACGGCAATAGACAGACGCATAGGATGTGTATCTTTGTAGTATTTACCGGTATAGCAGTTTCGTAGCTCAGTGGTTCAGTTCGCATCGAGCCGCCGGCAGCGAGCGGAGGTTGCTCGATATTTCCTCAAGTGAGGTTACTTTGCTTGTGTGATACAAAAGTAAAAATGAATCGACGATACGAAGTATACTTTGAAATTCGCATTCGATGTAAA
Organism: Vandiemenella viatica; assembly: GCA_031002005.1. Lineage (NCBI taxonomy): Eukaryota > Metazoa > Arthropoda > Insecta > Orthoptera > Morabidae > Vandiemenella > Vandiemenella viatica. The sequence goes on from JARYHS010011408.1 coordinate 44,999,988, forward strand.
AGAGATAAGATCACGTGCATACGACTTTCATGAATGGCTGTACGAAAAATTCAACATGACAGAAGCGGATGTTCATGGAATCCAAATGGACTTCTAGACCTATGCAGTTTACGTTAAAATGACAAATGGCAACTTGTGCAAAATCCGGAAAATCCGACTACCAGAACCCAGACGGAACGGTAAGTACCGTATATATAAGCCACGCAGGGCTGGGGCTACGATCAGCAAGAGCTTTCAATGTACGGTACCCTTTGAAATCAATAATGCCAGTAGCAGCAATGCGAAATTATGGCAACATAATAACGGCGACGGACGAAAAATGGATCCCTAAGTTCCGATTCCAAGCAAACAACACCATACGGCGTGTGAAAATTTATTTTAAAAAAGCAAATACCCTCCTATGTAATAATACAAGGGCGCAAAGCTTTAATAATATGTGAGGGACAGCCGCGCACATGCTCAATCTGCAATGAACTAGGACATCTAAGAACTGAATTTACTAAATGACGCCCAGTACAACTTCCGAGACAGAAATTGGCAACAACTGCTGCAAATATAACAGAAAATACAACCCTCTCAGTGATCAATAAGGAAGGCAACACAACGACATATGCAGAAGTCACGGCACAACAGGACAATAGTGTAAACACACATCGCGCAATAACATCAGGAAGTGAACAGCACAACGGAAATGATGGACAACACAGAAAACATGGAGATGGACGTGGAGGAAGAACCAGGAACAGCCCAACGGGAAACAGGAAAAACGACCTGAAGAACTGGAACAAGAAGAAGAGGAAATGGAAGAACCGAAACAAAAAGGGCAAGAAAAAGAAATTGAAGAAGAGATTAGCTCAGACAATCGCACACAGGTAGAAACATACACAAACAAAATGACAAGTTGCCAAGGCAGAAGAAGAGTCAGAAACAAAACAACCAAATGAGATGCACACTGCAACAACCAATAACAAAGCTGAAGAAGAAATCTGCGAGAAGAGAATAACAAGACAATCTATCAAAAGTGCAAATAAGGATGGCCCCAATAGTGCAAGTCAAAAAGTAGCCAAAAAACGCCGAGCCCTCGGCTAACGAAACGAAAAGAATTAAAATTAAGAATTAGAACTAAAATAATAGCAAAGAAAGTTGAAACAATGACAAATACAGCCAAACTAAAACAAGAAGAAGAAGAAACAACGAAAGCGAGAATGGAAAATCAGGAAACACCGGAATGTGCCTACGATCAAAAGAAAGGGGCAGAAGAGGATCCAAAACCCAGCGGCACAGGAAGCTGGTACGATGAAGTAATGGAAGGCGCTGATGAGACGGACAATAACCAATGACACCCAATCAAAGTTACAGCATTGCAGCCATAAACTCGAACCGAATCCTTACGCTATCTAAAATAAAATGCCTAGCAGATTACATAAAACAAAACAGCATTGACATAGCAACGTTGCAGGAAGTAACCCTTATGGAAATAAATATACCTGGCTACGACGGAATAATAAATTATTCCAATGCAACAAATACAGGAACAGATATCATGATCAAAGAAGGAATTGAGACAAAGATACAGAAAGACTAACAAACGGTAGGGGCATAGCAAACACAACAAACAACACCCGAATAATCAATATATATGCTCCCTCTGGCAATAACAAAAGAGCACAAAGATCCCACTGTTTCAAAATAGAACACCCTTACCTGCTGCGTAGCACCAACGGCGACTTCCAGTGTGTACGAAACGGAAAAGACCAAACGCCAAATTTCAATTGGTGCCGGGAGATGGCAAACCTCATTCAAGGAATGGATTTATACGACTCATGGGAAAGCATTCATTGAAATACAATAGCCTATACATACATTTCAATTGTCTCAGCAAGCCGACTGGACAGAATCTACGTAACGTATAATCTCCGCCCCAAAAAAACAAGTGCAAAAATCTTTCCCCTGAACTTCTCGGATCACAGCAGTATGCAATGCACTGTCAACATGCAGAGAAAACCAGTTAGTAGAGGCAAAGGATACTGGAAATATAATATCTCCATGTTAAAAGACCCATCTCTGGATGAAGAAATCAAAAAAATTCTGGGCCGAATGTCTAAAAAATTACAAAACTTATAAAAAAATCGCTAATATGCTGGGTCGAACATGTAAAATCGAAACTAAAATGGACCCTAATCTCCAATGAGACACAAAAGAACTATTGGTTAAAGAACACAATAGAATATTACTATAGATGCACCATAATCATCAACACAGGCACAAAACTTAAAAAATACGAAGCAAAGATCCTATCTCTACAAAACAAACGGGTCAATAAACTCCTGTTAACATCATAACCGGCAGACATAGCTACGAAAGAAACTGCAGCCTTACATCACCTAATACGGAGCACAAAATTGAGGAAAAAACATCGAATACCAATATAATTAAGGAAAATGGCGAAAGCATTCAGAACGGAAGAGGTATAATTAAAGAAATTACAGCACATTACAAAATATCTCATAAACGGACACCCATCAGCGCCTATCAAGATACAAAGATCGGCAAGGCAAGGATGCCCACTATCAATTATTTTGTAGGCAATCGCAAACGAGCCACTACTCGTGATACGTCACCAAAATTTAACAGGCATAAATCTGAACGGGTACAAATTTACATGTAGAGCATATGTCGATGATATTTGCATAACCCAAACTTCAAAGGAAGACATTGAAACAACGCGGGAAATCATCACAACATTCACGGATGCAACAGGTGACAAACTCAACCAAAAGAAAACAGCACTACTACCAGTAAGTATGGGAGTGATCCATGCACCAACGAACACCTGGTATGAGCAAGTATAGGAACACAAGTCATTAGGGATTACTTGTCAAAACAATAACCAAAAACTGGCGCATAACATTACACAAAATCAGGGCAATCAAAAATATCCACAGTGATAGTGACTTAGATTCAATATAGAGGGATAAAATTGTACAAGTGTCTATATTGAGCAAAATGGTTTGCATCGTCCAAGTCATACCGATACCCGACCCAACAGCAGATCGGATCAGAGTCTGCAAGGATTTTCTTAAATTTAATTTAATTGCAATGGAGCACACGATCCGGTGGCAATTTCCCTACACACCCAAATTCCCCCTATCCTGCACCCACCTACATTTGCCCTCTACGAATTTCAACTTTAAATTCTTTTAACGTTTTCAGTAAGTTATTCATCATTCCCCTTGGTAACTCATTCCAATCCCTGACACCCTTACCTAAAAAAGAAAATCTTCCCACAACCTTGTGCCTGAAATCGAGTGCCAGCTTGTGGTCATGGTCATCTTTTCCCTTCCATGCATTACTTTTCATACCTATTGCAATATCTTTCCATGCCTCATCGCCAGTATACGCCCTGTACACTCCCATCACCCTCCTCCTGTCTTGCAATAAATCCCATTCCAGCTCCTTTATCATTTAATTTAATTTAATTGCAATGGAGCACAGGCTCCGGTGGCAATTTCCCTACACAGCTATCTTCCCCCTATCCTGCACCCACCTACATTTGCCCTCTACAAATTTTTTCTTTAAATTCCTTCAAAGTTTTCGGTAAATTATTCATCGTTTCTCTTGGTAACTCATTCCAATCCCTGACACCCTTACCTAAAAAAGAGAATATTCCTACACCCTTGTGCCTGAAATCGAGTGCCAGCTTGTGGTCATGGTCATCTTTTCCCTTCCATGCACTACTTTTCATACCTACTGCAATATCTTTCCATGCCTCATCACCAGTATATGCCCTGTACACTCCCATGACCCTCCTCATCCTCCTCCTGTCTTGCAATGAATCCCATTCCAGCTCCTTTATCATATCCGTCACTGATTGCATTCTGCGATAATTTCCAGAAACAAATCTAGCAACCGTTCTTTGCACCCTCTCCAACTCCTGTATTTGATACGTAAAATGAGGGTCCCATACTACACTACCATATTCGAGCAATGGTCTGACCAAAGTTTTGTAACCCAATTCCTTGACTTCTCTCGTACATCCCCTCATAACTCTCTCCAACAAGTGCAGAACTCTGAAACCTTTTCCTACCACCTGTCCTATGTGTCCTGCCCAGTTAAGCTTGTTATCAAAAGTAATTCCAAGATATTTGCATTTCAAGTCTTATCTGTCATATCTGCATAACCCAAACTTAAAAGGAAGACAGTGACATATCTGTCACTGATTACATTCCGCGATAATTTCCAGAAACAAATCTAGCAGCCTTCTCCAACTCCTGTATTTGATACTCAAAATGTGGGTCCCATACTACACTACCATATTCGATCAATGGTCTGACCAAAGTTTTGTAACCCAATTCCTTTACTTCACTCGTGCATCCCCTCATCACTCTCTCCAACAAGTGCAGAGTTTTGAAACCTTTTCCTACCACCTGTCAAATGTGTCCTGCCCAGTTAAGCTTGTTATCAAATGTAATGCCAAGATATTTACATTTCAAGTCTTCAGCAAGCAATTCTTTCCCCACCTTATATTGATAATTAACCTTTTGTTTTTTATTTGTGTATCTAATAAGCTGACTCTTCTTTGTATTTATCTTCATCCCGTGTTTACCAACCCAACTAGATATCCTGTCCAGATCACCCTGCAACTGTTTATAGTCCTCTATCGTTTTGATCCTTTTATACAGCATTATGTCATCTGCAAACAATCTAATTTCAGATAGTAAACAATCAACACATTTATTCATTAGAATAATGAAATGCAATGGTCCCAATATGCTACCCTGAGGATGGTATGCAAGATGGGGTAAAGCTCATATAAATATTTTGTATTACGAAATAACTCAAATTCAAAGTTATAAAAAAAGATTTTGCACGAATGATTGATCTAATAATGACAGAAACTTTTCTGTGACAATAATCATACCAGACAAAACAGAGGCTCACTGATTAAAGAAAATAAGAGATGGTGAACTGTGCCAAATGAACCAACTAAAAGGCAAACAAAACCATTGTACCTTCCCTAGAACAACAGAAAGGATCGTAACAAACACAAGAATAGCCACACATAGAAAACCGGAATTTTTAGAGGTTAATGTAATACACCCAGATAAATGACAAAAACTCAAACAAACAGAACGCAAAGGACCCGAAAATGTCCAAGAAGGATACAACACGAATGATACATACGTTATGAAAAAGGGGAACAGAACACCCAAGAATTAATAAACAAAGGTATAGAGCCAGGCAAAGAGAGAAAAAAAATGGATAATGCGCATGCTTACTGATGTTCGGAGCGTGGTCTCCGGTTAAAATCCCGTTAGAAGCAAAGATTTTTAAAAATTGTTTTTGATCATATGAGCCATGCCACGGTTAGGTGTTCGGATTCCATGTTGAACTATAGTAGTACAAATTTAATAGTGTAATGCTTGACAAATCGTAGGCGGTCTAACAATGTCGTACGTGTACACTTTTTTTACGCTATATTGATCCCTCTGGCATTGTTTCTCTCGCAGTAAGTGTGTGTTTGATCTGCACTAATAACATTATAAATGCGGAATTAAGTCTCTGTCTATTTGTTACATTTTGACAGCGAAATTGATGGAATTTGACAAGGAAATACTTTGTATCTGTAGGAAGGACACAAGAAATTTTTCTCGGTGAGAATAACAGTCTTAGTTACAAAATTTTGAGAACTTATCGAATGGCGACAGACAGACGTATGCGTGTGTTAGTCTGTAATGTTACATCGGTTGATCGAGCTGTGCTTCTCGCGCACTCTGTTAGTGTATGATTTGTTAGTAAAATTCGTTTAGAGACAAAACTTATTATTTAGTACAGATATCAATTTTCTCTGCACTGTACCACTACTTTTTGTCTGCCTAAAAGTTTCTGGCACCAGTTTATTTTGACTTCTTTTTTAACATGCCTTGCGGGCGTAAAGCTGGCCTAAGGTGTAGCTCTAGAAGAGCACGACGACGGTAGAGTTATGTAGCGATGGCTTTCCTGTCATATTATGCCGACTCGGTGTTGTTTGAGACAAATCTTACGTTATTAACAGCTTTCTATATCCAATTCTGGCAATCGTAGGAAGTCGCGGGTAATAGCTAGTAATATTATAAATGTGAAAGTAGCTCTGTCTCTCTGTTTGTTTGTTACTTTTTCATGACTAAACGGCTGAAAACATCTTGATGAAATTTGACAAAGAAAAACAAAGTATCATTAGAAAGGATACAGAACACATTTGTCATAATAATAACATATTTTGTCACGAGATTTTTAAAACTAGTTGAATTATTATTATTATTATTATTATTACTCCGCGATTCACTAAAAGTGTGTGGCGGAGGTGATAAGGAGACGAATAGAGCGCAGAACTCTCTACAATGTTATATCGGTCGCTCAGGCTATGTTTCTCTCGCAGTCATTTTTGTTTGATCTGCTCTTAAGTTTCATATACAGACACAACTTATTACATAATAATTTTATGCAATTCTAACAACACAAAATTTTATATTCACAGAAAACACGGCTAACAGCTAGTAGGATTCTATTTTTATTTTTAACGTTATGATGGCAACGAAGCTTACTTAAATATCGTGGCAAGGTTAAGAAGTAATATATGGCAAGACAGTCACTGAATATGTATAAACATTTTGTTAAATCGTTTCGGATATGATTATTTAATTAATAACGTGGCATTTCAGGGAAGCTTCACTGTAGATTGGTTAGAGAGGAAAAATGACACATCACGGCTATGCAACAGAATTTAACTGTCAGTTTACTGAAAGTTCTTTCTGGTTTCACAGACACGACAAAAGAAGAAGCTCTCGGGAACAATACCATTTTTTTTAGTATAGACCAACGTTAAAGCTTTCAGCTGGAAAGTGTTGATGAATTTAGCCGGGTTGTCGGACGGGAGGGTTACAGAGTGTTCCATTTGCCGGCATATCGTGCGGACGACAACTTTAGGAGCGGTGCGGTGTCATATTTCGTGCGAGGCAACCTGTACGCCACGCTGCCGTCTCCGCCCCATCGTTCACGACCGGGAAGGGCCGCGTTTTTACTGCCACCCACGACCCTCATACCAGCGCTCTCGGCTATTCGGATGATGTACGGCACCTGCTACGCACAAAACCTCCCGAGGAGATGGCACCGGGGTCTGTTTCTCAGGTGCCTCTCCGAGCGCCGTGAATGGTAGTTTTATGACGAGTTAATAGGTTACTGCAGCTGATGCTCGGATAAAAGGGATTGAAATACGTTCTCAGAATTAATATCAGTTTCTTCTGACAGTAGGGCGTCCTTTATTTCTTTTTTGTTGAGACTTTTCTTTGAAGATAGGTGTATTTGATAATTGAAGCATACGGATCGGCCAGTACAGACCATTAGGGCGGAGATAGAGCCTGTAATGGTCATACGTCCCGTTGTAATGTAAAATGTAAAAAATAGTGAGATGAATAATATTTAAGGTAAAGATCACAATTCCCACAATTCCTGCCGCTTACCGTAGGATTAGCGGAGGTAGAGCTCCGTATTCCCATTACAACCATTGGCGCTAGAATGGATGTGACGGGGTCAGCACCACGCTCCGCCCATTATTTACCTTCCCGCGGAGTTTTCACCACAGTACTCATTGGACAGCAGACTGAGTGGGTCTGGAGAGTCGCTCCGGACGTTCAGCTTCGAGGAAGAATCCTCGGCTTCTTGGGGGATCGAACCCCGGTCGTCATGGTCGCAGTCAGACACTCTACCACCTGAGCTGCTCGGCCGCCCTTGAATAATATTAAGTTTATCCATAATATATATGAAGTGGTGTTATTAAATTTTAATAAGATGTTTATGTCAAGAATCTTTGACAGCATGGAATTGATGGACGGTCATGGAGTCTAAATAAAAACAATAAAGCCTTCAGTCTTTCAGAAATATAATTGTTCCAACTTTCATAACTGTTGTAGTTCTTGAAAATCCATAGTACTTTTTTTAAAAATTTAGACGTACAGTACGAGACTGTGAAATTCCGGACGTCAGGGCAATAGTACATACATGGAGTCAAAAATCACTGAATCGTTTTAAGTTACATCGAGTTCCTTGAAAGCTTTTCGTCAAAAATGTTACCTGTAACAAGCGATACCTTCTGCGTATGGAGAGAAAAAGAGAGATGAACTCTTGACACCTTCGCTAGACAGTAGCCATCAGATAGCAATGAAAAGTCACTTTCAAGCGTCCAGCTCCAATTCTCAGTGTCACAGAACCTTCAAGTCAGATGGCTGCTGTAGGATGAAGGATGCGTACGAATTCTTCTGCTGGCACGTCCCTAATGAAAACAGTGAGGCCCTTCTGCCAGTAGTTATTGCCTCGGCTCCCGGATCTGTTATCTCACGTACAGGTCCCAAAGGTGGGCATTGCCCTCAGGTAATCCGTTCATACAGCCAGGACGTCTACTAAGCCTCATACAGAACTCGGAAGATGTTTCTAAGGCGGTCGTGAAAGATCAGGAAGCCGTTAATGAGAAAATGACTAAGAGAATGTTGAGTCATCAACTACCTTGTAGTATGTTGAGAAGTAGATGTTATTTAGTACCCTTACACTACGCTCAGTAAGAATGTTAGCTATAGCTCACAATGGATGATGGTTTGTAGGAAAATTATCTGGATAACCTTTTGTGATTTGTACTTTCTATGGAACTGAAAATGAAAACATCGTCTGACTTGTTAAAAATCATAAAAATTCCATATATTACTTGGATATGTCTAGTAAAGAAGAAACTAATAAAATATAGAAAGTTGAAATTCGCCACTTAACAGTTACTATAAGTTATCTGATTACTTGCGATTAGTCATCCGACAACCTAATAATTCCTTGTAATTTTATCTTTTCGTCCTGTGCTAAGAGAATGCGAGATTATATGACCGATGTATTTTCTCGTTTTAATGATATCCTTGAGGCTGCTGTATTTTAAATGACACAAGTAGCGCCTTTATATGTATTTGTTCTTGCAACATTGTTCTTCAGCATCGGAAATTTTCTCTTTACGCATGATCAACTTTGATCGCAGATACAAATTCTCCTTTTCTCGTAGACTTAAATCCCCAGCCAAATTCTTCAGATTTCGACGATTCTGCTGTTGAATCTTGCAGTTCAGATTCTATACACTTGTTAAGAAGGAAATTGTTAAAATCTTTGAATGTTTATAGCGTACCTATATTAGCTTTGAAAATACGACGGAAGATAAGGGGGTGTAATTGAATGGAACAATGTGAAAAGTCTGAATGGATATTTTAGGACAGTGGTTTAATAATCTTTAGGAATGACTTGATTAGCAGTTTTCAACGAGGACGCCTTTTACCTTTTGAGAAATACTTCACTTGCAATGCTCTTGATATTATTCTAAACATTCTTGTTATAATTTATTTTGGAAAAATCGGTCTAGCGATTGTTACACTGGGCAAATATTCTAAACACAACCATTGCTGCAAATTAAAAAGTCCTCCTCGGATTTTACGAAAATATCAACCGTAATTGTAAGGTGGTGTAGTCATTACTCTGAAGTAAACCAGAAAGTTATAGAGATACGTGAAACAGAGACAACAACTAGCCAAAAGATATCCTCCAGTTATGAGTTACCTTCATGTCATAGTACATTTGCGAAAAACTAATGTCCCCAACATCTCGGGCCCACCGACAGTTGCAAAACGCTTGCCACCTGGTCATTCAGAGGTTTGGAACATCTGGATGTCTTTCAGTCGACTGCAGACAGGAGTTGGAATCTCCAAACCAAATCTGGCGAAATGGATTTATATTGATGCTATCAATATTATGTAACATATGCTCCAGTCTCCTATTTGCCCATATTCCTGCAACGAAGATTCTCTGTTTCAAGCAGCACTGAATGCAATTGTTGTCGCGAAGTACTGGGGTTAATTTTTTTTTTCGCTGTGTATTTGATGTCTCTGACTCGAGAATAAATAAAAGCCATACTTTTGGCACTGAGTAAATGTTTATATACTTACGAATTCAAACAAATCTTTAAAAATGATAGTAAAATAATTATTGTAAAGTAATTTACTGTAAAGCTGAAGTTTAATAATTGACCACGAAACACTACGGATTTTGATGCAGCAAGTAAAATTGAATTTAAGTTTGTCCTTAGAGGTATGAAGTAAGGGGACGCTCTCTCATATGATCATCGAGGCAGCAGAGGAGAGGTTATGGAAACTTTTATCCGGATTGGCGTGATTGCTTCACCGAAGTGGCTTTTAATCGAAGCTGCGCTGGCAGCCTCTCGAAAACGGAATTACGATCAGCGACCTTGGCGGTTATTGGCCGTCCGGCATATCTGCTCGCAGGTGCTTCAGGCTCCTCGCTAAATCCTCGCATAAGCTCCGCCCGCTGCAGAGTTTTTCTTTCACATTCAGTCGCCTTCTTCGCCCGCGTAATATTTCATCTAATGTTAAACCTGTTACTCACCTTCACCTCCTCTTATTTATTACAGCCAAGCATAACCTGTAATTTAATTACCAGTTTTCATACTAATTTATTTTATCATAATATGAAACTATGAATTTACGTTAAGTTCCCTGATAAATGTTTTACGACATTTAAATCTTCACTGTTTTAATTTTATTTTAAAATTTTCAATGACATAAGATGCTATATTATTAATTTTAGCATTTGAGAAATATATGGTATATTTACCGTTTAAAAACCCTGGAAAAATCCTTTTCTGTACGTTTATTACTGACTTTTAAGTACTTTTATAAATCTACATGTAATTTATTATATTTCGCATTGTAATTTCATTTATATTCTAAGTTAATGATCACTTATAGAGATTAATTTACAGCACTTATCTAATCCAAGCAATCTTCTTAATTTGATGCCACGAAAGATAAATAAACTTATTCCCTACTTGGATTTTTTTAAAACTTACACCTGAATGGACTAAACAAAAGTAAATAATGAACGGCTACGAATTTTTAAGTAACACCATTTTCTCACTGTTTTATACCCAACCACTCACATCAGCCAATTGATGCTGAAAGATGATACAGAGATATTCATATAGAGTGACGTTTCACATGGTTTATAATTACCTGCATTAATCATTCAAAAATGATATTGAAATAATGCAGTGTTAAATCCTAAAATTTCCTCCTTTACTATTCCGTTGGTGATTTAATTTGAAGTGTGAGAACGTAGATTAAAAGAAAGAGATTAACCTAACAAAATTTTGATCAAAATTTTTTCATAAATAAAATCTAAATTGAGCTATACACCAGTTCCGTAGTACAATGTAATTTGTACTGAGGAAATCTGCGTTAGTCGAGTGTTAATAAAAAAGTTCTAAATACATATTGTTGACTGTAATATCAGGAATGAAGAAGAAATTTGTTCCTATAATATAGCCACTTTTTAATGAATTGGCTTTTTGTAACGGCTGACAAAAATTAATAAACTCTTTACATTCCTACTGCAAAGATAATTTACATCGAAATTTTGTGGTACATTGGATAAATCTATGTAAATCTTTTCTGAGCACCGACAGACATATTCGCTTTGCTCTATATGCAATAATATTTCCAGTGACGATATGAAAAGTATTTTACTCACGAATAACGCAAATAATTAATGTATCACATTCACATATATGTTCTACTAAGTTAGCTGCCGAGTCAGACCACACGATGAAGAGAAGCTTACCACTAAATCGACCCTCCGAAAATGTCGGAATTAAAAGTTACAGAATGTTAACAGTCCAGTTTTTCACATACTCTTACAAAAAAATATATCTTAAAAACATATCAGAATTAATTTCGAAAAAATGTATCAAACCCATATACCAGAATACTGCCTTTAAAAGTCAATAGAACCATCTGATACTCGTATACGACAACATCGGCTCACACTTTCGAATTGTGAATCATTCCAGGCGAATGCCAGGATAGTTCATCCAAAATGCCATGACCAAATTCCTGCCCGTCCCTTAACCCAAGTCCTTTCCCGCCTCTAATGGCCTCGACGTCGATGAGGCGTAAACACACGTTCAATGCAAATTCTGTTCGATAGTCCATGAAACTCTAGTTCATGTTATGGTTTGTTTGAACCCTCACATTAAAAGGACACCAGTTTGCGTGTACGAAGCGCTTAACAGATGTTTATCCAGCGTGTCAGTATATGTTGGGAACACCCTCCATAATATCGGTGAAGTATGCCGTGGAATGAGCCCGGCGGGAATCCTCCAGATTCCTGCTCCTCAGGGGTCGGGTCGCTTCTTGACATTAATTGCTCGCTGGTGCCGCCGTCTCTCAGTCCAACAAAACGCCGCTGTGACTGCTTCTCTAATTACTCGCGAATGAAGGAAGGGCCACCGACATATTTTATTAATTAACGCTCCATTTGATATGCTCAGAAATTGTATTACGTTATTTCAGCCAAGCTGTGTTTTGCTACAGTGCCAACGAGGCCAACTATCAGCAGTTTCATCACTATATAATGCAGACAGAGCGTGGTATTGTGAGGTGTGTGGAAGGGAAGAGATGACAGTGACCAAAAGCTGGCATTCGGTTTCAGACAGGGAAATGATGAATAATTTATCAAAAACACTGAAATAATTAGAAGTTCAAATTACCAAAGGGCAAAATAGGTGGGAAAAGGAAAGCGGAAAAATAGGTGCGTAGGGAAATTGCCACCGAAGCATGCGCTCCATCGCAATTGAATTAATTAAAAGTAAGTAACGTCACTCAAAAATAACAGATACCACCTGTTAAATTCGTTCCGTAAAAATTTGTTAGGAAAATGAATAATGAAGAAATCATAATTTTTTATTGATATTTTTCGTAATGTGATTAGATTTTCGAAAAGTTTTTAAATAATTGCATCTGATTTTGAATGATGGAAATTTTTATTGTTGTGAAATTTTCTTAGTATAATTTCAAAAACAAATAATTATTATGTATTTGATTGATATATTCCTGAGTTTTAATAAAATTGTTGTCTTCCGTCAAAAAATTCTTAGTTTATGTTACCACTTGGTTCCAGTAACTCCTTACATAAATTTCTGCATCTATTTGTCCGAAATAAACAAATAGACAACACACAAATTTAAGCGGACGTCACATTAATATTATTATTTCTGTATCTCTGCCATGCATCATAATTTTTACCTCTGCTGCAGAAACAGACAATTACATTTTATCTGGTATTGCAGTTACAATATCTTTTAACAATATAAGTGCAAATATAATTCTATATTTCATTTGAACTTTACACTTCACTTGAACAATATAAGCACAAATAAAGTCAATGCAGCAACTAATTTGGAAATTTCCTTGTTTACGAAGCAGCGCTGTTGCGGCTAGTCAAACTTACAGTTAGGGTATCATCGGAATCGCCGAAGGCTTCCGAGTTATTGAGGTCACGTCCAGCCTCCAGCTTTAGCGTGTATTACTAAAGTATATTAACTGCACGCATCATTCTTCTTTCCATGATTAAATTTACCGGACAATTTATTTAAAACAAAATATGTCTGGTACTAGTTACTCTCTCGCATAGGGTTCCATTCGCATTGGGTATTGATACGATTTATTTTTTTTTATGATTTTTTTTTAAATAATAGATTTTTAATCCAAGGTTATTATTGGTTTTGTGAAATCGTCTTTCAAATTGTGCTCATATAAATGAAACACAGAGAAGATCTGTTTGAAAAGATTGTCACCTCTCTTATAAAATTTTCAAGAAAAGTATTTTCCAAAAGCATTTATCATAGGATTAATTAAATTCTCTATCGTGCGACATAAGTTTCTCTGTTAAAGAAACTGTCTGCTGAAGTATCAAATTTTTTATATTACGCAGTTAATTATTATGAAAAAAAAAATCGCTGTCGTTTTCCTATGAAATTTCATTGTGATTTTCGGATCAGTTGTTTTGCAGACAAAGGATACGAATGGATTTTTTCTTCTTAACGTCATACAAACCGCATAGCAAAAAATACAACATTTTAAATATCAACTTTAATTTCGTACGTATGAATGTTGCCTAAAGTATGGTTTTTCCTTCACCCGCTCACTAATTCCCTGCAATTGCTGATGCCGTCACACTATTTTTCTAAATTTATGTTATTATAGTTTCAGTGTTAATAGAACAGTCTGATATATCCGTGGTTAATCAGTTTTCTTTCTAAAGTACGGTGTCAGGTCCCGGGTTCAAATACCGGTGACATCAAGAATTTTTAAAAGTTTTGGTTTATCTCATCAGCTGCGCCACGAAGTTCTATAGTTAGGTTCCCACATTAAACTGCAGGTATCAGAGGAAAGGAGCTGCCCGTCTTATCTCTGACACAATAATTTAGTATGTCTCCCTCAGGAGGATCCAACCAACCTTCGGGTTGTGGAGTCGGTTAGTTTTTTTTCTGAGGTTAGTGTGTACTAAAGCAATTAGAAGTTACAAATTTTAAAGTTTTAGGTTTTGAAGATTATTAGGCTTGACAGTGGTTCAAAAAGAGAGAGAAATGATTTATTTCCTCAACGTTCTGTCTTTCATTCAGAAATTATGAAACCCAGAGCAGCTCGTTTGATAAAAGAAAAGTGTCAATGGAAATCCATAAAAAATATTATCTCCTTCAAACATTTGATATATAAATAATTTGAAGTGTAATCTAAGCTGTAGTACGACATCCATCAGACTGCGGTTTATCGAATTACGTACGAATGAAATAGTTTTGAAAATGTAACCGTGATTTTGCGTACAGTAAATGATTGCTGTACGTACAACACTCACAAAACACTGATTGATTGCGTAAAAAGAGAACGTCTTTATGTTATGCTTCTGGTAGCTAGGGTCGATGTCAGAATGTTACGTGTAATATGCAGGTTGGTCGGAATCGTTTAGACTGACGGAAGCCATTATACCTGTGCGCTTTTGTTACGTGTGGTATTCTACTTTCACTTCAGGCTGTATCGAAACTTAACTGTTTCGTAATGACATAAAATGTGAGAATGAAGAAGTTAATAGTAAATGAAAACACGCATTATTGATTCTTCCTTCACTGTGCTGTGCTGTTATGGTGTACAAGAAAAAGAAATGCAAAGCAACGATACGAAGAAACGTTTGTAAACATTTTTTCGTGGCTTGAAGAGAATATATACCGGGGTTTATCTGTGATAAAAATGATAGAATAATAAAGAGACATCCGGAGCCTAAGTTATAGCTGTGTAAAAATTAATATTGTAATTAGAACAATTGCGTAATTTATTGTTTGGTTTAGTTTCTAGATTTTAAATCTTAGCTGAATTAACGCAAACGTATATCCACTCCATGAAATAAATATCTGTTCAAAGAAGCGCTAATAAATCATGTTCCAAAATTTGATTGTTTTTTAAGAAGGGGTAGAGTAACAATTGCTAGATATATAAACTGACTACGTGAAATACTTAACTCTTCATAGTTATCAAGAATTGTGGACCAGTTGTTACTCTTAATTCTAAAATTATTGAAAAAACTATTACACAGAACAATTATATATTGTAATCGTCTATGCTGGTGGTCCAAAATTAAAAAAAATTCTAACTGTATTTTTAATTTATCCAAAATGGCTTGATATTATGAAACTGTACCTCTCTTCTGAAAGTACGGCGAATTATTTGATTCTTTTGTTTTCAGATTGGTAGTAATCCTAATGGAAGACCAGGTTAAAGTGAATGGACTGTAGGAAAAGTTATTCTCAGGCAAATATTCTTGGCACCATATGCTGCCATGTATGTCTCTGGAAATGCCAATTTCATCTTTTCACCACATAGAGTGTTATCTGTCTACTTTTAAAGGAAGTGGGTAACATGCTTAGGACTATTTCGGTAGTCTTGACAGCTGTATTAATATGCGCATGTTAAATGCCCGCTATTGTTGCTCCAGCCCGTAGATTAGCCCTAAGTAACAAACGCAGTAGTTCTGGAGTCGATATCCCGTTCACAAAAATATTTTATAAAACCAGTGATGCTGACGGAAAGACTTCTGACAATGTGCGTTGAATTTTACAGAGTTGTAAACGTGTACGAAGGAAAGATTAGATTTTCTACAGCAGTTGTTAAGACAGAGGAAATGTTCAGTTCAGAATGCTTGGTATTGAATAAGAAAATTGAGATAGGTGTTAGGGAAAACGAGAGAAAAGTCAGCAGGAAATTCCTAGGAACAGTAAAGGAAAAAAAATGGTACTTGGTGGATGAGGAAATATGAAAACCTACATAGATATACAGGTGAAATTACGGACACAGTGCTCAATAAAGGCTGAAATTTGATGGACACACCTGCATTGAGGTTGACGGAAAGAATTTTCAACTACATCTCTGAATTAAAGGTGATATGAACATGTAGTGAGGAGATGAGAAAACATATGGATCCATCCAGGTGAGCTATAGAATCGAAGAGTGTTTCAAACTAAAATTGATAAATTCAAGGGTTTCCAGGAATAATGTACAAAAAACAAGACAACCTGGTCTGAAGAAAGAAAAAGGAGCCCCCGAGAAAGAATGAAAAAGTTCTGACAGGAGAAGGAAAGGCGAACCAGTAAACAATATTGTTTCGCGTGTTCCATAGCAGAACAAAATAGAAAGAAGAAAAAAAGAAACCTGTAGGGTTACAGGGATGTATTCAAGACGCCTCTGCAGACCATTCTGTGATTTACGGCGAGCAGCTTTTGACGTTCGATTAACAGTTTATGCGTGAGGGTTTGTTCTTTTTAACGTTTCTTTAACCCATCGCTTCTAAAGTTGATGTTACGTTCCGTGGCAGAATGCATTGATATTCCGAAGACTTCTCCCCGAGCGTAAGTATTCATTTTCAGAAGTAGCTTTCAATGTGTAACAGTGCCTAGTCACGGCTTCGAAATATCATCAACAGGTAATACATAGAAGTTTCACGACATTATCAGGAAAAGAATGAATGCTGTTTTCTTCTTCGACACTTGTAGTGATTCAGTTTTTAAGAAAATAACTGGGTTATACTTGATGTCGATTCTGCGTATTGACTAGTTATTAAGGTTTAAAATAGAGTTTGCTGAGATTCTCTCTTTCTCTTCTAAAACAATATCCAACCATAGGTCTAATTTGCTTTTGTCTTTTTTAAGCACGGGTCTTTGTAAAATTACCAGCTAGCTAGGCCAAACGTAGTTTGATGGGGGAAGCGGATGTGTTGCCATCTGCCTGTGAAATATGTAACTATGTTCTGTGTGCGCCAAGTGTATATTTTTGTTTGTTTAATGTAATGTGTAGTTTAAGAGCATTCGCATGGTGATTGTGGAAAACCGACTAGAATCCGCAGTTTGGACGGCTGGTATGCGGGAACTAGGACTACATTCCGCCCCAGGTACCTCCCCGCTCCAGTGTACGGCACCTTAACGCACTAGCCACACTGGCGGGTAGTTACAAGAGATCAGGGATAAGTAACTTTAAAAGCAAGAGGGAGTAGCTTAGTTGAAATGGTTTTTTTTTCTTATAGATCACAACATTTCTGTTTGGGAGGTTGCATCAGTTTAAGAGACAAACATATCCTGGTTATGTTGTAATTTCGGTAAAACGATGCTCTAAATAGATTAAATTTCAATTGCTGATTAAAAAATCTATTAGAAATGCTCTCAGTTCTAAACGCTCATAGTTTCCCTAAAGCATTAAACTGCTTGGTTTTGAATGACATAACGATCCCACCTTTAACATTATTCAAAAGTAACTGATCCCCTCAATCAGATAAGATAAATTACGGCAGTATATATTCTCTGGTAATCCGTCATTTTAATAATACATTGCCACTTGGGAGCAGTAATTGATGACGGCATTCGACGAACTTGTAACGGCAAATCCACCTGCTTGCTCCCTGGAGCTGCGATCGTTTCTGATTCGTCCAATCAGCTGACTCCCCTGTGCAGTGCTGAGCGCTCCTCATCCAATATTTACGGCTGGCTGCGGTGTGCACACCTGGCTAGTCTAACTACCAGGTGTCAATAATTATACGATTCGTGAAGTATGGGCTCTCCCGTATAAACATGAGGCATATTAAATTACAATGTAATCTCCAGTACCGGTGCACACCACACCCGTTGTGTAAACATAAAGCATGCCATTACATACGTGTGTAGGCCGGGAGAAATATATGGTTGGTAGGGTAAAATTTTTTTTCGCTGTGTGTCAACATTGTTTTGCTCCCTTTTTTTCCCACAGCAGTTAGACAGCAAGCTACCTATTTTCATATGGATTTATGAAATATTTATTCCGTGGTGTGAGCACTGGAGGTAAATATTGCAGTAAGTTAGTCACTGGAAACAATGAAGAGGTGGGTTTATACGTTTCGCTTTTAGAGGGATCCCCACATAGGCGTTAATTGGATATGAAGCAATTCCTTCACTATTTTTCATTATGATTGTTTCTCATAATGTAAATTAGCACTCTGGTCACGATCATTATTGATTTATCGCTAAGGCGAAGCAAATTTTGATAAATCATTTTTCAATGACACTTCGGACAAAGTTATAAAATTATTAACGCTAAAAATTTTAATTTCCAGGTGCCTTCCAATGAAGGAGTTATTAGTACCACCCGATATGAAATGCAGGGATGATAAAAAGATTACTAATTCACCTCAATTATTAATTTAAGGTCTCATTTAGTTTCCAATAGTTATTACTTGTACGGAATAACACTTTGTAACTCATATGATTCCATTTTAACTACTTGGAGAAAGGAAAGTCGATTGTATTGATTTTTCTATTAATGAATTCACATTTAAAGAACTAACATGCATTTACTCGCTAACTTACAAACTTTACAGGATAGCCGAAAATTCAAAATTTGTTGTTAGTTACAATGCCTTTAATGAAGGTACCTCATTAACACAGCATTCATTGCATTTTTGTGTAATAATTCTGTTGTCTCAGTTACTTCAGAGAACCTCTTAGTTCCAAAAATCGGTTAGATCTTCGTTGCCGAAATGGAGCAGCCTGAACTTTATTCTATACAACTATAGTTATTTAGGTCTCGAATAATAAATAGCAAACATTGTTGTAATACCATTTTCAATGTAAAGAGAACGGAATTCATTGCTAGATAGTCAAAAATTTTGTATTCAAACACTGCAGCCGTTGTACAACTGATGCCGTGAGTTTTGGTAGCAAAACCGTGGATGAAGTACTAATCCCATAGAGCTTGGATTTCTCATCTACAGTCTTAGAACAGCAGTGCAGAATCTACGAATTTTCCGACTTTTTTATTCCTTCAAAAATGAATTTTCCACCCGGGACAGTATAGAGCTATTCTTTGATTTTTCCACCCCTATGAGGTGCCGATAGGGAAGTAGAGCTAAAATAAAATGTCACCACCACATGAACTTGTCGTTTACCGCCCTTATCAAACATGGTTTTGCCGCCCCTCTCCCCTGAAGTTGCTGCCCAGGGCAAGTATCATTGGGGCCGAACATACCTTAGTAATCAGCGAAACGACATCAAAACTGATCATGGTGCAGTCTGCGACCAACCGATGTGCTGGCAAGTTTAGAAACTCTGACGAGAAACAAGTTAGTCCGCTTCTCGGTTGCTGTAAGTGCTTGTCCCTGGAAGTGCTCGATGAAGAAGTTAGTGCGGTACTTCGCCGTGGAAGCATACTACTTGTTCCCCGCCTCCCTCCTCTTCTCGTATTCGCCTCTAGACTATCATGCACTCTGCTGCTTATCTGGGTGCGACAGAACGCTACCATACTGGAGGCGAGGAGGTACGATACGTCGACATCCAGCGTCTTCCTGATTGCGGTGCCACAGTCACGTAGAAGAATCCTGTGACGTTTGGAAAAACTGTAACTAAAAAAAAGAAATATTTTAATGAACTAAATATAAATTTAAAAAATACTATCATTTCTTATACTAATAAAGTCATTAGGTACGATATAATCTATAAATGCGAAATACGGAACTGGATTGATGGAGGAGGGGTGCAGCCTTACTTTTCCACCCTCCGTCAAATCAGGCGGAATCTACTCTCTACGATGGGCATAAAAATAGGCCACTCTCATCAGGAAAGAACTTTATAGTAAGGGCCACGGAGATATTGATCACCGATTTGTTTGTTCACCGTGACTCCTATTTTATTATCAGATACTATTTTTTGATAAACAAATCTTTACCTTGAACTGAATCGACTATATACGTGACGTATATTGAGGTGACAACGAGCGTAAACAAACGAAGAGCTAACTGAATTCCATGCCATAATGACAGATTTAAACATTTTTGAAGTCTTAATTAGTTTCATTTTATCCCCAAATAAATTAATGCGGTGATTCGTTCGTTCACATATGGAAGTATATGCATTACATGGAATTCCAATGTCACGGGGAACTCGCATACAAACCTTCGCGTGTGAATTAATTCTACCATCTTTCTTCTTACCGGGGAAAAATCTACTGATATAACCAAAAGCTCTGTAGGATGCTGTTGTCTACCGCTTGGGGTTACACATTTACATATAAAATGTTTTCCTGTCATCTATAAACTATGAACTTAATAGACAATATTCCTCTAAAGTGATTAAGTTGAGAAATATTTTACGTCAGTAAAATGTCTTTTGATATTTATGCGCGTAGAAAAAGTTAATTCCTTTTATTATTTGTCTCTTTCGACCTTTCGTTGTTAAGTGTATATATGTCGACAGAATGCATGTGATAATCCTATATGTAATGATAAAACACGTAATCTTGTAAAGATATGTAGAAACTGGATTACACAAGGATGGCTCAGAGTTTTCGATATTGTAAATTGAAGGTGAAATTTTTAAAAGTTTATATGAACTGTAAGGAAGATGATACTACAAAAATAAATTTTAAATTTAAATATATTTCGTTAACGAATATAACGAAAGCTCTTTACACATGTTTATACTGAAGCTCAACTGTGATGATAAATAAAGCTCTTATTAATAAAAAAAATCTGCCTCATTCAAGTAATACGTGGTATACACAGTTACTTCAAGTGATTTAAAAATTAGATCCGATCAACATATACATACATAGAATATACGACCAACTGAAAATGGTAACTAAACAAATAACAAATTCAATCTAAGACTCGACAACCTGTGCGAAAATTTCGAAAATAAAATGTTTATACAGCAGTTGTATCGCAGAACACTGACCCGTGAAAAAATTTGGGAATAAAATACGAATAAAAGCGAGGTTGATGGTTTCTGGTAGGTTGGAGGAAGAACCGACTCATTTGTAACAATATCTTTTACTTGATGTATGCTATGTTTCATGACGTAGCTATCCCTTCCCAGAAGCCGAAGTGTTACAGACCTCACTGAAATACAACTGAGTTGAACAAAACAAATATAGTATATCCCTATCTCTGGAGTATGTGGTACTACTTTCCAATGGTTAAGAAGCCTCGTGGTTTGGCTCTGAACAGTCTCATACGCATGACCTTGATAGTTGATATTTTGTGTTTTAACAGTCGAATTCACAAAAAATTCTAAATGTATGATGTTACCAAATAGGAGACCTTAATCTTTAAAATGGTACCTAATTTATCGTTTTCGGTTAAGTATGAAGGAAGATAAATGACATGTGAAAAAACCACCTTTTGGAAATAATATTGATAATGATTTTTAAAAAAGTATTTTTTTTTCTACCTCACCGCATTTTAAGGTCGTCTTCATCCGGTCACTCTCCACTTTTCTCATTATTTGATTCTCACTTTCTAATGGTTACCCCTTGGTATCCGAATTCACCACTAAAACTGGAACCAATCCTCAAATAAGACGCTCTAGATCATCTCATCTCTTATAAGTAGGAATGACTCGGTAGTTTCAGTTTTGGGTCAGAAATGCGCTGTGATGTGCATTAATACGCGAGTACCCCGCTCTTGGTGGAATCAAGTAATGCAATATTCAGGATATATTGCGCGGTGTCGCATTACCTTCAAATTAACTTCGAACAAGCAACATAAATTTAATTTCACAATGCGAAATGAACGGATTAATGCAATTTCGTTTGTTAATTAAAACCGTACTACCGCAGTTGAGAATCGAATGAGCGGCTGGGTGGATCATAACGGAGAAGTTTATCTCATACGGCGTTTCCATTTATGGCAACTGTAACCGCTACAGCAGAATAGTCATATTTTGAAAAATAGATTATTATAAATACAGCTACGATGAAAATAAAGGGGGAAGGGTGGGGGAAACAATAGTCAAAGAGCAGCAAATTTATTCTATTGAAGTGGTAACTGTCTATGTGTACTATAGTGATAAATTCATATCCTGTTTTTTCGTGGAGAAAAAATTAAGAAAACATAACATAAAATTCCATATTTAGGCAGGATTTTTTTTGTTTGGATCTGTTTCTATTTTTCAGTTTCTATATTCGCTTTTAGCTACATTTATAGCAAATTAAAATGCTGCATCGTGGAGATCTATATCAGATACATGCACCATGTATTATTATCTTGTATATCTGCTAGTAAAACTGGAGAGCTTAAAAATTTATTACATGACTCTACGTATTTTTAAAAAAGTTCATATATCAGCGAATATTTTACAGGTAACCTAAGCTTGGTATTCAACATGAAGGTTGGTTGGAGCTATAATTACAATTAGCCTGGTGTCGGAGGCAAGTGTACCGGTTATTTTGTTCCTTACCCAAACCTATCTCGGTAATGCTTCCTGGTAAATGGGATCTACAGTTTAACGTGAAATTCCAACCACGAACGCGTTCTGGTGTACTTTACATTACACGGCAAGCTGTGCCAGAGGTAAAGGCTGCATTAAGGCCCTATGAAAATCCCCGCTGATACAGGGATTCGAACTGGGGACCTTTCGATTACCTGTCAGACGATTTATCCTCTGATCCACCAAACCGCTATTTTAGCGGTAAGTACAACCAAGTGCGGATTGAATTGCTGAGAATTCAATCTTCGACAAAGGCGAGTATTTTTATTTGCCTCATTTTATGGAGGACGCAAGATCTAACACCACTCTGACGAATCTGATTTCGGTTTTCCATGGTTTACCCGAAAGCACTTTAAGCGAATGCTGGGATTGTTCATTCAACCGCTAGGTGAAACTCTTTGCAAAATCAGTCAGGACTTGGCATACCGAACACCGAGGCCTCGAAAAGGAATATACAACAGTGTGCACGAATTTCGCCCCCATGAGCTGTATATATAATCATAAAATTTTTAAATATTTTAAAAGGCAAGAAAGCAATTGAGTTATCTACTTCTCGCGTATATGAAAATACTGTACAATCGCTAGTTGTCCTTATTTTCAAGGTATAATAAATCCTTGTTTAAAAGTTACAAGTTGAAAATAGTAATGTGTATAAATATGTTTTGCATACCGAAAATGTGCAGTGAGCGTTGAGAAACTCTAGAAATTGGAAAAACGATATGGATAAGGAAGAGTTCCAAACTATAATGTAATATACAAAAAGTCTGGAACCGACGATGATACAGTGATACACTAGATCGAAACATATGTCAATACGAAATTTCTTTTGTAACTGTAATAGACGGATAGAGATCCGTTACTAAGTTTAACTTATGAAAACGACCTATATATTCAAATCGAAACCGTTAATTTCCGAAAGAACTTCATACGATTCAATTAATGTGATGTATAAATAAGTCTGCCAATTAACTTTTATATATAGTTTGCAGTAAATATTTCGACTGCGAGAAGTAAACTCTGTTTCGTTGCTAGCAATTAACGCAAAATCAACACGATGTATTTTCATAGGACATCAAACATTGTACATGCTAGAGTACCAATACTAAATCGGCGTATATTGTTCTTGGGTCATCCGGAAGTTGAGAAATAAAGAGAAACGTGTCTGTTCATCTGCCATTTTGTATCGTCGAACGCGAACACAAAAAGTGCCGGTTGGATTTTGATGGGGGTTTCAAACAAGGTACATCCTACAAGGATTAACATATGGCAGCGGTTCCCAACCTATGTGTCGCGACCCACTGGTGGGTCGCGGCGTGTCTTTTTGTGGGTCGCGGAATAATCGAGTTTTTTGCCACTAAAATATATATTTAAATTTATCTATTTAAAAAATATAACACGATATTTTACAAGTGCAATAATCATGAAAGCTATTAGCTTAAATTAAAACTTTGTGAGAAAAAAGTTTTAGACTATGTATAGGAAGTGACTTAAGGTTAAAATTAGCCAGTGTCAGCTCTGATATCGATGCCCTCATTAGTAAGCACCAGTGCCAGAAACCTCACTGGTTGTAAAGTTGTTTCTTATAATAATTAAACGTATTTCTCATTATCTTTGTAATAAAGCGGGAGGTGGCTGCACAAAGCATCACCTCATCGGTTGACAGCTTAAATTTCAGGATGAGTTAAAACTAGATTTGCAAATTAAAATGCCACTGATGTGCGAAGTCATATCTTGGGAGAAGACACCTACAAATCCCATTTTAGTTGTTTACTACTGTTTTCCTGCTCCCAGTTTTCCATATTTTCATACAATTGGGTGCAGTCAAACAAAATGATAAACCTATCAATCAACCACTAAAATCGGTTCTGCAGGTGGTTTCCACCAAAAAGCGACTTGGCAGACCAGTTGCAATTTAATATGCTGGTCGAGCTACTTCTAATCGTGGAATTTCAGCATCCACCTACAAATTAACCACTGAAATCTGCCTTTTCGTAAGAAAGGATACTCGATAGCGTATCGGTCATGCAACAGTTCCCATTCTGGCATTATATAGACTCTCATATTAGGTGGGTCGCGAAATTTTTTTTACATAAAAGTGGGTCGTGTACCAATAAAGGTTGGGAACCGCTGACATAAGGTTTTATTTTTTTTTTTCACTTTCATGTGACAATGGAAGGTTATGAAATTAACATACACTGATCAGCCAGAACATTATGACCACCTACATACTGTCGATATAAACCCGTCCAGGCGATAGTAGCGTCACCTGACGAGGAATGACTGCTAGTCAGACACACGCGTGGTGCTTATAGTAACAGTAATTGTTTTGTTTAGAATACGCTAGAGGCGCGATATATCTTGGTTTGACTGAGGGCAGATTGTGATGGTTCTGCGACTCGGCACGAGCATATCGGAAACTACACGACTTGTCGGGTGTTCGAGAAGTGCTGTGGTGAGTGTCTACAATAAGTGGCGAAACCAAGGTGAAACCACTTCCGAACGTCGAGGGATTGGGCGGTCACTCCTCATTACAAATGTCGGACACCGTAAGCTGGGCAGACTGGTAAAACAGATCAGGCGGCGAACAGTGGTGGAGCTAACATTATACTTTAATGCTGGGCAGCGTACAAGTGTGTCTGAATACGTAATGCACCGAACACACCTAACGATGGGCCTCCGCAGCCGACGACCCATGCATGCGCCAATGTTAAAACCCCGACATCGGCAACTACGACTAAAATGAGCACGTGACCATCATCGTTGACACAGTGACAGAGCATTGCATGGTGTGATCAATCCCGATACCTTCGTCATCATGCCGATGAGAAGGTGCGAATCCGTCATTTTCCCGGGGTACAGCTTCTTGAAACCTGTACTGCGGGACGGAGGCAAGCTGGCGGCGGCTCAGTTATGCTGTGGGGAACATTCACGTGTGTATACACGGGTCCAGTGGGCATCATGACGGCAAATAAGTATCGTACACTCATTGCCGACCACGTACACCTCTTAAAGACTACCATATTTACCAATGACATTGACATTTTTCATAAAGATAATACGCCATGTCACAAGGCCAGGAGTGTGATGGAATGGTTCAAGGAACACAATGGCGAGTCGCAGTTTATGTGCTGGCCCCCCAACTCGCCAGATCTGAACTCGATCCAACACATCTAGGTTGTGATTGAACGTGGCGTCAGAGTTCATCGCCCCACTCTCTGGAATTTACGGTAATTATGTGACCTGTGTGTGTAGATGTGATGCACCGACCTACCAAGGCCTCATTGCTTCCACGCGAAGACGCGTAGCCGCTGGTATCCGTTCCAAAGGCGGACATACCGGCTATTAGTTAGGTGGTCATAATGTTCTGGCTGATCAGTGTAAAAAGTGTCTGAATATTCGTAATGACAATGGTTACTTCTTTCAGTCGAAATGTTTGCCAGGTTACATACGAAAGGGATCGTAGTATTTGGAAATGAAATTATTCAGAATTGGAAGTGACATTCATCAACGTCAGCCGTTTAACTGATTTCTGAGAGTCACGATGTCATTGTCTTATGAATGCGACATTCCTGTTTATGGATTACTTACAGATTAGACCCTGTTGTCGGTACGAGTAACATCAATTGAAGATAAGATTTGACTGCTTCTCACAACTCCGGTAAAAAAAAAAAAAAAAAAAAAAAAAAAAAAAAAAAAAAAAAAAAAAAAAAAAAAAAATAGGATATGATTTGGATACCATTCGTACGTAACCTTCTATGTGACCGTGAATCAGACTATTTATAACGGGTTGCAAAAACATTGATTTTAATTATCTGAGTAAGAAAAAAGTGGACTATTGTTTTTCTGTCTACCAGATTGTCTTTAAACTAGTTATCACGTTGAACTGGACTAGGAATTCCTCATTAAATTTTGTGCTGATATAGGCTGCTTTCATATGTTCATGACGTCAGAATTCATTAAAGAAAGAATATACAGTATTGTAAACTGTAAACATAAATAACTGTTAACATTTGTGGACATCTCCATTCGTCGAAGTTTGTCAAGAAGTGCATATAAATGTTCATCCACTATAACTAAAAGTATTTTAAATTTATTTCAATACATTAAAGAAGCTGGATTGTGTATCATTGTAAGACAGGAAGAGGATTATGCTTGGAATGATATTGGTACAACTTCTCTGCCGCTCCCGGAAGTTGTCGGCGATCCACTGAGTTCTCGACTCTCGTTCGTCTGCATCAGTAAGTGGGTGGACAGATGTAGGGCCCGTTTGTTTCAGAAGATTTTAACATTTACATCTTCATTTTGGAATGATACGAACATTATTAATTTCTCGATAAGTAACATAAAGCGTAAATTATCTTCCACTTTAAACACATCAGAATCTGTTTAGTGGAAAATGTTTTTTTTTGTGTTCTGTGGAAGTTTTTTTTTGTTTTTCTTAGCAATAAATTAGTGTGAACTATTTTTTCATATTGGTGTGGTATTATTAATTGTCGGAGCATTGTAAAAAGCTAGAAACTAGAGATGTGGTTAATGATACAAATAGGTCTGTTCGTTCTCCTGTTGGAGACAAAAATTCCAACTACCAAAATCAGCAATTACTTGCAGTTTCTTAGTTTATTTTAGGTTTCAAGATATTTCTACGCTATTGTGTAGAGAAACGTATGCCAAGTAGAGTGTTCATAAAATAATTTTTAGGGAAGCGAACTCTAGAACCAAATTTACTTTTTCCAGGAATGTTTGCAAGAGGGACATTAGTACATATGTTTTTAAAGTGGCTGTTTTCGAATTGTCCAAAGTTTATTGTTTCCAAGTAATTATAGGCACCCCAGGAGTAACATACTTTCTGAATTGAACCGGCGACCCTGCGGTACTCTAGACCCTACGCTATCGAGGCCACTGACCAGAAATTACTGGAAACGCCATGAATTTGATATTAGAAAACGTTGTGAAGTTTATGCGTAGCTCTAGAGCCTTGTTAATGTGCGGATAATGTGATTCATTTATTATTCATCGGTTGGCGGCCAATAAAAATTTTACTACTTAATAGCACACATATTTTAGCTGATCTCTTTTTTCGTAAACCTAAATAAACTATGATGATTATCAACTCAGATCCAGCCTTTCTCTAACAACCAGGTGACCTTTTTGAAAAAAATATTTTTGCAATAAGAGTCAAATGAAGTCAGAACAAACGTGTCAACTGTAATGTACGAGTATGTATGTTCTGGAATATGCTGTGGATGTGTACACATCAGCGTTACAACTAGGGTTGTTAGCCCGGGAGGGTACTTACAGTTATCCGTGGAATCCGAACCACGGCACACGGTAAGTTGTGCCAGAGGGGAAGGTGAGAGGGATTCGAACCGGGGGCCTTTAGATCTCCAGCCAGATGCCTTAACCACTGAGCCACTAGACTTACTAAAGTGAAAAAAGTAGCGGTTATAACTTACTTCGTTAAATTTGACAAATTTCTGACACCGTTCTAACGTTACATATTGGGAAATTTTTAATTACGCACTTTCATATTCTACTGAAATGACAGTAATAATTTCGAGTGGTCGTAAGGACGTAGTGACAGAGTGTTTTTACCAGCTGCGCAATCCACCTCTGCTATAGCTGCCTAATATATCCCGGTAATCCTATAGGATAAAAGGGACCGTCAGCTTATCGTGGAATCTGAAACACGGAGCGTCCTAGCGTAACATTTACGAAGGAAAGCTTTACCAGAGGTGAAGGCAAGTAAAAATTCCAGCTGAAATTAATATTCGAACAAGGGACGTTTGTTTCCCCAGTGACGAATTAAGGTATCAGACCACTACCGAAAGTGATGAAAACATGTCAAATTATACCTCCATCTTTTTACTTCAAATGCAGGTCGAAAAATAAACTTCCTATAAGAGTTTACACGAAACGAAATTCACCTTGTGTGATCAACACGTCAGATCAATTTAGTGTAATACGTGCACTGCAAAACCGGCTGTGAGAGCGAACGAGTACGACATATATGCCAGCCGTTCTATACGGCGTTGTTGAAACCTCAAGAAAGTTCCAGTAGAGCCGATACCAGCCGCATTAATTAGACCTCGTTTTTCTGCTGGCAGTCTTCGACGGACGCCGCCCTTTGTGCCCTCTAATGGCAAAGTGGTGTGCTGCCTCGGCCCTAGAAAACACGGCTGCCGACCGGCTGGTAGGCACGTCACGGTGCGGACCTGCTTCATCAATCACACCCGCTTCCCTGCCGCCCTTTGTAGAGTTCCGCTGCCGCCCGCGACTGCCTTACATCCGCTTGTTGCCGCGCATTCTGCACCAGGCGCTCTCCAGCGGTCGCTCACGCGAGGAGCAACAGATGGAAGTCAGACGGGAGAAATAGACACAATGATGGAGACCACCTCTGGCCGTCGTGTTAGCTGGTTCGAGGCCGGGTGTAGGAACAAATCATCACCATTGTTCTTCTTATGAGCGGGAGGTTACTGTGGAGGAGGTGGAAACTCTTTTGTTAAGATGGACGGGTGTGGTCTCCCGTTGCCTTCCCGGTATATTGTCGATAACTTCGCGCGATACGAGTATACGCTATGTCCAAACACTCCTCCTTTTTTCATATGTTTCGACTAATGCTATGGTCTTCTTTAAGGGTCAAACCACCTTCTAGAAACAGTCTTTAGTAAACACAGCTGGTGATTTGACTCCTGAAGAAGGCCATAGCATTAGTAGGTGAAGGCTGGTTCCCACGGCGCGTCCCTCGGCCCCTGTTAGGGGACGCCTCTCATCTTTGCCCCATAAGCTAGCATGGACGTCCCGCCTCGACCCACCGGCAGTCGGTAAAGATGAAAGGCTCGTCCTGCCTAGCACGCGCCGCAGCAATAGACCTTAAGAAGAAGGAGTGTCTTAAGAAGAAGGAGTGTATGGACGTAGGGTACATCTCGCGAGGTTATTTACAATATCACGACGTATGCGAAAACCGCGAAATTCCCCGGTATGCGCTATTGTGGGTGTGTGAGGTGTGTGTAGCAGTATAGTGTGTTGTATGAAATGGGAGATGAAGAAAGGAGCGGGAGATACGTGGTGTTGGCTCATTCGCATACCAAGGGGCCCGCCAGGCTTCAGGTCCCATCCTGCGGACTAATCCTACGGACTAATCACAGTCAACAGTGCAGTATGACTTCACACCATACCCACTGCGGAGAGGTTTGGGATTTAATTCAGGTCTGGTGACTAAAAGTTGTGAACTACCAAGTGTTGCAAAAAAAAAAAAAAAAAAAAAAAAAAAAAAAAAAAAAAAAAAAAAAAAAAAAAGTTTTTTTCTGCTTTCAGAAAAAAAATGAAAAGAACTATGCAAAAAATCATGTTTTTTTTTCTGGGACACGTTTTTTACACGACTACTAAATCTCAAATTTGTAAGGCAGTTATCGTTTAATATGACTATTTTAGGGTTTATTCTAAGTACGTATCTTAATTTTTAAATCTATTATATTTTTTCTGGTTCGGTAGAAGAAAAAAAATTACGAAAATATTGGCAACATTGATTAATAATTTTTTTTATTAACGAGGATTTCCCGAAGAGGCTAGGTTTGCTGAGAAAGAATCCCCGTTCCCCATTGTTTGGATTGATACTCGCTATTTGAACTAGTGCTGCCAGCCCAACGTATTTTTATGTAGACCTACGGATCTTTTAAAAAAAATAGGAATTTGAAATTTATCTACGGTTTTTTGCCTCTTTTTATTACTTATTGTGCTTTCCTTTTATTCACATACTTGTTAAACTCTCATAGTGGTACTGCCTCATTAAATTGTCAGTAATTATGAATCGTTTCCTTGCAACCGTTGGTATAAACCGACGATTGAAAAGAAGTAAAGCTCCTATTTTGTATGATAATAGATTTAAATTCAAACTTAGACCGTAATACAGAACTATCTGCGCAATCTTTATGAACAATTTAAAATTTCAATCTCAAAATCTTTTGCGTACAATACAAAAACAACCAGTAAAAGAAAATGTAACTTCTTCTGAAGTTATGGATATAGAGGAGACAGAAGAAGAAACAGAAAATTCCCACACCGACCGAACTAGTGTTGGTAGTGCTGATACTAGTGAATGTGATACTTACATAGAGGATGAATAAAATTATGTTACCTATATAAATACATTTATGAATCGTTTTGTAAGACATTATATGATTCAGTAAGATTTAAAACATACTTGTAAAATGTAAGTTCCTTAAGTAAAACAATAATTTATCAAATATATTGTTTTCTGAAAGAAAGAAAAAACAAATTTAGAAAAAAACAGGGGTGCTAGGTGTTTTTATGTTTTTTTCACAAAACTGGAAAAAACTTTTTTTTTATATTTGCAACACCAGCACTACTATCTCTGATACTCTGACCGTCAAGCCCTGATGGTAAAATTTTCTTCCACCTCTAGGTCCCGAACCACCCAATCCCGTGTCGGCGTGTACATCATTACTGTGCTGCATACAACTGAGTTAATAAGCGGAATCATAGTTTTTGTCAATCAGTGCAGGAGAAGTGGTGATACAAGATTCATAACCAACTGATTGTGAGCCAAGTTTGGTTTTAGCTTATAGTTTTACGCCTCGTCGATGTCGAGGTTATTAGATGTGGGAGAGGACTGGATCCGGGAAGTGGTCGGAACCGAGCCATGGGCTTTGAATGAACGTCCACGGTATTTGCCTGAAGTGATTTTCGGAAACCATGTTATCTACCAAAGTCTTGGGTTAACACTTTTTACAGTGCGTACGGAATGAGGAAATACGACTGTGTCGTTGTTGACTCGTATGCTCGATGGGGCCATTATGATTGGTTGCTCCCCGGTGTAGTTAGAATGAACGGGTGTGAGGGTCAGCACCGATTTTCATCTTCTTCCGTCTTTCACGTCTACAACCCACATCATAGTCATCCACACAAAACATCAACGCTTTACGAACACTACCGCACTGTGGAAAGCAATCGAAAACCATTCACGAAAGTTCCCCGAAAAATTGCTGTTGACACTTACTATCTTCCATAGCAACGGGTATTGAATGACAGTGTTGACTGAATCAAGTTGTCGACTGTTGAAGCTTAGCGTAGAGTGTGTTATCCCTGAGCGGCAGGGAAATATAGGTTCGTCTTGTGTTGTGCATACTCTTCAGAGTATCAATAATGTAAAGACGATATCACGTACCGTAAACATATATTGAGAATAATTACTATAAGCTCAATGTGATTATGACTATCGCAGTGCATCAGTTTCTCCAGCACGTTGTAGTAGCTTCTAACTGTGGGCACCACAGGACGGACACGACATTAACACACACAACAATTCAACACCCATGCCCTCGGTAGGACGCGAACCTGCGACCTTCGGCATGTGAAGCTAGCACTCCAGCCGCACTACCGAGGCCGGTTACTATAAATTTGAATACTCAAGGGAGTTGGATGCACGCTTTTTAATGCCTTATTTTCTTCCTTTACAAATTATAAGAGAAAAATAATATTGATATTACTCATTTAACCCGCCAGTGAGGCTCAGTGCGTTGAGGCACCACACACTAGATCGGGAAGGTGCAACGAGACCAGGTTCGAATCCTGGTCCCCGCGTACGGGCCATCCTGTTTACGATTTTCGGACAGTTTCCAGTAACATCTAGGAGAATGGGTCCCACAATGTGAACTACACATTTCACGAACAAGATTACATTTATCATACAGAACACAAAAAATTACACTTTTCGCAGCAGAGAGCAGAACACACTTTCCTCCAATGGGTTAAGTACACCGGGCCTAACAAAACCAGTTCGAATACGGCCAGGACACAAGTCCTTCCCACCCTCTCATGATTCACGTTGGTGACCTGTGTACAAGGGGTGGGGGGCTAGAGACACGTGGTAATTAGTTGGCCGGATCGAGGAAAAAATTACATCTTTAATCTGCAATAATATCTTCCTAACGTCTTTGATGGGACAAAGAGAAGCCCCTCTTTTTATTATTATTATTGCTTGTGGCTTTACGCCTCAGTGACGTCCAGATCAATAGAGGCAGGAAACGACTGGGGACAAGAGACGGGAAGGAAGTCGATCATGTCCTTTGGAGAAACCATCCCGGCATTCTCTTCGAGTGATTTGGTGAAACGGTGGAAAACCCAGATCTGGATGGCCGGATGGAGATTTGAACCCACGTCATCCCGAAAGTGAGATCAGAACGTTAACCATTCACCCACCAATCTCGGTAAAGCTCCAAATCGAATAGTGATTGTGATACTGGTTGAACCTGTCCTACACCTCCGACAGAGCTTTTCCACGGGATTCCCGATATACGGATTCCATGTTACGTCATATGAGTGTGTCCAGTCTCGACAGCAATGGAATGCGTCATCTGCCAGTCAAGACTTTACTTTGGCTTGCAAGAGCAATCAAGACTACAAATATGTTTTCTTTGTTTCGTGCTTTACGGCTTGTCGACGTCGTGGTTCTGAGAGCCGGAGAGGCTTGGGGACTAGGAGCGGGAAGGAATTTGGTCATGTTCTTTTGAAGAACCATCCCGGCATTCACCTGGATTGATTACGGGAAACCATGGTAACTCCAGTTCTGGATGGCCGGACGAGAATTTGAACCAGTGTTCTTCCGGTTCAGTACGTTATCGCTCTCTCACCAGGTTCGGTCAAACAAATCACAAGTTCCATAATATTTAGACCTCAGCACCTTTTACCACATATAAATGAGATTTATTTTACGTAATATTGCACACCTTTTCTTTCTCTCCGAAAGACAGCATCGTCGCAATTTTTTCCACGAGTATTCATCAACATCAACTGAATGATGTTTAAATTAAGCTGAAGGTGCTGTATTATTTCACTGATTTTCAGAATACATGTCACATTTCTATGAGGTACAGAGTTTCTTTGTGGTAGCAGAAAACAGGTGTGATGCTTTTCGTTGAACTAAGTTCTAAGCTACTAGTATTTAGTTTTAAGTAAAGTTCGACTTTAACCAATATT
Organism: Vandiemenella viatica; assembly: GCA_031002005.1. NCBI lineage: Eukaryota > Metazoa > Arthropoda > Insecta > Orthoptera > Morabidae > Vandiemenella > Vandiemenella viatica. The sequence continues at coordinate 45,033,670 of JARYHS010011408.1, forward strand.
TTCTACCGCGGCTTTATCACCTGGGTAATATTTATGGGTTGGCTAATCGCCGTCTTTATAGCCTCAGACCATTAGGTTAACGTTTACACTACATCGTGTACCTGTAGGTTATGAATCTCACAAGTTACGACCGATAAGCGCCTAACATTAAGACGTTTGGGCGTTTTACTTGGGTTCCATCTACCATAGTAAAACGTCAGTGGTATTATTGCTTTAAACTTCTCTCTGCCAACAGGTGACAGACTGAAAATAAGAATATATGTTGCTGAGTTACTGAACATGGAAACTCTACAGAAAGAAATTTAATCAAAATTGACCAAGTTTCATTCGTTATTTCTTAGTGTTTGTTTGTACTATATTCACACTCCTAATTTCAGAATATTTCAGGTTATCCTTAAAATAACTTTAAATGCACTTTTCCGTTTACAATAAGAGAGAATTAAATTAATTTTGGGAACAACACATTCTTTTTTTCCAATAACATTTAAGTGCTTTCGTAAATGATACTGTTTCCCTCAGGGAAAGGTCTCGAGGCATCAAAATCGTGTAAATGCCGTTATGTAATTAGTTTGCTCCCAGCGAGGCTGCAAACAGCAGCCCACACATACAAGACAATTTGGCTGAGTACGTCAAGTAATTACCGTAAATGCTACCGCAGCAGTGGGACTCCCATAAAAGCGTAAACATTGATGCCGGAAGACATTAGCATCACAACATCCAGAGCTAATAATATTTCAGAATGGAAATTTCAAAATCTACACTTCAGGTCGACGTCATCTTTAAGAGAGATCGGAAGGTGGTACACAATAACCGTAGAAGTAACATATAAAACCCCTTTCCTTTAGATATTAAATTATCTTATTAACTTTAAGTCGTAAATTTTAATGCATGTGTCACATGTGAGGGCAGAAATAGGTCATAAAAACCGGAACAATGCTACAGTAGCAAAGAACTGAAACAAGGATTACAATTTTTCTTTGCCAATATACTTTTCCAAATGATTTTACGTTCACCTGCTATTTGATTGAAATACAATTCTTATGTATAATTATTAGTAGCAGAATGCGATTCTGTCGGGTTGTATATCCAAATATGGCCGCAAGTATTTTTTATTAAAGTTTCAAAAAAAAATTTTTGTTCATATGTTTTTTTTTTTTAAGTAAATTATAATTTATTTCAAAGAGAGACGTGTAAAAAAAACAAAAAAAGCTTTTATATAGGAAACCTAAGCCTTTTAAGTTCTTTACATGTCTCTCTCTGAAATAAATTTATTAAAAAATACGAGTTTACCAATTTTTTAAAAATTTTTTTTGAGAATTTAATTAAAAATACTTGCGGCCATATTTTGATAGGTAACCCTCAGGAATCGTGTTTTTCTGACAATAACTATACATAAAACCTGCATTCCAATCAAATTGCAGATAGACGTAGAATCCTGCAGCCGGATCTTAAACTATAAATTATTTGTAAAAAGCACGTAACTTGATTCAATATGCCAATCATGTCTGCCAGTGTTTTACTCATACTTACCTGGGATACTTCATTATGGCCGGAAAGTGTCTGTGTGGGTGATATCTCCACACTAATTTGTACAGAAAGAATATTGTCTGACGTTTCAGATTTTAATTTTACTGAAAAGTATTTGGTATCCTTCAAAATTTTTATTCCCAAAGTCATGCATCGAGTACCGATATGCAAAATTATTCTAAATTTTGCTTTCGGTGTGGAATTTTTGATATGATGCTTGCATATTAGACTTGCGCATAATAGTTCGCGAAGGGGAGCGCTCAGTTTAGTTCGCAGCTCCCTCGCGAACTAGTTCGCTCTTTTAGTTCGTTCGTTCGCGTCTCGAATTCAGAGAAACAGATCGTTCGCTCGCCTTGCTACCGCTACTGCACGCGCTATTTTGTTTGTTAAGTCAGTTTTATTAGGACATAATCATTTTTTGTCGTTTCTAAATGGAATTTAATATGACCTTCTTAACAAAAGTTATTGCTTAATAATAGCCCTTTCAAATTACATTAGGATGAACCAAAGTGCTCATTGTCCTTTACACAAATGGGTAAATTGAATAATTGTGCTGTTTTTACTATTTACTTTACATGCATTCGTATAATATTAATTTTTTAAATGGATTTGTTTATTAGTTCATGAAAGAAACATTACTTATAAAAGGCGCTAATGATCCTGCCGTCGACGCGCCCTTAAACCCCAACAACAACAACAACACAACATTACTTATAAAATATTATAAACGCGTTTATTTTGATGAATTAAAATACCCGTTTATAAGTAATCGGCTTTTTTATATAAATAAAGTTTTGGAAATCATGGACAAAATATAATTCTACTATTGGCTACAACTTAAGTACTATATGACAGAAATAGTATTACCTATATTATTAAGAAAAATAACATTAATACTTCCAATGTGATATCAAATAATTAGACATATAAAAATAACAGTGACCCTTGAATGAGAAAGTGATAGCAATAACTAAAGTGCGTAAATTTCCAGTGAATTGGAAGTCATTGAGCTATTATTTTATTTGTGAAGGGGAGAATAATCCAACACACATTCACAATTTTTTGGCGACGAATGAAACTGATGAAGACACAAAAGTTAAAATCTTTTTGAATTTCGCAAGTCATTTCTTTCATCACTTTCACAAAGCTGTTAACCAACAGACTGAGATAAGTATTATATTACGTCAGATTTAAAATCAGCGCTAGAAAAATGTAAAAGATACTGTTTCTTTGGTTAAGAAAACAAGAAAAAACCTTTAGAAACCAAATTCTCCACAGAAAGTGATAATATAAAAAAATAATGCTCTAGTATTCGTTGATAAATGTCTGGAGTATCTTAGTAAATAGTTAGATTTTAATGAAAGCAATTGGCTATACAAAATCCAAAAATTAAATTCAAATCACAGGGTTTCATTTGATGACTGTGAGACTATATTAGAGGTTATAAATTTGCGAGAAAAAATGAACAAACTTTACTCTGAAATAACAATATTATACGAAATCCAGGTAAAAGTAAGAGAAGTATTTCATGAATAAAAATGAGCTTTTTCTCGAAATTAATTTGACAACTGAAAGCGATAAAGCATATGACAATTTTACTGTAGACAAAAAATAATTAAAGATGAAAGAAGTGCAAAAAATATAGCTTAAAAAATGAAATAGTAAAAACATACCTTTTATCATTTTCTACTCTTTCGTAAAATATTATATTTTTGAAGTGTAGCATATTTTTATAGGTTATTCTTTTTAAAAAATTCCTACCATCAACCGAAAAAATATTGGAAACCCTAGAGGCGAATGGTGCTAGTTCGCGAACGGTAGCGCTCAATTTAGTTCGCGAACGGTACCGCTCTCTATAGTTCGCGACCGGGAGCGCTCTTTTTAGTTCGCGAACGATACCGCTCTCTATAGTTCGCGACCGGGAGCGCTCTGTTAGTTCGCGAACTGTACCGCTCTCTTTAGTTCGCGACCGGGAGCGCTCTGTTTAGTTCGCGAACTAGGTCCTCCAAGACAGCTCGCTCGCTCGCTTTGCTAGCGCTACTGCACGCGCTCTCTTGTTTGTTATGGTAGTTGTGGTTATCGATGGTTGTCTTTTGATTGTTAATGGGATCAAAGTGTATTTTATTTTCACATTCCACGTTAAATTTCCGTTTGTGACTTCTGCAATAATTATTAATGTTGAACAATGTATTTTTCTTTTATTTTTATATCTGTGTCTTCAGTGAAAAGTGTCCACAAGGAACTGTGTTTCCTTTTAGATAATAAACTAAAACAGAAGTTGGTCTTCGGGAAAGGATCGAACGAACTAACGAACTAAGGAGCGAGAGATCTGGGAACTAGTTCGCGTAGTTCGCCTGTGGGAGCGCTCTTCCGAACTAGTTCGTTCGCGAACTACACAAGACTATTGCATATGTATTCTATACCAAATAAAATTTTCCGCATGAATTCAAGGAAGTACATTGCAAACGAAATTTTGTAATAACCTCTCTTTTTATAGACATGCCGAAACAGAAATAAAGTCTTATGTTTTTAGATAGAGGGTGCAAATAGCAATGGGGACTTGCATTACTAACCAGATAAAATTAAATAAATAGTTAACTGTTTTTAGGCACGATGTAAAACATTTCGTAATTTCTGACCCTACGTAACTCATTAGTTGCTAAATGGTCATTGTTAGCGTTCCTAAAGTTAATTTAATAGTAATTTCCAGGTTTATATCTAATGAAAAAACTAATAATTCACCACATAAACCACCATAACTGTTTTGTCCTTAGCGAAATGGGCAATAGTATCTGTTGAGAAGGTAAAACATTATTCTTCTTTCTAAATTCGGCACTTAAGGAGCACGTAAAATAACGTAATGAATTCATTTTACTGTTCTTATTTTCTTGGTTTCCAATGGCTCTTCATTCCTTCATTTCACTGTATCTACTCTCTTGTGACCATAACGCTCATTTGCTGCAACAACGTCATAACTAAAAAAATCTAGAATTTTGAGATAATACCACAGGGGCAATTCTAACAATGAAACTTTAAACTTCATACGAGTCTCCTGAAAAATTGTGATTTTTGAGTTTTGACGTTGTTGCAGTAAATGAACGATATGGTGTGGCTTCTTTCTTCATTTTTTCTTGGAAACCTGTGAAGCTTCGTGTAGGTATTCTAAAACGATGAATGTGTATCTTCGAAGTATTCGACAAAGACTTCCCATTTGTCGTGCGTTATATCTCAGTTGTTATCAGAACCAAGGAGCCTCCTATCATATCTCAAATGAAAAAGTAAATAATTAATCCACAGGAATCTGAGTTTGGGATCGTAAATTTTCATGGCAAGATCCTAAATCAACACCTTATCAAACTGCTTTCTATGTTGCATTATGGCTTCCGTTATTCATGAAATTCATAACCTCTTCTTTACCCTTTTGATCCACTGCTCGCCATTCTTCCCACTCTAAATCTGGTTGAAAATTGGTTACTTTACCAGTCTGCTACCTTCCAACTCCATGGTGTGACCAAAAGAAGTGCATCATGGCTAACCGTATCCGTCACCTTGCAGTAAACTCGGAACATGGAAAATGCGATCAGTGAGACATGTTTGGGGACAGCGGACACGTGGAGGGGTGGAGTTTAGTATGGCCGAGTCGTAGCAGGTGGCGGAAGTTGGCGTTTGATCCTGCTCGCCGGTGTAAGGACGGCCAAGACGAAGGGCCCATTACGGTGAGTGAGCGGCGGGCGCGCATGCTAATGCAAGACCACCTCGTGCGCCAGACACGGCCCGGGTCGTGTTACCATTAAGGGCCCACCGCCGGCAGTAAATACCCAGACAGGTCCCCGTGCCCTTCTGGAATAATAACAAGTGGCACTGGAGAGACCCACAAGTGCTGCCGGGCCCTCTGCGAAATGCAGATCAAAAGATTAGCTCAGTTGAAACCACGCGAATCTAAAGCACTTGCTGCCGTGGCATTGCGGGTGGTATAACCTGTAGGTAGCAGGGCTTAATTACTGTCGCTTCAGTTTCTGACGAAAAATTCGAATTAGTTGTATTCTCAACTTAATAATAACCGACCTCGGTAGTGTAGGGGCTAAAGTTCTAGCTGCGCATGCCAAGAGTCGTCGGTTCACGTCCGGCCGAGGATATGAGTGTTTAGTGTGTTGTGTGCGGTGTGTGTTTGATGTGTTGTCATACATGTGAATGATCAGATAAGCAATAGAAGTCACATTAATATGCATACTCGATGATCATATAAATACACTGACGAATGTTGGCTGAATAGGTAAAGTGTTGAATATTTTTGTTTAAAATAACATAATCAGAGCTTATAATTTCAGTTAACATCGTCCTTATTAAAACGTTATTACACATTCCTAAACCATCGCTGAGACGCAATTATATTTGATTACTGATACACGGAAGGAAAGTTAGGTCAAAGTTACTTCGAGATTTTAAGAAACGTTTGTATAAACACGTTGAAAATCTCGCTGGAAATCTACGATATAACATTGTAAATGTCTCTTTGTCTATTTTTTACGTTTTCACGACAAAACGGCTAAGCCGATGTTGATTAAATTTGACAATAAAATACTATCTATTACTAAGAAGGACAAAGGGTGCGTTTTTTATAAAAACTAACGGAGTGGTGACAAACAGATGGATAACGTGTGTAATGTTATATCGGTCACTCAGGCTTTTTTCTCGAAGTCAGTTTGTGGAACACTGTTACTTAAATTACAGCTATTTATATTCAATTCAAACGACATAATTCTACGTTCACTCGTACAAAGCCGCGTGTTACAGCTACTGTACAATAGAAGTGTAAGGTAAGATGATCTAAAAAAAAAAAACACCGGATTATAGACAAAATAACGAATATTAAAACATAATTTGAATCACTAACAGGCTGAATCCATATCTATACAATATCGAGATTGTGTATGTCCGTGCTTGTAACTTCCTTCAAACTGAATCCATATCTATACAATATCGAGATTGTGTATGTCCGTGCTTGTAACTTCCTTCAAACTCAAATCGAATGTTTCAAATTACGTGATTAAAAGAAGAATTATTAAATTTTGATTGTATGTAGTGGCAATTTCCCTACACACCCTTTTTTCCCCTTTCCTGCATCCACCTACATTTGTCCTCTACAAATTTCCACTTTAAGTTCTTTTAACGTTTTTGTAAATTAATCATCATTTCTCTTGGTAACTTATTCCAAACCCTGACCCCCTTACCTAAAAAAGAGAATCTTCCTACACATATACTGATGGTTTTCCGCAGTAATTTCAAAAACATATCTAAAATTTATCCGCATCCTTATGCCCGAAATCGAGTGCTAGCTTGTGGTCTTGGTCATCTTTTCCCTTCCATGCGCCTTCACTTCGTTCTTTCACCAATTTCTTTCCACTCCTTATAATCCACATACACCATGTATACTCCCATCACTCTCTTCACCCTCTTCCTATCTTCCAATAAATACCTTCTAGCTCCTTTATCATATGGGTTACTGATTGTGTTCTACAGTAATTTCCAGGGACAAATCGTACAGTTCTTCTTTGCACCCGTCCTTAATCCTATATTTGATACCTAAAATGTGGGTCCCATATCACTATATACAAGCAATGATCTGACCAAAGTTTTGTAACCCAATTTCCTAACTTCTGTGGTAGATTTACTGATTACTCTCTCCAATAAATGAAAGGTTCTGAAACATTTTTCTACCGCCTGTCAAATGTGTCCTGCCCAGTTGATTTTTTTATTTTTTTTTTCCAAATCTTGTGTAATGGTTTATACATTTAAAGTCTTCAACACGTGATTCCTTTGCAACCTTTTAATTATAATCATCCTGTACTTTTTTATGTGAGTACCTTATTAATTGACTCTTCATTTCATTCTTACCAATTTAAAATCAAATCTGATTATAAATATTAAGAAGTACTTTACACGATTCTTTCGGACTCCTGGCCGACCGCAATTTGATCTTGGTAATATCTTTTGAATATAAGCAACCCTGAAGCGAGAAAAAGATCTTGCAAAATAACTAAATACTTGTTTTTTAGTTCTATTTCTCCTGTGTTAGTTTTAATAATAATAATAATACTCTCACAGCAAAGTCACCTCCAAAAAGTAAAAAAAAAAAGCATTAAGGTTAGTTCAAAATCTCTACAACAAAAAATCTATGTCAAGACAGACGAAAATTCGGCATTGCAACACAATCATAAAACCAACAGTCCTCTATGAAAAGTGAAACATTAGCACTTAACAGAAAACATGACCTTGAAGAAATTAAAAAAGTACAGAGAAAAATGATTTGAAAAATTCTAGGAGCAAGTCACACTAAAGATGGTTATAGACTACAAACAATCATAACAACAGAAAAGTTTTCAAACATCGAAATTGACATCAAGAAAAGGCGAACGAAATTCTTTGGTCGCCTTAAGAGATTACCAGAAAGTAGATTGACAAAAAAGATAATAGATTATGTAAGTTCACTGAAAAATCCAACACCTTGGCTGAATGAAATTCGGAAGGATCTTAAAAGTGCAAGCATAGGAGCTAGAGATATCTTAGAAAGAGACTCCTTCAGACACAAAGTAGACAAATGGGAAGTTATAACTGAGCTACCAAAACAAAAACAATACAGACCAAAGTGGTCAGAAAAACGCAAACAAGCTTTCTCGGAAAGAATGAAAGCCTATTGGAACCATAAGAAGAACTGTAATAAAATTTTATTCGGTCATTTGCTTACCGTCTTCCATTTACCGGGAGAATTCGCCAGTAATATATGAAGTGCTGTTATTGCTGGTTATCTGATTTGTGGTTGGAGTATGCACACTTTGGTTTCATAGATAGGTATCTGAAAGCAAACCTTGCCCTTAGTGTTGGTTCGAGACTACAAACAGCTGTCGCACTTGTTCCAGTTTGGGGCAAGAGCAATTTCCATCAGCAGCACAGCACCTCTCTCGGAATAACAAGTGGCATCGAGTGGTGTGCGCCACCTTTATCCGCCCCGCCCACTGCCGATAATTGATGGCAAGGAGCACTGGGGTGAGTGTGTGGCCCCCGCAGCGCACCGCCTGAATGCGCCCGCTGATAAATGACCCCGATTTGCATAACAAAAAATGGCGCGCATCGCCTCAGACAGTGCTACTAATAGTGACATTAATTGCGCCGGTCGTCAGTTCATGAACACTGGGGAGAAACCCCAAAGATGGGACGCCTTCCAAGAAAACAAAAATGTGACCTATGGTTCTCTATGAAACAACTTTTTTTACCTGTTATTGTTGCTTTATCTAGCTGCAGCAGAGCTAAATGAGCGTAAGAATAAAATAAAACGAACACTTTCTTTCGTGAATAACTGTCAAAATCAGACAGTGTCGAATGTTTCATATTTTCCATTGCTGTTCTCAAAATCTTAGTTCTGCTATATACTATTCGAAATCATTTCAAGTGATTTTGAAACGTTTACCTCCATACCAGGTTGATACAACGGATTCCTTAAGATAAATAACACAGATTCCCATGAATCCGGGTGGGTTGCACCTTCAACTACTTTATCGAGCTTGGTGAGTGAGAGGCATCGTTGTAGCTTCCGTTTCGGGAGGTTGCGGGTTTTTTGTTTTACATGGTTTACTCAAATCCTCCTCAAAAAATGCCATTACCTTATTGTTTCCCGTTCCTTACCCAGGCCCTTTTGTTATCTCTAATGATTTCGACGTTCACAAGGCATAAAGACAAAAAATAAAACTATTTTGTTGTGGATGCTACTTAGTGGCCTTGGGCAATAGATTTGTCTGTTCTGTATTGGTGATAATCTTCGAAATAAGTTGCTACAACTTTTGCAGTAAAGTTTCGTGAACTCTTTGTTACTACCCAAACCATCTAGTTTGTCGGAGTGACAAGTCAAATTTCAACAACGAATTACAGTTAGACCTACGAATCCGTATCTATTAATGTCATTATTAAACGGAAACCTCCACTCCCTTTTTTTGGTTCTGGCTTTACGCCAAGGTCGTTATAAGGGCAAGGAACTGGGGCTAGGAACGGGAGGGAATTCGACAAGGCCTATGGAAGTAAATAACACGGCATTCACCTGGAATAGTTTGAGGAAACCATGGAAAACAGAAATCTGGATGGCCCGCCGGGAATTCGAACCTGCGTTCTCTCGCAAGGCTAGAGTCGTAACCAATTGGTTTTTTTAATTCCATTACTATTTGTGCTGCTATCTATTGACAGAAGATGCCACGCGCCTTTTCTATGTTTATACTGTTATATAAGCTGACTTCCAAGAACATAATATATTATTTTCTTATTTTTATTAGTAATATTTGATTGAAAGTTCATTTCCCAATTACCTGTTGTAACACTGATTGGTCTTTCCACTAGTTTAATATCTTCTCACCACGCTCCTCTGTGTACACTCCAAGAGGTCTGCAGCAACAACAGCTCTGTCGTTGTGTTACAAAGCGATTTACTCATCATCTATTTTTAGGAATAACAATTTCTACTCCACCTCATGGTACTTTCTAATTCTTGTTGCAGGTCCTCCTACGGAGATCCAGGCGATTGTGCGAGGGACGGCTCTTCTTCCGTGCGACATAGAGCCGCCCGTAGACAACGACACCGTCATCCTGGCCATCTGGTTCAAGAACGAGATGACGCCGTTCTACAGGTTGGTCTCACTTGCTTCTGTTGCGGCGCGATACAGTGTACGATTAGTTGAGGAAGCAATAAATCTTTCCGGAATAATTGTATGCTTATACTTGAGTGTAGACTTTCCCGGCGAATAAATGACAACACATTTTCTCGGGTTTGCAGCCGGATTTTATTAAAAAGCGACAACTTTCGGCAACTACCTCAGCTGCCATCATTAGGTCAATTAGATACCGGTGATCTTGCCGTTACGAATATCAGGCATGCGTAACGGCAAGATCGCAGGTATATATATGACCTGATGATGGCTGCTGAGCTAGTTGCCGAAAGCTTGTCGCTTTTTAATAAAATCCGGGTGCAAACCTGAAAAGATTTGTTATCAACTGTATACTTGTTTCATCATACATTATATTTTACGAGTTATTTCCTTTAAAATCTATTAATTACAGTCCGAGATCCACCTGCACAATTATTACGTCCGGCTACTTTTTTTTTTAATTGAAATGCTATTTTTATGTGTAATTATTAATAGTAGAATACGGTTCTGCCAAGTTACCTATCAAAATATAGCCGCAAGTACTTTTAATTATTTTATTAAAAAAAATTTAAAAAATTCTTTTACTTGTTTATTTCAAACAGAGACATGTAAGGAGCTGTTAAAGTTAGCACACTACACCGTCTGATCGTCGATGCGGTGCGCTAACTCTCTCTCACTCCCACATATCTTCAACAGCTGGCAACCCTACATGCCCCCTCCCCCACTTTTACATAAGGCAACCAAAACTTTTTTAAGTTCTTTACATGTCCCTCTTTCAAATGAATTATAATTTATATTAGAAAAACAAGTAAACTGCATTTTTTTGGAAAGAATCAATATTATAAAATTTAAATAAAAGTACTTGCAGCCATAGTTTGATAGGCAACTCGACAGAACCATATTCTGCTATTAATAATTAAACATAAAAAGTAATTTCAATCAAAAAACAATTGGAAGTAGAAATCATGCTGCCAGATCTTAGGCTATTATAACACAATCTTCTCAGAAAAATAATCGCAATAGTATTTCGCATGGCGTGTCATCATGTTTTACCTTGGGTACATAGAAAATATTAAAGCTTATTGATTCATGTAAATGACCTTTGTCGCAGCTGCCAGTTCCAAAAAGGTTAATGGGTGATGGAACTGAATTACTTGTTGCTGCAGAGTGTGATGCACTACTTCATTGGATCGCCATACTGGATCTGATTATCATAGCAATTTCTGAAAAAATTTATATGGCGTCTTAGTGGACTAAAGCTACAGCTTTTCCTTCCCTTTAGAAATAATAAGACGTCGCGAGTTTTCGTTACAGACTAGCGCTTCTTCTTCATTTTCCAGCTGACAGATTGTCTGCTACAGAACTTTCAACCCTTGGCTGATGTGTCTTGATTCCACGAGAAGAAGCTCAGATATTCCTTCAGCGTAAAGTAGCTGACATTAATGAAGTGCAATCTCATAGAATTAAAAGGAAAGAGAAATATTTAAAAAGAGATTTAAGCAACGCTCTTCAGTAAAACAGAGATACAGCAAGGGGATTAAAGCATAAATTTAAAAAGGTTTGCAACGTCTAGGTTCCTGAAATCACTTTGAAAGCATCTTTCTGGAAGTACTTCAAAATGGTTAGCTGCATTGAGTCTATATTTTCACATAATTAGCATTCCTAGTTTCCTGAGAAATTACTTCTTTGTAGCTTCAGAATCTTTGCAATTATCTGTAGGAAATTGAAGAGATACACTGACTGCTTAGAAATTCAGCGCGCTTTTGAGATTGATGCGATTACTGGCAACTCAAATTAAGTTGAAAATAATGTAAGATAATGCGTTTAACGAAAATAACGATCCAGTTGTCAGTGAGTACAAAGTGAACTCTTGCTTCCCTGATACTTTGAAGCGTTTGGTGTAGGGGTACTTGGCAACATGAAAGTGGAAATAGAACATAACTTAGGTCGTAGGTAAACTTGATTCTTATTTGCGTTTCATACATAAAATATTGAAGAATTTTAACTGAAGTACAAAAGAAATAGCATTAAAATTTTTGTTACTATCTTCTGTAGAATATCGTTGCGTTTCTTGAGATCGAATGGTGTCAGATTTATTAAAGTTACCGGAAAAACACGAAAGTTAGGAGGAAGGTGTTATATGCTAGTTATTGACACTCGACTAGGATTGTAATGGATAGACACAAGAGAGATAGATTCAGGGAATTAAGGTGCTCTACTGTGCCTATACTCATTCGGTCCTCACACGTGCTGCTGGAGATCGGAATGCACAGAGAAAATACAAGTAGAATACAAAGAATTCTCTTCCGCCAACAGTTTTGTGCATTGCGGAAAACTGATGTGGTTTTAGAAAGTTGATATTTTTGTAGATAACGTTACTTTTAAAATTATTGAATAAAATAGCTGTAAAAGTTTTTTTCCTCACTGTAGAATTGAATTCTTTTTGTTTTCCCGTCTTCTGACTAATGCTTCGTCGACATCGAGATAATTAGAGCCGAGAGACGGATTGTGGACAATGAACGGGTGGGGACTGAGCCATGGTGTTCTAAAGGAACCATTCTTCCATGGAGTGGTTTCGGGAAACATTCTAAAATCGTAATATGGATGGCTGGTCGAGGATATGAACCCGCGTCCTCCAGAAAGCAGGCACGAGCATTACCGCTCATACCCTAGAAATGGTATACAACTGACAATGACCAATGCGTTGGTGATGTTTAAGGGACACCTTGTTCAACTGTGATCCATTCTGAGTAAATAATGTCATCTGAACTCACACAATTCTGGGTTGTATATTGGTTTGTTTTTTTCTTGAAAAGATCTAAATCGAATTCGTTCCACACCTCAAATATCATCATTTTCTAGTTGATGAATAGCACCTATTTCACCAGCCAAATTCATCCAACATCACGGAACATTAGGCCTACTGTTCTATTAATTAGTTCCCGTAGGTAGTCTGTGAAAACTTAAATTGCGAGAAAACTCGTCTAAAACGAAAATGAACTTATTATTTTATCGTAAGTAGATATAAATCACATAGTACGATGAATTTTCATACATCTTTGCAAATACAGATAGCAGTGATAAATGCGTATACTTCCCAATCTCAGAAGTTACATCCGATTGTGTAAAGTTGTTTGATTACTTATTTCTCGTGTCAGATGAGATTCTTTAAAAGAGACTTAAAAAGTTACTTAAAATACTATTGATAGTATTTCAATGCTTGCGCATATGGTAGAAATCCTCATTGTAATGAACTGAATGTTTTGAGGTATTTAATAATTTTTCTGTTTAATTATTGCTGGTAGAAAACACAGAGACAAAGTGAGTACTTGGTGGTAATGCTGTGAGTGATGTTTAGGTATCTGCGTAAGTAGTGAATGATTTCCTTTAGTTGTTCAATGGCCGTTGAGAAATGCTTATTAATACTCCATTCTATAAAATCTTTGTCGTTTGTGATTCTATTTTTATTTATTAAAGCCACTGAACTATGACAAACGGATGTGCACCGCTTCATGTTTTAATAACATTCCAATCACTGTTTGTGTTACTTATCAAAATAACTCTCCTTTTTTCCCTTTTCTTATTCATAATCTGCGCTGCATTTTCAGAATTTCCTAAGGTACTTACTGCTACAATTTTTATATAAATATCTCATTTTTTGTTGGAAGATGTTTTAATACCTACTAATCTTCAATTATCATTTATTCCTGGTTTTTAAGAGTAATATTGGACTTGTTGGAAGTATTTTCATAAATTTACAGATGTATTTCCTGAAGCATTTTGAATTTACTGTTTAACCCTGCCACTGAAACTATATTTGTTTAATTCTAACATTCTGTTAGGTTAGGGCACCTTCGTTTTTATAGAGAGGTTCTCGGTTTGAATCTCAGCGTTGAATGAAATATTTTAGTATGTTCATCTGAGACAGGGCTGTGATTTATTCATGTACTGATTGCGAGAACGCTTCTTGTTACAGATTGTACATAAAACCGTAGGTTATACTTCAAGAAGAAGGATTGGTAAGTTATTTTTGGTTTTCGTTGTACAGGCGGTATTGTAAAAACTGTAATTTGTTGGTTTTGGAGATTAAAAACCTTCCTCTACTTTCTGCTGAAAACGGCATAGGACAGGGATGGCGAACCAGTTGCATGCGTGCCAATCATTTGGGCACGGCATTAATTAAGTAGGTACCTAATCGATATAAGTAATTTTTTGTCTACATAATTTAAGATCGTAGTAACAAATGCCATCGTGGATTAAATGACCGGTGCCGGAAAGACTACAGATTGAGCAAAAGAGGTAGATTTCGAGTTAACAAGCTGAAGTGTTGGGGCGGTGAGAAGGGAACGGAGCTAACTTATTCACTTTGTTCTTGTTGACGTCGTTGACTGCTTATACCAATTACTCATTATTCTTTCTGTTTAAAAACTATTTTCGTTAACGCAGCTGAGCGCTTACGTTTGTTTGAGTTATATTTACAACATTGAGCATCGCTAATTTATCCAAAAAAAAAAAAATGTGCAAGATAAGTGTAGCCTAAAAGAAAATTTCAAACTAGGTGGACTGATAAACATGGCTCGATTAATAAAGGTGATAAAGCGGTGTGAGTTTAATGTTCTAGAAAAGTAATATGTAGAACATCAACTATAAAACGGCACTATGAAACAAACACAAAATCTCTTTGTCAAATAAAAGAATCAAAGGATTTCATTGAATGTGAAATTAAAGAGACAAATAAACACTCGCCGTCTATGATTAAGTATGTTACCAAGGATTGCCATTTAGTGCCGCAAGTTTTTCGGCTGCAAATGTTATTGCTGGGCATGATAGATCTGTATACAAGTTGAATAT
Organism: Vandiemenella viatica; assembly: GCA_031002005.1. Lineage (NCBI taxonomy): Eukaryota > Metazoa > Arthropoda > Insecta > Orthoptera > Morabidae > Vandiemenella > Vandiemenella viatica. Next base: position 45,048,734 of record JARYHS010011408.1, read on the forward strand.
TAACGGGGATAGAATACAAACTTGTCTTACACCCTTTTTAAACTGATGCATGCCTCTCACAATTCTCTACTTTTATTGTAGGTACTTGATTCTTATATAGTTTATAAAGTTTTTTTCTATCTCGATATTTCAGATCGGACTTCTTTAAAATTTTGAACATCTTGCCCCATCCATTATTATCAAAAGCTTTTTGCAAATTATCATACGCCATTAAAGTACAGTATCTTTGTTTTTCTTTATCCGCCCATCAAGTATTAATCTTAAAGCCTGAATTGTTTTTCTTGAACCGCGGTTTTTCCTAAACAAAAACTGATCTTCACCTACTATCTCTTCTACTACCCTTTACACCTTCTTTATATTATTCTGGTCAGTAATTTTGAAGCATGTGATGTTATACTAATGGTGCGATAATTCTCACATTTGTCGGCTTGTGCTTCCTCGAATGTATGAAGATAACACTTTTATTAAAATCAGTTGGAATTTCTCCAGTTTCATAACTTTTTGATATCAAGTTGAATAATCTTTTGATTCCTTCTTCTCCTAAGGATTTAAGAAGCTGGGCATGGATCTCATCAATTCCAACTGCCGTATTTGCTTTCAATTGATTCAGAGCTTATTGTATTTCCGAAGAGATTTTGTTTATATTTTTCATGCTTCTATGCTTCTTAATAACTTCGTGATTTCATTGCGAAGTGGAGCTATTTATTTTATTTTCTGAATGTGTAGCTAAACTAAATAAATAAACTGATAGTTTTTTTATATTCAGCACAATTTAACTTTGTTTTAATAAACTCCAATACATTGCTTTAATTACATAATCGGACTTATTTGCAGGTTCTCCTTAGCACCAACAACCTAGGCAATCTAGTTTTATCTGTATTTCTTGTTGCTATGGAAACCTTTTAAGAGAGTTATACTAACAAGCCATGGAACTCTAACATTACAAAGATATAGAATGACATTAAAATATGTATTCTGGGATAATCTGTCTGTTATCCTACAAGCTCTATCAAAATTCTGTCCTCAAAACAGAATGTCCTAAGTCATCAATGTCTACATCGCCATTCTTTTCCATTACGCTATTGTTCAAGTTGTCCCCATCATACAGTTTATCAATGAATTCATTCCATCGATTAGCTCTATCGTCTGAGCTTAAAATAGGTTTCCCATTGGCAGCTTTGATGATTCCTCCTGTTTTCTTCATTTCTCCAAACTTTTTAGTTGATCTTCCTATATGCAACATATACTTTATCTATTACCATTTCCTTTTCTACTTCGTTACACTTTTCTTGTAGCCATTTTTCTTTTGCTTTTTTTGAATTTCGTGTTTATTTGATTTCTAAATTGCCTGTATTGTTTTCTGCTTCATCCTGAGGATTTATGTGCCTTCTCCTGTGATCCATCAGTTTAAAAATTTCTTCTGTGATCCAAGGATTTCGGGCAGCTTGTTCCTTAAAGCCTAATGTTTCTGTACCAACTTTCATTATTTTTCGCTTCAATGCATTCCATTCGTCCTTGGTTGAGCTCCTTTCAGAGTTACTTTTTAAACTTAAGTATACCATTTCTGAAAATTTTTGTCTCGTGTTACATTGTTTCAGTTTATTCACTTCCAGTCTGGTCTGCTTATATAATTCGCTTGAATTTCAGCCTGCACTTCATTACTATCAAATTATGGTCAGAGTCTATGTCTTCTCCTGGGAATGCTTTATGGTCAAGAACTTCATTCCTGAATCTTTGTTTGACCATGATATAATCTAGCTGATATCTTGCTTTTATCCCCTGGACGTTTCCAGGTGAATATTCTCCTTGCATGGTTCTTACACAGTGTGTTTGCCACAACTAACTTTCACAAAATTGTAACAACCTTTTCCTCGCTCATTTCTTTCTCCTAGACCAAAACTTTCTACAGTATTCACATCTTTTCCTTTTCCCACAATCGCATCCCAATTACCCATGATTATTAGATTTTCCTCTCCCTTCACACATTGGACTAATTCTTAAATTTCGGCGTATATTCCTGTGACGTTGCCATATACACACGTACTAACGTGGCTGACGCGGGCTTAGTTTCTAACCTCATCAAAATAATCCTGTCACTAAACTATTTATAATAACCCACCCGTTTAGCTACTCTCTTATTCATTACAAATCCTACACCAGTGACTCCATTGTCAGTTTGTGTACTAACTATCCTGTGTTCCTCAGACAAAAATTCCTGTGCATCCTTGTACTTAATATCAATAATCAGACGACATCTAACTTTAGTCGTCCCATCTCCCTTTTTAAGTTTCCTAACCTACCTGCCCTATTCACACTTCTAACATTCCACGCTCCGACTCGTAGAATGTTTCTATCCATTCTGATGACTCCTCCTTGGGTAGTCCCCACCCGGAGATCCGATTGGGGAACTATTTTACTTCCGGAATATTTTACCCAAGATTCGTCCACCTTTAGGGGCCGTTTCCAACCCCAAGGCAAGAGGGTACCCTGAACCGCTTCCCGCTCTTCCGCCCTCCTTTAGGAGGCTGTTGGCAAACAGTGGGTGACTCCTTATACCTGGAATCTTTCAGTCTCCAGAGTCTCGTCCGTGCAAACAGGGTGCACCACGTGAAGGAGGGGTTGACACTGGTTGGAAAAGGCTAATACACCTGTTTTCGTCCCTGAGAGCGGCTTCAAGTTTACTGGAAAATATGAGGAAGTTTCATTTATTGAATCCAATCTTTTCAGTATTAATTCATGCTACCATATATCAATTAAATACATTAAGGATATATTTCAAAAAATTTCTAACGGTGGCCTGTATGTTATGAAATATTCAAATTTTTGTTCGGTTGTTTCTGAATTTCTTTAAAAGAGCGGGTTAAGTTGTCTGTTTTGATTGAAACACACCCATCCTTCTGATATTAAACGCAGCTATTCTTCCATATCGTGATTAATAAATAAAAAAGTATTACGACCAATACTTCAAGTGCAGGTCTTACGTGTTACAATGTTCTGATTTTAGAAAAAATGTTGATTATCAAACTTATATTAGAGCCATATCATCCATATACTCAGTATATTACACATACTTTCCCAAAGTATTAATTTAGCACCATTGATTATTGTTCCATGTTTGAGCATGAACGTGAATTGTATTATTGAATTTGTTATTAGAAGACTGTTATTTGTAAGGTCCTGATCACACTTCACTCAAAGTTTTTGACTCCTGCTGTCACTGACCTGGGGCCTCTGTTCCAGCTGGTTTGTCTCTCCTGTACAAGCGCCCCCCCCCCCTTTTCTCTCTTTCCTCGCAGTTCTGCGCAGCAGTGAGCCGTGCAATTAGGGAAAACATGGCTCCCGTTCCTATTGACAAATACTGTTTTGTAGTGTTGGTGTTATTTTATTGCATGCGAATCAATTTAGATAAGCCTCGGCCAGCGTGGATGCAGACCGCTAATGAAATTCACGACCAGTGGCGCTCATAGCCGGTAATTATCTAGTAAATTACGTTTCTATAGGGGAATATGTTTTGATAGGAAACAACTGGATACCAGTAATTATTTCCGCAAAAACTATTTAAGGTTAAAGTACCAAAATGCAAATGCTTGGCTCAGTAGCCTTGTGCACTTGGTTTAAACACTCCAGCTGTTATGATAGTGGATATCTTTTAGTTATGTCTTCGGTGAAATTTCTTTCAATTTTTACTAAGCATAAGGTAGTGAGTGAGTAATTTGAGTTTTCATCTTCTACAGTGTTTGGCTAATCAATCCAACATTTGAGTTACATATCGTCATAAATAATGTCTTTTCAAAAGTATTATAATATATAAGACACATAAAGCATTTACTTTTCAGCGATCCTAATGTAAGAGACTGGCTCTATGGAATGTGAAAAGTTATGAATTTACAGATAAGCAATTGCATAACGAAACAGATGTGTACACTAGAAGATGCACTGTCACAGAATACCATTGAAATTACTTATATCAACAACATTTATACTAATTACTGGAAAATGTTTTATCAATACCTTGGAACTAAATTCTTCGAAGGAGCAGAAAGAGTTTTTAATTAAAAATGGTTTTAATTTCTTTCTGAATTTAATCGAAATCCCTGCCAGTTAATTTGTTCTTAATTTGTTCTCCCGGATGGGGATTCGAAGCTGCATCCTCCCGAATGCGAGGTCAGAATTTTAACTGTTCACCCACCACGCTTAGTTTCAATTCATCTATCAACAATAAAAATATCCATTTACGGAAAAATTACAATCTCCATTAAGTCATGCAACGATAGAAAAAATATCAATTCCTATTTATAACAATAATAAAACATTTTGGTAACATTTTACACAATAAAACATGTGAATTTTTCTGGCGTATTGATCAATTGGAATCTATGTGGGTCTCCAGCCAGAAGTAATCGTGAAAACACAACGTTTAGATAACAGTCTCTGTTCTTTTCACATGCTGAAACAACATAACTGGCAGTCAAAATGTTGTACGAAGCTTATTTTGAAAGTAAGTTCCGTTATCGATAGTTGCCGCTGCAGTGCTGCACCCATGCATGTTCGGTTCTCTAGTTGCTAAGCAGCTTGTAAACGCAGTGTAAGATTGCTAGTCCTTGCACACCGCACACAAAGAATAGCAATTTTACACTGCATATACAGGGTGGTCAGAAATTCACTCATCGCCGGGTAAGGGCAGTGTTCGGGACGTTGCACTAACGAAATAAATACAAAGAAAATCTATTAAAAGTCGTACCGTTTCTGAGTTATTCGCAGCTAAAGTTGGCCAATAAGAGCACAGCGCGGGCGAATTCAAACAGCCTTCCACAAGCGGTGTTGCCAAGCGTACTCGAGGCATGGGACCGCCAAAGAAAACGAAAAGAAAAACTCTCTTCGGAAGTGGGGTTCGAACCCGCAACCTTCACATGGAGAGTTTGCTGTCTTACCGACTACGCTGCCAAGGCACTAGAATTTCATTCTTTTAGAAGCCATAGGGTCGACTGTTTGTTCGTAATCGGAATTGATCAGTAATCCGCGACATTTTTTGGGAAGTCGGTGGTGGGGCTAAAGGACCATGCCAGAAGAAGTCTCGCAGTCGAACGCAACTTACCGATAAAGACACTGTCATCATGCAACGTCATCAATTTTCGTTTGAAGGGTACGCCGATATGCATTTGCCGTATGGCGCAGCGGGACAAAACAGGGCCGAAGCAGTAAAGATTTACACGACTCGATTTCCTAACCGTGTGATTCCATCGGCCAACATTTTTGTGTTGGTTGACAGAAGGTTGGGGGAGACGGGAAGTATTGTTGTCCACAGGCCCGACGCCGGACGAAATCGGTTCAGGCGGAGTGTAGGATATGACGACAATGTCCTGGAAATGATTGCTGATAATCCGAGGACAAGCTCTAGGGTCATTGCCAACGCATTGCAGGTACGTCCAGGCTAAGTGATCCCTCAAATTCTCCGTTTAAATGTAGCCTTTCAAGAGGGTAATTTTGTTGTTTTTTAATTACCAGGCCTCACTTGCCACTGTTTTTGACGTCCTTCACGACGAAGGGTTACATCCGTTTCACTTTCAAAAGGTCCAAGATTTGGAGGAAGACGATTTTCCAAATCGAGTTCAGTTTTCACAGTGGTACCTGTTGCAAAATAGTAGCAAGGATATTCACGTTAATCAATAAAAATGTTGTGATTGAAACCTAGTGAAATACGATTACATGGAATAAAAGAAGCTTCTTTGCAACGAAAAAATTATGTTTGCAGATTTTTTTTGTGCCAGTAACTAAACGATTTATGTACAAAAATGAAAGATTAATCTAGCAAGCAGTTCGACTAATTAGAAACAATTCCCAGAAAAAATCCTTTAGCCCCACCACCGACTTCCCGAAAAATGTCGCGGATTACCGATCAATTCCTATTACGAACAAACAATCCGCCCTAGTGACTCCTAAAAACAAGGAAATTCTAGTGCCTTGGCAGTGTAGTCAGTAAGGAAGGTTGCGGGTTCGATCCCCAATTCCGAAGAGAGTTTTTCTTTCGTTTTCTTTGGCGATCCCATGCCTCGAGTACGCTTGGCAACACCGCCTGTGGAAGGCTGTTTGAATTCGCCCGCGCTGCGCTCTTATTGGCCAACTTTAGCTGCGAATAACTCAGAAACGGTACGACTTTTACTAGATTTTTTTGTATTTATTTCGTTAGTGCAACGTCCCGAACACTGCCCTTACCCGCCGATGAGTGAATTTCTGACCACCCTGTATAAGTTGCTTAGCAACTAAAGAACTGAATGCATGCAATGACGATCAAGGCATTGTAACGGCAACAATTGATAATGGAACTTTCTTTAAACATACGCCTGTAATTTTTACAAATCCATCAGGGTGGACGTCCGCGAAGATTACGTCTCAGCATACAATATGTTTGAGTTCTTTTTTTCTTCTTCAACGCTAGCAGTAAATATTGTTTCCAAAGACGAATAAACGAATGGAAACCCTGCTTGCTTGTATATAAATTCTATTTTTGTAGAAATTCTCTGACTAGTATGTAATAAGTACGGAAAGCGCATTGATACCACAAAATTGTCGTCTAAAGCAGAGAGGTTATTTTTCTAAGACATTTCATCGCTATCTTTTTTTTTTTTCGTTCTGGTTTGAAGCCGAGGTCATTAGTGGGGGGGGGGGGGAAAGACTGGGGGCAAGGAACAGGAAGGAATTAGGCAATGAAAATTTTGAAGGAAGCGTCGCGGCATTCGCCAGGAGTGGTTATTATTTATTTATTTATTTTCCATATGCAACATAGCCCAGCACCTAGTATCTAATCTGGGCCCTTATTTCCACTCATTTACATTTACATATGTTTGTATCTTATATATATATATATATATATATATATATATAAAACATATTAACAAATAAACAATGAATGAAAGAAAATTTTGATTCAATTTCCAATAACTACTACATCTACTGTTATTAAACAGAATGGGTACCACACCACTACTAAATCTACTACTACTGTCCCTAATATTACTGCTAACATTACTACTGCTACTACTAAAACCATTACTAATACTACTAATTCTACTATTACCACCACCAATTGTCACAGCCGCACTTCGGTCCACTATTGTTCATTTTTCTTGGTGTTGTGTGCGCTCCAAAGGCAGAGTCCCCTGGAACCGGCAGCAAAGTCAGCCACCCAGGCCATCAAGAGTTGACCTCCTGGAATACCAAGACGGCCCCAGTTGTCGCTCAGAAGACGGCCTCTCTGGAGCACACTGAAGTTCCTCCGACGATTGATGTTGCTCATTGTCGTGGGATATCTTCCGTCAATCCGGTGTAATTGGGTTCTCCTCTTCTGCTATCTGTGGCCTTTGCTTTCGCTCGGCATTTTTCCTTTTTATAAATTTCTCCTTCCAAAATTTTGAGGCTAGATCAGCTGCCTCGTCCAGCAAATGCCACAAACTTTCGTCGCGCAGAATATCAAATATGCTCCTACCTTGCAGCCGAGCTTGTTGGTGTTCTCTCAAACTGGCTGTTATTTCACACTCCCATACCACGTGCTCCGGCGTACTCTCTTCACCACATTCGCACCTGTCCGAGTCCACAATATTTCGACTTCGGAGCCAGCTATTGTATGGCCCGTGACCTGTAATGTAGTGTACCAATCCGGGAGAGGGTTGAAGGTACTTCAACTTTAGCCTCTCCTCTACGGATGGGAACATATCGTATGCTCTTCGACCTGTTTCACTGTTGTTCCATTCTTGTTGCCATTCCGCCAATAGAAGCTTCCGAATGTGCGTCTCCGATGTTACTTCGCTGCCTACAATTTCTGCTACCTTATCTCGTTTCCCTTTTCTGAGCCATTATATGGCACCCCGTTTCCTTACTTCAAGGTCCAGTGGCCATACACCAATGGCAACGGTTAATGAATTTGTTGCCACGGTTCTGTACGCTCCCGTCAATCTTAAAAGTATTCCTCGTTGGACACGTCTGACTCGCTGTTTTAGTTTTACTTTTCTTAGATGCTTTGCCCACATGCTTGCTGAGTAGCCCACTAAAGAGGATAAAATTGCGTCATGGTATAGTCTTATTGTTTGGACTGGAAACAGTAAATTTTCGTTGGCCAATATTAATGATTTTATTCATGACCGCCACTGCTCTTGCTATTGTCATCTCTAAGTGGGATTCGAAGTTTAAACGTTCATCCAATTGAATGCCTAAGTACCTGCACACTGGGTTTTCTACGAATTGATTTACCGTCGATTCTTATAGTTGGTTTTCGAGTCAGCTTGCGCTTGAGCAACATAAATGTTGTTTTATGTGGTGCTAAACTCAGTTTGACTTTACTGCCACATTGGCTAAGGCAGTTAAGTATTAGATTACTATTGTACTCAATTTCTGCTCTTGTTGCTTCTTCCACGAGTAGTAAAATGTCATCAGCAAAAGCTATTAGACCTAGAAGTTCAGGTATTCTTTGTAATAGTTCAATCACTGGTTCCATCCCTATATCCCAGAATATGGGACCGCAAACGGAACCTTGCGGGCATCCTTTAGTAAGTATCTTCGTGATGAAACGAGTTCTGGCATCTCAAGGAAGCAGTTCTAAATCTGCAATAGTCCCTGAAGGTGTAAAATAATCTTCTTGGACAACCAATCTCCCTCAGCCCTTCAAACAGAGCGGGCCCACCATAAATTGTCGAAGGCTCCCGAAATATCAATAAATAAGCCTACTACGTAGTTTTTTGTACTACTACAAATTATTTCCATCGACCGATTTATGGCATCCTCTGTCGACTTCCCGGTTCTAAATCCATATTGACTAGGATTCATTCCCTGAACCTCCCGGTGGCTTTGTAATTTTTTGCATAGAATCTTCTCTTGAACTTTGCCAAGCACATTCAATAAACAAATCGGCCGGTATGATTTCGGTTTTGTAGAGGATCCTTGTCGTCTCCTTTCTTTAGAATTACCACCTCGCTTTTCTTCCATATTCCCGGAACTCTACCCTGATATAGACATTCGTTCAGGAGCCTGCATAGGACGGGGGTTAATTTTATGATTAACTCCTGCAGGACCTCGGCTGGAATTCCATCTGGACCGGGAGCCTTTCCTTTTTTCATTTGTTTATCGCAGTTATTACTTCTTCGGGTGTAATACTATTCCTTCCTCTTGACTCCAGCAGGGCCTGCCACATGTTCCTTCGTAGTGTAGCTTGTTCTACTGTTTCTTCTTCCGGTTTGTCATCAGGAAGGCAAAACTTTTAATAACTCCTCCGCTGAGTCTCTCCAATTCGTGGTTATCGTCCATCTGTTCTTTTTACTGTGGATAATATTGTGGGAGGCCTGATTTTACCTGCAGCTATTTTGTAAGGAATACCCCATGGATTGTTCATGAGGTTTTCCCTCACAAAGACTTCCCAGCATTTTTGTTTTGTCTCTCTCATCGCGTCTTTGAAAATCTGCCTCTTCTGCCTGTAGTTTCAAGGAGGAAACTTCTATCTGCTGCCACCATGCTTTGTTGATACATTCTCCTAGCTCTTCTCATGTTTTAGGTAGTAGTTTTTTAATGTTTTTCTGTCCATATTTTTGTCAGTGGGATCTACTATCTTTTTTAGTGGTATCGCCCGTTTCATGGCACTTTGTATTGCAGTTGTCAGCTCTCTTGCGGCTTTGTCTACATCGAAGTGGTTTTCTGGCAAATCCGGTGGAATGAACACATTCCTTAATTTTCCCCATGCAGCTTTCTTGATGTATATACTGTTTTAATGTTTCTGTTGCCACTGTTTTTCTTCTGTCTGCATTCTGCCCAGTTCAAAGACAATCAAATTGTGATCACTTGTTGTCATGTTGTCAAGCACTCTCCAACCCCAAAGGCAAATTCCCCGCATGAATGTTGTAATTGTTACGTCGATATTTGTTTCTTTGCGCCAACACTGTTACAGAAAGTAGGAGGATTATGTGCTTGGTTTCTAACCTCTAGACCAATTCGCTTAACAGTTCTTCTAGAAGTTGCCCTCTCCTGTCAGTCTTCTTGCTGTGCCAAAGAGCAGACTTTGCATTGACGTCCGCTACAATAACTAGTGGATAATTTCCCAGAGCTGCATCTATCTGCCGTATTCTATCTAAGTATGGGAAGATCTCGTCACTGTACTGGAAATACATGCTTACCATTATGAAGCTTCCCCATGCTGCTCCTATCTCAGCACATACTGTGTGTTCATCACATAACTGCGTAATTTTTGTAACTGTTATCTGTTTATTTAAAACGATTATTGCTGCCATTGGGTTATTGCCCTCTGTGATTATTCGTGATGTTACAGGCATGTGCGGGATTTTTGCTTTGCCAGGAGTACGGTTCTTGGTAGACAAATAATATCTGATCTCAATTCCTCAGCCACCTTTCTGATTTCATGTAGAACCATGGCGTTTCCTTTAGTATTCAGCTGAGTAACTTTTAACATAGAATTTACGGGTGTCTTGTGTGCACATTGCACTGGGGCCAAGGTAGTCTTGTATCTAGCAGAATGCGTCCATGGGTCATGACAAACTGCTTGTATGTTTCCTCAGGATCAAATATTTCTCCTCTTCCTCTCAACAAATCTTGTGAACTAGTGTCAGGAGCTGAGATGGATCTGTTGGAAAAGTAGTGACCTCAGTTTGTATTCTGTTCGATTGCCGAAGGTTGCGGGAACGTTATGTTTTTACCGCCAGGATGGAGGACTCCTTGTTCAAATGTCGGAGGGCAAGTGTAAGTGTATGCACTTCTTCGAGTCTAGTTAGCCGAAGTGTATCCTCAAAATCGGCATACAATACCGCTGGATCTACAGTAATGGCATTCGGTTGACTTTTCATAAAGTTCGGGTGTTTATTTGGCTGGTACGCATACTTGGTTTGCGAATATGATATTCGTTTTCTTTGAAATATCCGAGCCCACCGCCTCTAACAAAACGCTGGCAATAATACGAGTCAGAGGTGGAGGAAATTTCGTCTATTTGCTCGTCTATTAACAGCTGCCGATCTGTTTGCACGCCGGCGCTTACCATCATTTTCTGCATTTCCATCGCCTTCTTCTTCCTAAATGTTTCGGCTCTTGCAGCATTTCTTCGTCTTGCCTCTCTTCTTTTGATTTTTCATTCCCACTTTTCCAACTGCTATTTTCAACTGCTCTGTATATCAGATCTGCTATATTCTCCATCATTTCTTGATCTATCCTGCAACTGGATTGTAGACTAGCCATAATCTATTCTGTTAACTAGGCGTTGCAAATAGCAGTTGATACGTGGGACAATCCTTTCCTTTGTTTTTGCATGACTTACCTCTTTTCTGGCATGGGATGCACGTTTGAGGCATCGACTTCTTATCACACTGATCACGCTTGTGATTGTCTGACCACAATGACTACAAGTCTCTATGTCCATTTGGCAGTGTTTACTCACATGTCCGAGGTCTCTGCACTTGACACAAGTTGGTACCACGGTGTAGTCTTTGCAATTGATTGCACTGAATTCCACGTATATTTTATGTTGCTCTAGTAATAATTTGCGCATAGCTGGGCTTACTTCTATAACGTGATGAACGGTTGGCTTTTCACGGGGTCCTGTTTTAAATTTAGGGCAGAAAACCGCTTTCGAACTCCTCCTTTGATAATTTAACTTCAAAATTTTGCTCACATACTTTGTCTACTAGATCATTTATTTCCAAATTTTTTGGTACATCATATAAGATTACCAATGGTTTCCTCTTTCTTGGAAGCTCACATTTTAGCGTCTCATTTAATTCTTTGTGTTCCATCAATTTTTGACATCCTCTTTAGTTTCTGCATCAATAATTACTGAGTTATTGGTACTTCTTATTTTATTAATTTTTATTTTGTCTTTTGATGGTTTGATTATTTTGGTAATCTGTTCCACAATTACTTTTGGATTTTCGCCACGCCTTGAGCTCACGAAAAGAAAACTTGTTTTCGCGGGTGTGATTCTATTTTTTGTTAAACTAGTTGCCTTACTAGCCGCTGTAGCATAGCTTGGCCGAGAAGTTGTGTTTCTATTTGACTTAAGTTCCTCGATTGTTTTATTTAGCCTCTCTAATTCTTTGTTTAATTCTGAATTTTTTCCTTCTATGAAAGAAACCGCAACCGCCCAACTGGCAAGCTTGTCTTTAATTTCACGGAGTAGCGTTTCATTTAATTTTTTGCCCAAGTTTTCATTTAAAAAGCCGACCAGATTTTCATATTTTTCAGCTAGCATTGGGGTTTCTTTGGTTTTATTTGCACTTGAGGAAGCCACTGCCATTGTCTTGCGAGCGCTTTTTACTTACGTTGCAGCTGTTGGACACCGCTGAGCTGTCAACATGCTGACGTCGCGAGGCGTTGAGCTGTGCGGCGAAGCAGGTGGCTGTCGCAACCAATCGCAACCAAATAATTGTTCACAGATCCAATGTTTGTTTAGTTATTATTGATCCACTTTCACACACAGTCACTAAAACACTAATTTTCCACCTTCGCGACTTTTGAAAATTCTGCGTTTCGTTTTTCCCGATCAAAATGAACTAAACTTCGAGAGCGAAGCGCGACGCGGCTGCTTGTGTGGCACTCCACTCCACCCAAAAAAAAACCCAGGAGTGGTTAGGAGAAAGCATGGAAAATTCAAATCTGGATGCCCGGACGAGGATTCTAACCCACGCCCTCCCTCTGGTTTCCCGTCCCGACATCGCCGCATGCCCGGTAGAGGGCATGGATGTCGACCTCATATAGACGGCGCTGGCATCGGGCCAACCAGCACCAACACATCATAGTTTTCCGCCGCGGCCAATCGGAGCCGACCCGCCGCACATATAAATAAAGCCCGCGCAGCTCCACTCCTCAGTTCAGTGTTCACTGCGCTTTCGGTACTCTCTCTTACTGTGAATCGCTCTCTTCGGACTCTGACAGTGCTCATTCTTGGCTACGTTTTGGTACTCTCTTCGGACTCTCTGAACCTCACGCCGGACTCTGCCAGTGCGCGTTTTTGGATTACGTTTCGGCCTGCTCCTGGGACTTGTTTGGGTTGTCCGTGACCGTCTCTCGTGGACCGCCTTCTGACGTGCGACGTTCGGCCGTCGTAAGGACATAGCACTCCCGAATGCAAGGTCACCCACCACGTTCCGTGTAGTTGTTCTAGCTATGGTTCCATCAGCAGCTTTTGTCTCTTTTGGCGGATGATTCGTATTGACGTATCGGAGCGGAGCAGTATGCAACATTTATATCAAAGGATGCGATATATGTTATTGTAGCTCGCAATATGAGATTATGTTTTTGAAGGTTATGTTCGAGAAGACTACTTCGAAACTGGTATTTCCTTGAATTTTACATACATTACTGCTACCTATCTAAAACAACCCAAGCCAAAAAACACAATTAAAAAGAAGACAAAATTCATTTGAAAGTAGTCATCTTTTGATATTTTGCAAGGGAGAAATTCAAATGTAGATTTCATCCCACTGTTGTAATATTGTTGGAGCGGTTTCGACTAGCGGCCGGTCATAGGACATTGATTCTCCGATGTTACCCTGGGATCTGCATTTTAGCTGGAGCATAGTGAACCGTTCTGGAATTAAACAAAACACTGTCACGCACTGTGAATTACAAAACAAAATTAATAGCATTAACTAAACGGCCCCAGGCGAGATGGTGCAACCGTGAGTTGAATTTTCGCGAGAATATTAAAGGACTTAAAGTACTCCGCAGATTTGTCTATCACTTCAACTTAAGAAAAAAAAAAAAAAAAAAATTCTAGAGGAATAAAATTACAATCACGTCAAGTTTAAATTTTGCCAAGGGAGTTTCACGTTTCTTAGCTAAGAAATTGATTTTGTCAATTTATCAATAATTATATCAAGGTTTGATGCAAACGTCAAATAAATTTTAACAAATTATGTTCTATTATTCATATTTGTTTCTCATTAATAGTGATTGCATTTTCAGAATTAGAAATCCAACTACATATATTTTCCGGTAAACATATTCTATTTTGCATGGTTACTTGACTATGAACTATTAAACATTAATTTAAGAACTGTGTTTTCAATACATTTGAGTTTGCTGATATTAAGATTAGTAGAATACCTAAGTTCCATTTTTTATTTTTAAATGCAGTTTCTCTTCCGTTAAGAATAAATTAATATTTATTTATATGTACAGTTATATAATTTCTGATTAAATATATTATGTTCGATTGAAACTTCGAAAAAGTAACGTTTGTTAAATTTTTTTCACTATTATTGAAAGGCAGACGGTAAAAATTAGATTGTATAAATTGCTTATTTACTTTCACGAATCTCGCTTTAGAACGTACATGTTGTTATTTCAGGAAGTGTTGCAAAAATGTTTTCACTGTCAAAATCTGAAGATGTTGGTACAGCTATAGCTGTTCGCTTAAATGTTTTGTTTTTGTTTGCTTATTCAAGAAGCATCTAAAAATATAAAGATGCTCGAATGATACATCTGATTATATCCCTGATTCACAAGGATAGAATAAAACAGCTACTGTCTGTGGGAAGGTTTATTGTGACATCTTATAACGTTTCGAACAATCAACTGTCAACTCACGATGCGTGACTGTATATCTCCTTGTTACCTGCCATCGTATTTCTCGCATGATGCGCGAGGAAAAACATACCTGCGCGTGTATTGCTCAGCAATAAATATAAGTCGAGCATGATTCAGTCGGGCCCTGCAAGGGTTTTACGACTGAGGGATGTCTACCTTTGTGACTCACAAACTCTTTCCATACAGATCGTTTATGATGGAGAATGAGATCTCGTCAGCCGATACACACCTGTATAAAGCACCGCATGCTGGAAAATAGTTTCCTATGGGCCGAAGTTTCGACGATTTATTGCCAAGAACACTCACGATTTACAATCTGAGTTAGAAACAGTTTAGGAACGCGTATTCATAACAAAGAAGAACGATACACTGCACGAGAACATAAAATAGCTTTTACAGGGCTTTATTTGGATTACAGCAAAGGAGGCCCCAATGTTTAAATATCTTATTTTATATTCGCAACAAGTTCGATATATTCCTCATAGAGGTATTTATTTATAACTTTTTACTTATAGTTGACAGCAGTTTCATTAGTACAGGTAGAGGATTGGAAGCAAGGAACGGGGAGGAATTCGGCCATGGGTTTATAGAAGAAATCGTCCCGGCATTTGCCTGGAATGCTGGAAAACAAAAATCAGTATGGTCGGATTTACACAAGTTTCCTCTCGTATGCCAGGTTCCAGCGTTACCGCTCACCACTATTTTCACGTAGATATTATAAGTGAAACGTAATTCCGCAAGGCGGTTGGTTAACACATTGAAGGTTTTGGATTGGATTCTCGGCAGAAATATTATTTTATTTCCAATTTCTATTTCCATCATCAAAACTTACAGTGGCATTTCTAATCAATAAGAATCTTAGACAATTTTTTTTGGCTTAGTAGATTTTTGTAGAACTGATTATAAAAAATTTATTCATTTCCCGTTGTCGCGTGGCAACATTATTCTTCAGTTAACAAGGAAATTTGTCAAGTGAATTAGTTGGTGGCGAGGAGTGTTTAATATATGATTTGTGGTACAATCATACACAATCTTTTCCGGCAATGCACTACTTTGTTTGAATAACAGAATTCTTTATTACACAACTCGACAGAAAATTTTGGGTGTGTTCGTGAGAGAATTAGAGAGTCTGAATTTTAATAACCAAGCATTTTACCAGTCTCCCTGACAAATAGCGATAGCTGTGATTGCTGTGTTGTAGGTACTACTGACCTAAGTGACAACAGCAATTTGGGAAATCTCTTTTTTTCTTCAAAAATGAGAGTTAATTATTTGCATGAGTTCACAGTAGTCATTTTTAATGTTAAAGAGTGACCTTGCTTAAAACAACTAAAACAACAGAAATTAGTTTTTTTAAGTGTTTCACTATCTATTTTCTTTTTCTTGCGGGGGAAATAAATAATGGAATTTAGTTGACTATTTAAAGTATCCCTGTCACTCATTAAATATTAATTAAATATTTTAATAATGCAGTATTATACGCATATTACTCATAAGTCTGTACTAGAATAGAATTTGGTGGCGCTTCCTCTCTTTTTCAAATGCCAATTTACCAAAGAAATGTAGTTCGAACGCTAAACTCCCCATTGGTCTTACACCATATGTTTACATGGAAGTAACCTCCAAATTCCATGCAAACTAGGTACATTTTATTAGTGGTATTACAACAAAGCACAAGCAAAAAGCTTAAAAAGGCATAAAATATTATTGCATGCTATAGAGGAAGGACAGCTATAAAACTATAAGAGATTCCTACAGAAGCCTGAAGTATCTCTAGTGAGTTTGGAAAAGTGCGATTTTTTTTAATCGTCCCAGAAGTTTTTGATGTGATAATTACGTCTCTTGCTAAACATGTAAGGTAAATTAATAAATTGTGTATCAATAAAGATATGTAACACAGAAGCTGTACTTACAGCATATAATATAGAAACTAGTAATCATTCGGTTTGTATAACAATGCATGATTTTTATGTAATTTAATCAAATGGATTGACTCACTCTACTTCATTTTCAGCGTTCTGTACGCGCTGAGTGAAAACAGATCTCTTATTAATTCGCTTAATTGTCCGAAAGTCCGTCATTACAGCCATCTATCATGCCGCCTTAACTTAGGAGCCCTTATATTAGAAGATTCTAATTGCGAGCTACTTTACTTCTTCCTAACCATAACACAACTATAACAAAAATTTCGTAAAATTATGAGGGCGAAAATAATTATAGAGTGTTTTGTTGGTAGGTGAAGAAGAAATCTTTCTTTACGTAATCTTCATTGGTATCAAATGAAAGGTGGAAACCCACCAACTCACCAAACGTTTGGATTTTTATTATTCTTTCATGATATATGAAAGCATTTAAAGAAAAAGAATAAATCATTTATCCCTTTATTTCAGAAACTACTGATCCGCAAATACTTTCATTATTTACAGTGATATGTAGCCCGCTAAAGTTTGCAGAAAACTATGGAGATCACCTGCAGTTTTCAAAAAATAGCCAAATGAGTTACTGATACAAATTTGATACTTCAGCAGATAGTATCATTCGAAAAGGAATTTCTATAGTGGAAAATCTTTATTTAAGCATATTCAAAAAATTTCCAAGAAACGCACTCATTTTATCAACTGATATTTTTAAAATGATATGAATGTACCGTTTCGAAGAAAGTTTCGGCGACCTGACTGGTCTTTTTGATTTATTTTCAAATTCAATTTAATACACAATCCTGAGATATGTCAAAATACCTTTATGAATTATTGCACTGAGAAGCTATTTTTTCTCATAGGTCATCATCAGCAATAACACGGTATGAAAAACATTTATCACTAACCTCTTCCCACATGAATAAGCACCCATACTCTAATTGATTTAATTACTTATTGGCAGTATTTTGAATCTGTTCACCCATCCCTTTAATCCTAGCCCATTCAAATCCTCTTCACAAGAAAATCACACACACAAACATTTTATGTGTTGGTCACTAAACAAGCTATATTTAGCTCTGTCTCATTTCCCTACACAAATATCAGTTTACATTAATTATAAGTACAACATTATTCACTGAGTCTGTTAAGATACCATTAAGTCATCATTTCTATGAGAATTTCGACAACCTTTAATGAACTCAGTATGGTACAAAAATCAAGGATGATATCTACTAATGACCTAGGCAAAATGAGTTACTTAGCTCAGATGTGACCAGCGCCTGACTGTACTGCCGAAAATCTGCAGAAAGCTTTATGCTGGTATGTGTGCCAAAACGATATTTTCAAGATGAAATTTGAAACTATGATACGCCCAAAACTTAAGAAAAATTTGAATATCATCAACGTGTAGGCTACATGCAAGGCTCTACTGATACGTACAATAGATTAAATTGAAAAAACTTTGATGAATCAAGTTTCACATCCACTGTATTAAGGCATTACAAACCACAATTTATGAAATCTCCAGTGTATCTAGAAAACATATGGAGAGATTTACACCATCTCAATGTTTATTTCTTAGAAAAAAATAACTATGTACTGGATTTTTTTTTTTTAAATAAACCTTTTAATTTTTTGTTAATTCTGTTTAATATACAATATGTGAACGGAATCTTTATTTTGTGAGAGTAACCATCAGTTGCATTACTAGTCTCATCAATATACACAACGCGAGTATTCCGTAAAACCACATTTGATGTGCACAGTTTACAAATTAGTGAGCTGATAAGAGTGAGGCAGACAACCGAAGATCTATTTTTTTTTTTTTTTTTTTTTTGTAACTGCTTTACGTCTCTTTTTAACATCGAGGTCTTTAGAGACGGGAAAGGATGGGGGGAAGGATGGGGGCAAGGAATGGGAAGGAATTCGGCCATGGCCTTTTGAAGAAAGCATCCCGGCATTTGCCTGGAGTGATTTGGGGAAACCATGGAAAACCCAAATCTGGATGCCCTGACGGGGATTCGAACCGCCGTCCTCCCGAATGCGAGGCGAGAACGCTAACCGTTACACCGCCCCGCTCGGTCCGAAGATCTAGAATATTCAATGATTAATTGGTGAGGCTGTTCCGTGAGGAAAACTCTCGCTGTCTAAACCAAAATTTGTAATTCTATCTCTGACGAGACCCGTGCGGAAATTTGGCAAATAAAATGGCGAACCGGAATACAACTAAGATGAACAAAACATTCACAGTATAACCATACGTGCGTGACATATGGTGCTACTATCTGTCGGTAATGTTTGTATAGGAATTGTATAGTAAAACGAAAATGTTGTTTGAACAGATTAAAATGTGTGAAAAGCTCCTTACAGTAGAAAACACACAGAGCTGTATAAAAAAGACACAAATGATTTCTTCACGGAAAAGAATATCCGAAAAGCGCCTTACCGTAGAGAGCACTCACTCTCTGCGATATGTGGCGCTGCGGTCTAGTAGTAACGAGATCAAGCCTTGTCGACGATAGCGAAATCTAGAGGCTCTGAACTGACTCATATGCGTGACGTCGATAATTAATACTTTTTGATTTTTGATTAAACACCTTTTAGAAATATTGATACTTTTGCCATTTACGGGTCGAAATCTCAAAAATTTCTTAATTTACGTTACAAAAGCGGATACCTTAATCATTAAAATAGTACCTCATTTGACGGTTTCGGTTAGGTATGAAGGTAGGTAGTGGCACATTATTATATACTGCCATGCGCCTTGTTGTAGGCAGGCCCGCGTCACGTGAGTGAGCACTGTGCGCTGTTGCAGCTACGACGCGCGCGGCAAGGGCTCGGAGTCGGCGTCGCACTGGCGCGACCACTCGCTGATGGGCGAGCGCGGGTACTTCCGCACCGTCACGACGCCCGCCACGCTGTCCCTCAGCGAGATCACAGAGCGGGACGAGGGCGTCTACAGGTGCAGGGTCGACTTCCGCCAGTCGCCGTCCAGAAACACCAGGCTCAACCTCACCGTCGTCGGTGAGTAGCCCGAGGCTTGTTTGTCTACTACGAGGTCATTACATCCAGGAGAGTATTTCACACAACAATAGGAAAGCAAATCGGCCATGACGTTTATGAAAGAAAGATCACAATTTCCACCTGAACTGATTTCGGGTAGCTGTGGAAAACTGGAACCTGGATAACAGGATCTGAAAGAACCAGTATACTTTAAACTTCCCACAACTTGGAACCATTCTGGCTATTAAGTCTGAGCTATTTCCATTCCAGACTTCTCACCTTTACCAGATTTTCTTAACGTGGGCTTACTTTCGCCTTACCTCACTGGCATCACATAAGTTTCTCAAAAATGTCCAAAACACTCTTCACTGACCACCAACAATTCCTTAAAACTTCTTAAATATTTCCCTATTAGTTCCAAAGAATCTTCTTCTATTAATACTTAATTTGCGCAATATATGAAATTAGTTGATTGAAACAAATAAAGTTCATAAAAGTTTGTATCAGTCATGTTCTTACCGGTAACACCATTACGAAAAAAATTATTTGTTCAAAAAATAATTATTTCCCTATTCACTGCTTTTAACTTGGAGCTGATTGCACAATGAAACTCTATGAACAGCGGAAAATGGCTTTCCGATTAACTGTCCTGCATAAATCTGAGTGCCCACAACTAACTAAATTTGGTACTTTCACTTCGCTAACCTAACTAAAGGGTTCTTCTGGTCACACTTTGATAAACTTGGCACTTACTGGCCTGGACGAAATAAACTTACATGGAGCGACTGTAGAAAATCCTCCATTTCGAATAAAAAATTACAAAACCCAAATGATTTAAGGGGGTAGGTACACCTAACACATACAAATATTTGATAAAGTTGAGATGTCGTTTTCTCCAAATCTATTTAAATTTGAGGGTTCAAATTTTATAGCTCCATAGAACTGTTATAGCTAGATATAAAAATTTATTTTAAAAATAAAAATATTGTTTAACAATAGGATAATGTACCATCCAAATTGACAGTGAAAAATATATTGTTGTAAAGAGTTTTAAAGATAAAAGGCATAGTATTTGAAATTTTTCAGAAATGTTCTTTTAATATTGTAAACTAATATCAAGGCAACAAGTTGAACCTATAATATAACATATTTAACTATATATTTTATATTAATAAATTTTTTTGTCAAGAAAAAAAAAATTTTTTTTCTTAAATATAAAGGCATATTTTCCATTTGGGAAAAGCTGCATAAACAATAATGGTTCAGACTGTAGTACGTAGTATGTAGAACATGTCCTGCAAATTTGAAAAAGATCTATGAATATGGAAAAAAGTTATCTTTAAAACCATTTGATGAATTGCTGTTTTGAGATATTTAAGGTTAAAGATTTGGATCACCTTTAAGTGCAGTAAGATTTAAATGGCTGTCAATCGTGCAGGGCATTGCTTAATCACACATAATTTCCACACTGTTGAAGATATTGAAATAATTTTTTCACTAAAATGAAGCCAAAACTATAAACTGTTTTAGTGAATAATAAAAAAAATCATTTTTTTGAAACCTGATAAGTGTACCTACCCCCTTAATTCAACAATCCTAGGCACACACTAATATCAAACACTACCACAGAAAAAACTTTTCTTCCTACCGAACCTACGCTTGTTCTGATACCTAATGAAAAAGACCCGCTTGATAGCTCCGTTGATATTTATAATCTCCGCAGAAAAGATGTGGTCTGGTACAATATCATGACGCGTTTTCGTCTTGTTGTTCTTACTTTGAGGACCGATCTCGCAATCATTTACCTTATAACTTTTTTCTTATTCTTTGGTCTTGCAACTAAAACAAATGCTTTTTATGACAATCGCGTTTCGTCTTTATTTAAGATATCTTCAGTGCCCTAACTAAACATATATACAGATATATATACATATACAATAATATTACTTGATTTTTGTGTTTGTTTGTAAATTGGGTAAGTTTTCTTATATTACTAACTACTTAGTTTTATATCATGAATTAATACGCGCAAGTTCGTAGTTCTACAGCAGCTACATGTCTCACACTATCACTACCATCAAATGTTTATATGTAATTTCTCACATTTCACTACGCATGCAATACACGAAACTCATGAAAAAACTCAGATTAAGGTCCTACAGTACTATCTCTAAAGCCTAAAAGTCAACACAAGAACCAGGAATCAAACCCACTTCTACCCGGAAACTGTTATATTTAAAGAGACACAACTGAAATGCGAAATGGAAAATCGAAATTTTAATCCCGATGATGATCGTAAACATGTTTATCGAGAGGTATCGCAGTTTAACTTAGCCCTACAAGATTATAATACCTGCATTTATCTTTTTAATATGTTCCTAGTACATTTTTATTTTTTCATGGAATAAAAATTGGTATATTTTAATCAACTCTAATAATGTGTAATATGGTTTTCTAAATTGTTTTAGAAAAACGTAGAAAGTAAATATCCTGGAGCCATTTTTCCATCTTCACAATCCGAGTGATATGCTACTACGTAGTTTTCATTTAAATAATGGAATATAAATAAGTTTTTTCCCAGTAGAGTTCTTTCAACTCAGAGCCGCTATATTTAAATTATAAAAATTAAAAACGAAATTAAATTGTAAATTTAGGTCCATTTTTTGCAGAGCCGTAGTGTGGTTACATTTTTATACCCACAAAGTTAGATATTGCGGAAACTTAAACTCTTATGTTACCTGACAACGATTTTCTTTATAACTGCTCTGCACAAACTGAGATTATCAACACGATTAAAAAATTGTGAATTGTGGAATACCAACTATTTTTCCCATAATTCTTTCACCCAAATATTTTTGTAGAATTTATTAACTTTCTACCGATAGTAAGATAATTTACACAGGAAATTCAATATGAAAATTAACGTTTTATCTTAAAAAAATAGAATACTGTTTGGAATGAACAACTAGTTTCATATTTTCCGTACTTCATCAACACGGAGTAATACTTCATAAATTAGCAATTCGCACTGTATGACGATTTGCTGTAGGGTTTAAATTTCATCATTTTGTGATATAAAAACATCCTCGTTATTACAACACTCTATACATATCAGATTTGACTAACCTTTTTTAAGAGTTTATAAGTCCGTTTCATTGCCTAAGACGATTACAAGAATTTTTGTTGTTGCAGTAGTATTCTGAAATTTATCTCGTATCTCGCCTGGTGGTAATCAGAGGTAAAATCATATAAAACCTCTTGCTCGCCTTTCCCGACGTTCATTCATCGGTCGATCTCGCAAGCTGATAATATTTAAAAGCGTGAAAAGCTTTCGATTGTGTACAGTGCCCTATTGTGTGATAAATATTTCATCTTCAGTCGATCAGATTCGAAAGTAAAACATGTACAACAATAAATTTCGTTTCCTTTACTTAAATCTTTGAATTTGTCTCTATGAAGCGTCCACAAATTCGGATATGTATTACTAACCTCAAACCTTTCTTTGTACTTTTTACCGTATTTGATAGCAACTGTGATAAATGTTTAGATATTAAGTTTCAAAATTAATACGTAGTATTTGTACTATCAACTGCAGAAAATTAAAAATGCAGTTTCTGATTTGCCATCGTACTACGCTACAAAAAGTATACATTTTAATTTTTCGTATTTACAGTTTTTATAATTTTAAACTTTTCATATCATGTTACTTATAC
Source organism: Vandiemenella viatica (assembly GCA_031002005.1). Classification (NCBI taxonomy): domain Eukaryota; kingdom Metazoa; phylum Arthropoda; class Insecta; order Orthoptera; family Morabidae; genus Vandiemenella; species Vandiemenella viatica. The sequence goes on from JARYHS010011408.1 coordinate 45,071,940, forward strand.
TGCAAAACGTATTTACTAACCGATCTTTACAGCGTATAAGTTAGTTGTATCAGTCGTAGTACCAATCCTCGTTAACTAATTAAAAGTAGCAGTCTCACATAAATGTTTGTGGAGCCGAGCTCAGTTTTCGTAAATGGTGATTTTGAGTTCTGTTTCTATCTCTTTTTCATCAATAACTAAATGAAATTCGCACTTGAATTTTCTGTTTCAAGTAACTCTATGTTAAGGAATCAAACAATCGATCATTTGAGATACGAATTCCATAAAACATAAAATGATTCTATAAGAAAGATTTTTTTACGTTGTCTCTTTCGTTTGAGTATGAACGGAACACCTTTAAAAAATCAACATCTGAATAGCAAATTATTATTTGATGTATGTACGAGATAAATTGTGTGATGATCTGACTTTATATCACCGATTAAAGTGGTCATCAGCTTATTAGTAGGTCCTGCCATCAAGGCATTCAAACTTGGAAACCAAAATTCGATTATTTAGATTCTAGATCAAACCATATTCCACATCGTGCAAACTAAGATGAAAAAGTTAAAAAACTTCTTATGGACCATTAAAATCAAGCAATATAAAATGTATGGAGTCATTTGGGTAGAAACACTCATTAAGGACGACTGAATTAACTCACAACTAGAATGGAGAACAACGTCGTAAGATATAAATATATCATAATTTGAGAATTTAAAATTTGTTAAGAACAAGCTCGTAGTACCTATGATTTCGTGTTATTGTTGCTATCGCATAATACCTGACCTACGTAGAGTAGCAGTTTGTTAAAGAATAAAACAAGTCCGAAACTTTCTTTTTCTTCTTACAACAAAATACTTGAGGGAGTTCTTGAATACTAATCAGTTTAAGTTATATATGAATGTAGCAGTATGCTTCAGAAACCGAGTATATATCCGTGATATTAGTCTGTTGCGAATGAACTGCATTTAGCAATGTATTGATTTAACAGGCGTTAAAAACCATACGGTAACATAAGTTTGTATATGTTGCAAAAATTTAGTTCTTCTTCTGCTTACAGTAAATGACTATTTCACAAGTTTTCAAAAACAAAAAAGTGGGTAAGTACTATTTACAGTAGTGATTTCTTGTTCTTAGGTACTATCCCTGTGAATTATTTCGCTGTTATGGCTTTAATTGCAACGAAGTTCAATGGACATCGATGTTCACAATCGGTCTCGGGGAAAATGTGTATTACAACTTATAAACGTTCTACAAACAAAGTTTTTTTTTTCTACAGGAAATGAAACATTTTATACAATTTGGATAAGTTCAATGAGCCCTGAATGCCGCATTGAAAAACTGCAAGTTTCTGGAATAGGGACTAAACTTTTAGGCTAATGAATAATGTGACTTGGTGTAATAATAGATTATTATTATTAATAAGAAAATCATATTAACACAAAACACAATTCAGCGTACGATATAGCATAAAACAGTTGTAAAAGAACAAGCAATAGTAAACGTTATAAGCATACACCTAGATTACAAATAGAAAGAATTGCAGCATCAAACAATTTCAGTAATTCACTAAATTTACGGGGTTATGCCCTTAACGTACACTCTTGTTCTGTGTGGTGGATGGTTTGGCATTCTAGTCCACAGTTACATTCTAATTTTGTAGTGAGTTCACTCATTTGTCATGATTGGTTCTAATACTATTTATACCGCCCACATACAAAACCAGCTGACATCTTAGAGATACACGCAAGATCTACTCAGTGCGCTGGTGAAGATTCCTCGTATTCCGTTTTCCAGTAAAGAATGATATAAAACAATTTTCCAATTAGAATTTTGCTGTTGCAGAGGGAGTCGTTCTGGAGCGAAGTCCTAATAATGGAAAGAATTCATATGCGGTGGTTAGACAGTTAAAAACGCGCGGTAGTACAAAGAAGAACTGTGAATCCTGAAAAATCATTATTTAAATGATTGCAATTGAAAGTAATTAATCAGTATATTAACGGTGAAATCGTATCTGGTAATTAGTGAAAATGAGTGACAATAACGTTAAGGAAATTAGAAATTAGAAATAAGGACGTTCTAGTGGCGTGAGTAATCAACGCAGATTTGATTTATTGGGAAGAAAGCTCAGGTCAAAATATTTTACTCAAGTATTAACACGAATATTCAGCTTCAAGTGAAAGAGCGTGGCATAAAAAGTATAAAATCAAATATTTTAGTGATAGCAATAGTAACTACCGTTGCTGTTGAAACTTTAGGTAAGAAGAGCAGAAGTCATAAGTTGTATAACAAAAACTAAAAACTGACTAAAACATCTCTCTGATTAATAAATTTTATACTAAATAAATATGGGCATATAAATAAAAGATATGTTAACTATTTTTTATTCCCCATATGCGTTTTGTCTTTATGGTGTTTGGCATCACAAGTAGTTGTAAATTATGTTTCTACATGGGTAAAATTGCAGTTATCATGTACACTCTTCACACGGTTGTATGGAACAGTACTTTAAGCACTTTCAACGTTGCAGTTGAAGACTCTTCCATATGTTGATTACAAACCTGTGCTTGTTTTTGTTTACACATGTTTGCTAATCGAAGCTTGTTTTTGTTGCGCCTGTATTGTTATCTTTGTGAGTGTAGTACTGCCGACCTCATTTTGTTTTGTTCGTGTTATTGTATAATTGTTTACCTTCTGTTACATTATCTCTCAGTTTCTGTCAGCCGTTGTGATTTACTTACTGTTTCTAAGCTTATCTATATTAGTATCCATCCCTCTGAAGTGGTTGTTTTTGTGGTGTTAGTGTGTTGAATAGTGTTTTATTTCTTAAAATTGTAAATTCATTTATTATTTTTTCCTATTCCTATTCCTGATAGCTTTCTTCAACTCTTAGTAGATTTTCATGTCAGTCAGTTGGTTGTAGAGGGGATAGTTATTATCTTATATATAAAAATGAATTGCTGTTCGTTAGTCTCGCTAAAACTCTGGAATGGCTGGGCCGATTTGGCTAATTTTGATCTTAAACTATTTGTGGAAGCTCAGGGAAGGTTTAAACGGTGAGAAAAAATGGAAAAATTGTGAGGAAAATCCTAATAATCACAATTTAATCTTATATATAAAATCAATGTCAGTTTTGTTTATGCTCTATGCGCCCCTAAACCGTTCATCCTATTACGGTGAAACTTTGGTGAGTTGTCTAGAGCGTTTCGGAGATGGTTCCCAGAAATAAAATTTCCAAAAAACCACCCCTTCCTCCCCATAACACCCCATAATTTAAACAACCCAACAGATTTTGTCCGATTTCAACCAAAATTTGCACACGTATACTTAAAAACAAATTGAAAAATGTTGCCTGTATATGGTTTCCAAAAACGCAACTCCTCATCCCCTTCACATCTCCCTAATTTAGACAAACCCACAGATTTTATCCGATTTTGATGGAAATTTGCACGTGTATACTGTAAAACAAACAGAAAAATACTGCCTAAATTTGGTTTCCAAAACCGCATCACGTTTCTCCCTTCCCACCCCTTAATTTTTACACAAACCACACTTTTTATCCGATTTCCATGGAACTTTGCACATATATACTTTTTTTAAAAAATATAACAATACCATAGAGATTAGTTTAACAAAAACTCAATCCCTATCCCCTTTTCCACCCCAAAACCACCCCCTCTTCCCCTTTATAACCCATAATTTAAAAAATACACTCATTTTATATGATTTTGATGGAAATTGGCACACATATACTGGAAAACAAATATACAATTACTGCCTACATATGATTTCAAAAAGCCAACACCTCTCCTCCTTCCCAACCCATTAATTTGTGCTCAAACCCACACTTTTTATCCGATTTCGATAGAGCTTTGCACATATATACTTTTTTTTAAAAATAGAAAAATACTGTAGAGATTAGTTAACAAAAACCCAATCCCTATCCCCTTTCCACCCTAAAACCATCCCCTCTTCCGTCTTACAACCCATAATTTAAAAAACCCACTCATTTTATCTGATTTTTATGAAAATTGGCACATATATACTTTAAAACAAATATAAAATTACTGCCTACATATGATTACAAAATACACAACACCTCTCCCCCTTCCCACCCCCTTAACACTTTTTATCAGATTTTGATGGAAGTATACCTTTAAAAGGATAGAAAAATACTGTAGACTTTGGTTTTACAAAAATCCAATCCCTCTCCCCTTTTCCACCCCTTCATTATTGTCAATGTTCTTTATGCAAAGCTACAGCTCCTATCCGACATTGAAGGAATTTTGCACACGTATGCTTTAAAACAATCAGAAAAATACTATTTATATTCAGTTTGCCAAAGCCCAACCGCACCCCCTCTCCCTTTACCCCTCCCCTATTAATTTCCAGTGATCTTTACTGAAACCCACAGTTTTTATCTGATTTCGATGGATCATTGCAGTTGTATGCTTCAAAACAAGGAGAAAAATGCTGTTTTTTTTTTTTTTTTTTTAAACAAGCATCTCCCTTATTACCCCAACCCTCTAACTTTTGTACATATTTCATATACATACCCACAGATTTTATACGATATCAATGGCAGAAAAGTATGGTCTATATTTAGATTGTAAGAATCAAAACCCTTTTCTCCTTTAACTCCCCTCTTATTTTTTACCAATGCTCTGTATACATACTCACAGTTTTATCCGATATCGATGTAACTTAACATGCGTATACTTCAAAACAATGAGAAAAATGCTGCCTACATTTGGTTCCCAAATCCCAACATTTCATCCCCTTTATTCCCTCCTCTCTTAATTTTTAATGTTCCTTACACTAACTTTATTCAATGTGAATGGAACTAAATTAAATCAAAGAGAAAAATGCTGTCTATCTTTGGTTTACAAAGCCCACCAACTTTCCCTATCACCATAATTAAGCAAAATTTACACTTGAAACTATTCAGTTTTTTTAATTATCTCGAAAACGCCGGGGAAATTAGACAAAGTACATAGCAACATTATTAAAGTTCAGCAATGGACAGATTACGATCGGGCTTGACTTTTAAAAATTATTTTAAAGTTTTTGTGATATAAATATAAATTTTAATTCTAATTCTAATTCTAATTTAAAGTCTAGCAATAGCGAAGCATTGCCGGGTCAACTAGTATAATAAATTTTCGGCAAATGAAAAATGGTTTATATTGTGAGTCCAGGATGTATGGCCTAAGTATGCAGGAACTTTAACATAGGATATAAGGAACTCATTAGAGCAATAACATGCACAAATCAGTCATCACACCAGCTGTTTATAGGAGGCTTTTTATTTATAAACTGCAGAGAAATGACTTTCAAACATATTAATATAATACCTCTCGCTGACTGGTTTCTCAGAGAATCTTAATCTTTATCTACACTGCAAATTTTTACTTCTGCATATTGTTAAAAGCCGATTAATTTTAAACTTCCTTTTAAGATGAAGAATCCTCAGTTCTTATAACAGTTTCAGTTTTTGTTTGATAAGTCATGGAAAAGGTAAAAAAAATATACGTAATGTAAGCCATTCGTTCATGTGTTCCTAACTATATCCGTGGCCAAATCTATTGGTGGGCGACTTAGCCGTTACCAAATCGTGCACTTAACAGTTAAATTCACCTGTTAACTTGCAGTAGTAGTTTGTGTTTTGACGCTCGTACTAGGCAACACAGGACGCTCAGCGTTGCAATTTTATACTGTTACAGAGAATGGCAACAGGCTACGCGAAAATGTTCCCAAGTGCGGCAACAGTGCGCCTGCTCTCACCCTCCAATTTCCCTTGCCACTATTGGCTAGTTGCAAGTATAACAAAATTTATCTCAGTTCAGATGTTGGAAAATAGTATCAAAATCATCAGTGAGTGGAGCGTTTGAAATTCTGCAATATAGTAGTCAAGATTTTGCAGTCGGATCTTGTCGTAAAATGACGTCGTTTCGACAACGTTCTCTGTCGTCTTCATGAGGTACCTCGCTTACGCGAATAGAGAACTATACTGTCAGTCATCAGCTGGTGGATGTGCTTATATAAATTCTTGACTGTCACGTCATACGCCAGCCTGTAATTCCGTGTTCATTTCAACATGTGGCGGTTAGTCTCCTCGCTACTAGTCCACGTGCTGTATCTACAGCACCGCACACTGAGTCGGGTTTCGTGGCTTTGTCTGTGTATTGTCTGAGTGTCTGAACCAATCAGGCGGTTCCGCTTCCGTATGCTCCCGCTTCGGAGAGGCACCTTATCACACGGAGCGAGACGGTAGTTAATGAATCTGTCTGGTAAGGCGCCTTACGTCTCCACACTAATGAATCCCAGACGAAACAACGCCTACGTCGAGGTAACGTGGCACTAATGATGTTAATTACCACTCGAAAGTACGTTCGAGGAGAAACAACAGGTGAATTTACTGATGAGTGATGTAGCCAACTACGATTTATGGTCTGTCCTCCTTATCACTCTAAAGCACGATTAATGAGTTCTTGAGTCACACGATTATATTCCACGATTATTTACGCCATGAATATTAAATTTAAGCTTATAATGGTCAACTTGTGTTATAACTCTTCTTATCTTTCTCTGCTTTTAATTGGTATATGACACATAAATAACTACTCCAAATATTCGCTCGTTGAAAATACAATTTACCTCTTATCGATTTTGCTGGATCCTCCGAACAAAGAACATTTTGCGTCTTCTCTTATGCATTAGAATACTAATGTGTGCTCTCCCGTCATATTTAAATGGATAGGACTTCCTTTTACCTGAAAAGGAATGTTGTACTACACCTTTCTTCCTCTCATTTATCTAAAAAGGTTCATCACCATTTCAACCTTTCGAGTGTCACGTGAACAGACATTCTTTCCCCAGCCTCACATACATTATATGGCACTTACCGTACCTTTTTTATAACAATATTTCTCTTCCGGCCACGTCCATAACAATCTTTATGCAATTAGTCTTTCTGACAATTTAAGGTCCTAATAATCGACATAACACCCTTTTTAGCTTATCGCTTCCATTGCATCTCGCTCTTTTTTTCCTTCACCTTTTAAGTTGTTATATAGAACTTTTACCTGTCTTCGGGTATCCAGTGACAAGAGGTTTGACAGGGTTTTTTTTTTTTTTTACGATGATGTTCCAATACGGGACTATTATTATTGGTATTTATGACAATATACAAAGGCTACTAAAAGAAATTTAGATTTATATACACACTTGTAATTTGGTGTGATGTATGTCCTTTAAAAGTTCTGGTATCTTTTTGTAGAAACTACCTTTCATTTCTTCTGCAGGACTGTCAGTGATTCTGTGTACTTAACGTGTTGGTTAAATGATTAGTAGCGTAGTTATTGACTGGTATAATCGTTTTACTCTGTTGAACCAGCAAACAACTGGTCAAATTTAATTTTACTTGTTGTCTCTGCTTAAATGTTTCTGCCACAATCTTTTTTTTTTATTTCCTTGATATTTTTCTCCACATACAAGTAGTATATTAATTGGAATGTACTACAATCTCCTCCCACATCCTGATAAAGTAGTGCTTGTCATTACTGTTTCTCTTATTTTATTACAGCTGCCTGCTTCGTCATACAGAATGTTCCACGAAACGTCATTCAGTTATGCTCTCAAAATACCTGAGCTACGATAGTAGGCCTACACAATTACCTCCGATGGTACGGTTTCCGAAAAAGCTAGGCGATTGGTTATTAACCAGTCACATGAAGATGGAGAATAAATTTTCAATTTTGAAACTTAAAACGATCATCTCCCTACCGAGACTGAGCTTATTTTCTCGCTGTGGCAGTAACCCATAAGGAGACGTTAAAGTAGTCCTAAAATGGGCTTGGTCAGTTAAAAGGAGTCATTGCTCTGGAAATATGTTGCATACCCTCAGTACAATGACTGAAAATAACTTCAGCGAATGTGGTGGGTGAGTGGTTAGCACTCTGGCCTCGCATTCGGGAGGACGCCGGTTCAAATCCCCGTCCGGGCATCCACATTTGTGTTTTCCATTGTTTCCCCAAATCGCTCCAGGTGATTTCCGGTATGTTTCTTTCAAAAGGCCATGGCCAAATTCCTTCCAGTTCCTTCTACCCACTCCAATTTCGCCTCTAATGGCCTCGAAATCGACGAGGCGTGAAGTTATAAGAAAAAAAAAAGACTTTCGTAAGCGTCAACATCATTTACTGGTAACTAAACGGTAGACAGTTAAAATATATTTGGCAAATTTCCAAAAAAGGGCATTTGAGTTAATGGTGTATCAAAAAAGAATTCTGTGCTTGAAATTCGGTTGTAAAATGTCTATCATGTGACCAGTAAGTTGTTTTTTTTTTTTTTTTAATGGTGTTGAAGGAGTACACGGAAAATAAGTAATTAAAAGTTATCTCTATAGAATAAGATCACTATTATGTTACGAAAAGCTAACAATTATCTTGTAACATGATTTGTGCTTTTATAAATTATATATTTAATAATGTCAGCTGATTACGGAAGGTAACGTATAAGGGAAAGTGTATATTTACGATTATACGTAAATTTCCTTTGTTGAATTTGTATATTTTAAATTTCGCTATATTTGTGCATGAGATAGTGACTTAATTGACTGTAACACTTGGTTTCATATTATTATTATTCAAGCTATGCTCTTTACTAATGAAATCTATTCTGTTCTGCAATGTTCTAGCAGGTCGGTTACTGAAATAACCCTGCCATGACAGAAACAATTTCCAAAATACTGATTTTAAGTTTTAGAAGAAGGAATTGTCAAATCCAGGATACAATAAAAAGATGTAGCTGATGTGTATTATTTTGCTCATATTAGTTATCAACCTGCATTAATTACATTCGTTTAGGAATTAACTAAATTTTACCTTTTTTTCAACCGGTTTGATGCAATTTTAACATAAATTAGTTATAATTTACTTATTTAAAAAAACTTATAAAAATCGTTAGTAAAACTATTACAATATTTAAGAAATATTTGTATTACTTTACTTTTGATTCTTCTGATTATTTACGCCTTATCATGCGATTAAGTTCTGTTTTTAAGACTTTTCTGTACAACACTATGCCAACCATTTTCACAGTAAAGGCGTGTCTCGTTCAGTTAAAGTCCTGACGTGTAACCCTTGTACCATTACGGACTGTTTAGATTGGCTAATTAGCTTATGAGCGTTATGGTAGCTCCGTGGATTAGGCGCTTGTTTTCAAAACATTCACTGCTCCGGTCACGGGTTCGAATCCCGGCAGGTGCAGGAATTTTGAGAGTTGTGTTTGATCATATGAGCTATGCCAGGACGCTCCGTGGTTCGGATTCTACGTTAAACTGTAGGTTCCGGAGGAAAGGAACTGGCCGTCCTACCACCGACACATGGCTTAGTACGCCTCCTTCGGGAGGATCCAACCAACCTTCGGGTTGTGGACTAAGTTAAGTTAATTAGCTTATAATTAAAAATTCTCTATGTATCAATGTAAAATGCGTAAATATGCAAAAATGGTAAGGGTTTTTATACATACATATATATATATATATATATAAACGCACACACACAGTTCATTTTCACCATAGGAACCTGTCCTGCAACATGAAGTTTAGGAATTGATGGTTGATTTGGAACAAAAACTGTAACTCACTACTGTTATGGCTTCGCTGAAGTTACCGCCGTGAAATTACAGTTACTTATAGGAAGATCACTACACTCTTAAGAAGTTTATTCTTCCAGCGAGTAATAAATGAAATACAAATATTTAAAACAGATAATGTCTGATAGACACTCAAGGTCCACATATAAATCATTAGTAAAATTTCTCCTTTCTAATATCTCAACAATCTGAAAGGAAAATTTCCACACGTCAATTTAATTTGTTGTTTAATGTAAACTCTACAATAATTGCGTATTCTCCAGATTGTGCTCTGTAATGACTGTTTGCACAGCTTTGTCATTGTTTGCCTCGTAGTCAGCTTATCGCTGCTTGACTCTATCGCGTCGCACTAGACAAACGAAAACCACTTTTACTACAGTGAGGCATTTTCGAGCTGATTAGAAGTATAATGTTAAATAAATTTATAGCGAACTGCACAGTTTAAATTATACTTCTTTTGCAGCATTGTAAATACATGTGGTCAAATTGTCTACAGTGATAATTTGCTAGTTACTGTCGTGAAGGTGGAAATACATAGTTTTGAGAGATCCTAAATCTAACAGCCAATCTAGCATGATTTAAAAATCTATCATTTAATAATCTACACTTATAATTAACCCTTAACTCGAAAAATGTCTGTATATTTGAGGGTTTAAAAAATGGATGGGGGTTCTGTTAATTAGCTAACAGAGAAAGAATATCATTATTTTTTTTAAATTGTGTCTTTCTGTTTGTGCGTCTGGATTTGGTTCAACGGGAGTCTTGCAAAAACTACTGCCGTATTTACATGGGGTTTCGTTTAATGCACAGCCTATGGTATCGTGGGAAAGCCAGGGTATACTTCATTTTAATTAATGTGAAATGAAAACAATTAGTGTCAGTTTTTCGCTGAACACTGTTCACGCAAAAATTACTAGTTGGATTTTGCTGAAGTTAATATTTATGTTGGTCCTGCGGTTAAATTAGGGTATGTTTCATTTCAATGGTAGGTATAATTTTTCCTTCTAACAAATAGTTTTGGTTGTAAACTGAAGAGTTTTCGAACAATGTGTAGGCTTTGTCATGCGGGGAAAATAAGATACCTTTCAATTTTGTGTGATAATGTAAAGTGATAAATATAAGAAAGTTTTAGCTGAACGCAATTCACTTTGAAACTACGTATTTTGATGGAGTATCGATTGATGTTTAGCCTCGCCCACGAGTAAAATAAGGTTCGTTTCAATTTTATGTGGCATCTCAAAGTTATGAGAAGCTAACAACAAAAGTTACTTTACCTAGTTAATAGACATTATTTGAACCTCTTTGTTAATTTGGAAAGTAACAATCTACGTTCTACTTGACTTCTGCGTATTTGGTTTATGGCCTCCTGTTAAGGTTTGGTTTGTTATATTTGGCTAAAGGGAAACCTGCAGTGTTGGCACAAAGCTGGCATGAATGGTTACTAAACGCGGGATCTGTTTACTTCGATTAGCCTAACTTATAGTAAATTACTTTTATAAGTGTCCCCTTATTAATACTTTGTTGCATAATCATTCCAACTTAATTACATTATTTGAAACTATCATCGACACGAGAATAAGAAAAAGAACTATACGCTTAACTTTAATTCCGGAAATTTAACCTTTATGACACTCATCATGAACTCCTAAGGATGAAGATTAATAGCAATCCTTGTAAGACTACAAACTACAAAAGGTAAACTAAGGGCTTTCCAAAGAGCTATGGAATGGTCAATGCTAGGCTTAACAAGAAAAGACAAGAAAAGAGCAACTGACATTAGGTCAGTAACGAAGGTTAAAGACTCCTCAGAGAAGACAGCATCATTGAAATGGCAATGGGACGGCCATATTGAGCGGAAAAAAGACCAAAGACGGACAACAACAGTGGTAGAGTGGAGCTTAAGAGATCACCACAGGCCGAGAGGAAGACCACCAGACCGATGAGACAAAGACATACGCAGGGTTGTCGGAGTCAACTGGCAGAGGATCGCCCAAGATCAGTCGACCTAGAGAAGGCTGCTCAAGTTCTACCTTAAATCATGACTTTGAGAGGCCACATCAGTACTAATGATTGAACTGGCTGATAATGGATGCTTAAATATTACAATTTATTTCATAGCAAAGGGGATCGTGCACTTAACAAATCACCAGATACCTCTGATTATAATGTTACATTAGAGCGATATTCTCACGCCCCTTATTTTTTTAGACTTTTTCACTGGCCCAAAACAGTAAATGGAACGATTTAACACCAAACTCAGTGACTCCGGCCTCTGGTGGCTGCCAATGTGGCAATTACCAACTACTCTGGATAATTTATCTGGAATTATTTCCCGTATTCACCTGAGCCAACTGAGTGGGTTTAGCCTGCATCATTTCATCGCGTTACTAGCTTTTGTCTGTGACTTCTACGTATTTCTAGAAAACTATTTTTTTTTACATGTAAATTTCCATCATTTTTTTAGTGATGATTGACACAAATATTGTAATTGATCAACGATTTATAATAATTTGGCCTTTAAATTTTCGCCCATAAGGCCATACGAACAAGTTCGGTTCATATTTACAAGGTCATGAAGACGCCTGTATTAATGAATGTCGTCATCCCAGTTTGCCCGACAGCGCTTGCAATTTTCAGTAGCTCATCTTTTTCATGCTGCCAGTTCACTGCTTAATATGCTACACCAGCAAACCACCTCATTTCCTTGGAAGCTTCTTCTTTTACGAGTATCATTCCCGAATGTAGGCGGTTACCATGGGAGATGTTTATGCCTCCCCCCCCCCCTCCATGGTAACGTCCCGGGAGATATGAAGTGGTGAGGATTTCCCTCGTCGTCGTATGACTGTGATTATATGTGTTGTTTGTATTGTCGATGCGAAATGAAAGATGGGTTATGGTTGATACCGGAGCTACCCTATTCAGGCCTACTCTTCCGATAGACACCAGAGGGCCGCGTGGCTTGACGTTCCCATCCGACGGACAAATCACCATCAACAATGTCACTCCACACACACTGCGGAGGTTTTGACATTTAATCCAGAACTTATACACAATCTGGTAGTGAAGAATTGTGCTACAACATTTCTCCTATCGTACCGCTCAAGTCCTGATGATAAACATTTCTTCCACTACTAGGACTTGAAACAACTAGCCCAGTGACAGTGCCTGACACTGTAACAGTGCCGCAACCATCTGAGATAACAGGGCAGGACCTCAGAAACTGAAACTACCCTATTATTGTAGTCTTTTAGGTTTTAAATCCACACGAAATCCAGGATTTGTTTTCACACACGAATATTTTTCCGTGTTAAGAATTGTGTCACGTTAGTTGAATGCTGTCTTTAAAAGTTTGTTTTGTTACACCGAAAATAAAAAATAAAAATATATAAAAACATGTATTAACGTCACAGAGAACATCGTCATTACAACCTGACCATGGAGATTCTATTGTTATAATTCTGTACAGGTTAGACGGAAAGATATCATGTTCAAACTTTAATCTAGCTGTTGTGATTGATAATCCTGAAGCAAATGGGTATTTGGTATCTGAGGGTGAGTGCTAGTGTCGTTGTAACCTCTAAGTGCTGATGTCACAAAATATTCTAGATACCACATTTCCCTGCAATCTGTTCTAAGTAAGTAAATAATATCTTAACACTAGTACCTTCCTCTCTTCTTCATCCTTCCTTGCAACACAGTTTTCAAATTTATTGTCTTGTCAGTTCATGGTGTACCAACATGTGCTTTTGTCCATGTTAATACAACCACGTTGTTTTGATTTCTGAGTTCATTTCAAGTCTGTACGATTTTCATAACCAATAAATCACTACAATTGTTGATTCTAAATGTTTTTAAATATAAAGATTATTTAGAGTCCGTTAGTATTAGAATGGTCGTTTCGCAGTGAAGGCTTTGCGATGGTTATAATTTCAGCTGAGTAATTCATAAATTTCCGTGGATGTTTCTACGTTGTTGTAATGAGTGACACCTATATAAACTATAAAACGTTCAACGTAGCAATATGATGCTGTAAGAAAGTTGCGCCATCTGAATAAAAATATCATTATCTTTTTGCTTTGCCACAATGTAAATATTTTTGTATATTTCAAATTTAGATTCAATATTCATATTCAATAACGGCTAACTATATATATTATTTATTACTGATTCAAGCCCACTATGGAGCGCTTATAACTACTTATTTCTCAATGCTCGCCTTCGTTCCCAATCATTTTTAAGTGCAGCTAATAATTTTTCCATTCTCCTGTGAAATGGGTATCCAAGGTTTAGTAATTAATGGTGGAGGGGATCAGGAATTAACCATATTACAAAATTTTAAACGAGGTGCAACATCAGTGTCAGAAATCCCAGCGGAGTCCAAATCTTTTTGTATCTGATTGAGCCACATGGTTCCTGTCCGTACACAGAAGGTGCCCGTAAAACTACAGCCGTAGACGTCGCATGCTGGTGTTCCAACATTTGGTACAATTTACAATTCGCTTTTAGTTGGTAGGTTCCATCCGGCAGCACAATTTACCCATGAATTTTCCTCAGGATACGTCTTTCCAGATATTCCAAGGTGCCTTTCCTGTTATTCAGCAAGGTCTCCGCAGCATATATTGTATATATTACATATAATATATTTTGTGTAATTGTAATTGCTAGTGCGAAATTCGTTGCTTTTAAGAATTTATCACAATCGTGGAAATGTTAAAATGTCCAGCGTCATACTTATCCGATAGACGAAGGCCGATTAAAATACAAAAATTATCATTTTTATACTACCGTTAATGGAGAAATGTGATGTTTCTTGTAAATATTCAACTATCTTCATAATGAGAATTTGTGAATCTCGAAATTCTATTATATTACATCGTACTCCGACAAACGCTTGCAAAGAATAATATGATTTGAAAAGAGTAAAATGCGCTGCAACCAGCGCACACTTTCAAAGTTTTAACAAGTTCAGTGTTTTCTTAGCAGCGCGAAACTGAGAAGGAATCGTTTTAAACAAATATGCCAGCCTCCCTCCTGCCTGCGGTGTGAATAAAATATAGACAGGAACGCTTAGTTCTTAAGGCCGGGAAGTAGCTCCACGTCAGGTCTGATGAAAGTTTCAGTGAGGCGGGGAAAAGAAGTTAGCGGGATGCTGTCAGAGAGGAAACGTGCCCAAGACGGGAGGTTTATGACTACGGTAGATCCGGTGGGGAACGAGCGAGCTGGATGTGTTGGAAGCTACTCGACAATAACGACTTCGCCCTCACTAACTTCTCTCCAAACTCCCGGCATCAAATAACACGTTGTTTCTGGTTCTCTTTACTGTGCTTTTACGTCCAGTGAGCAATAGAAATAGCAGGTCATGAAAATTTCCCAGCTCCTTCCATAGGAAAAGTTTCCTAAAAAATAGATAACTAACTTTATAGTTAATTCTGAAATTCTTAGTGAGAAAATATTTCCACTGAAATAATAAAAAAGCTAGGATCCAAAGTTACATCTTTTAACCGATATAGTCTAAAATATTGAAGGTTATAAGTTATTTTTTTTTTATTTTCCTTGTATGAATTGCTTAAAAAAAATAATTCGTTCTGTCTGTCGAGACAAAATTTTGCCTTTAAGATACCCCCACCGCTTTCCCATCGGCAATATCTAGGTATTCTTAGCTCTTCATGCTTATCGTTCAAGTTTTTAATAAAGTAAACGGGTATGGCATTGACAATTCTATCCTAAAAATGAAGCAAAGCACGGTAACTTCATTAATTTCTGGGGGTAGCCTTTAAGTTTACAAAATTTATGAGAAAATATTTACACTGAAGTAATACAAAAAGTTAGGATCTAAGTTTTCTTTTTAACACCGGTACGGTCTAGAAAAATTGAAGGTTAGGAAGCTAATTTTTTTTATTTTTCTTGTATAGATAATTTAAAAAAAAAAATTCATTTTATGCGTCAGAGAAAAATTCGCATTGATGTTACCTTCACCTCTTTTTCGTCTGTAATATTTATGTCTTCTTTGCTTGTCATACTCATCTTGCAGTTTTTTTTATCAGAAAATTAAAAAAAGTTTATCTTAAAAATGAAGCAAGGCACACCAACTTGAATAATTTCTGAGTATACCCTTTGAATCTACGAAATATTAAGGTAATATACACGACTGTCAGAGTTTTTGTGGACTCATCAATCTGTTGACATAACTTTCCGCACACAATGTAAGCCGAATTCTGAATTACTAAGTGTTTCGTGTTGTATTGTACAGTCACGTTCATCGCAACGTATAATATGCGATTAAACAGTTGCCACTGATGTGATATTATTTAGAACTAGCGCATAGTATATGAGAAGTTAATCCCGTATTAGACGATTTGCTGGTAGAACACCTGTGATAAAAGACAATAATCTACACAAAAATAGTACTCATCATTTTTATAAAAATTTTATCCTCTTCTTGAATTTATATTTTTTGTCTGAGACGTTGTTTATTAGAAATACTATTTTCTGTCCCTTAAAACCTCATATAGGTTAATTAACATCTATATATTAACTGTTGTGCTTGGTCACATGCAAAACGAAATAATAGTCTTTTTGCACGGTGCTAAGATTATTAATCCACTAAGTTAAAGAAGACGCGATACGAAAATTTACAGTAATACGTCGAAGATAGCATTTCCACCACGCGAACATCATTACTTCATATACAGAGGAAAATAAATTTGGCTTAAACGAACATTTCTACTATCAAATAATCTACATCATCTAATTATTTGTCATATTATTTATACTTTCTGTGATATTTTAAAAGCAAAACCACATACAATTTATTGACTCATTGAAATGGTATTAAAATTATCTTTAGAGTCATCATCATATATTATTCCCATAGCATAGAATTATAATGTAAACACTCCGAAAAACTGATATAAATGTTAAAGAAGTTATTCCACACTTAAAGCTAACTCTGTCAGTGTCAGTACCAGTTAGGGTCAGAAGATTTTAGGGATGGCTCAACCATGCTTTCAGAAGGTGGTGTGAAAATTAGGATCAAGCTTTAACAACCAATACTTCCGAATAATCTGCGAAACAAAATTTAAAAAAAATAATTAAAAATGAAATTGTGGGTTATTAATGTTTTAACACATCAACACAATAATAACTTACTATCTTTTACGTCAAATTTCCATTCTCATACACTATTCTCTGCTATTAATAATGCATTTTGTTTTTTTTTTCATCCTGAGGCCATTAACATCTCATTAAATATGAAAAAAAACCGACATACAGTAGCAATGTTGCAACAGCTGTAGGTAGAGAGAAGACTGCGGGAATAATCAGCGGTCTTTAGAAAACAATCTTGGAGAAAGTCAGTAACGAGTAAAGATTAAGGAATTGAAACGGGGATGGAAGGCGTTTGCTTCGTTCATTATGTCAGTCATGTTTGTCTAACACTGATTGAAACTGTTTTACTTACATTTCAAAATTGTATTACTGATAAATAGATTCAAAACTATAATTTGTTACGTCTTCGTCCTGCGACTACTGGTGAAACTTTCATTGAAGACAATTCAGACATCAAATTTTTAGTAGTCGCTTCCTAAATCTATAAACTTTCTGTTTGGTAGGCAAACGATTTCAAATACTTTAATTACAAGGTGAATGTTAAAGTGAATAAACCATTGTTATAGTGACAGATATGTTATTATCAGAACCTCACAATGTACTTCCCAATGTTTCTAACACACTTATTACACCACTTCTGTCACTTTATGTAAAACAAAAAAAATCGACTTTTGCTTTTTTTTTTTTTTTTGCTTTTACGCCTCGTCAACTTCGAGATCATTACAGGAGGTAATGAATTCGGCCATAGCCTCTTTGATAGAACCCACGTGGAGTAATTTTGGGAAACAGTGGAAAAGCCAAATCTGAATGAATGGACGGGAATTCGAAACCGTCTTCTCCGGAATGTGAGACCAGAGCGTTACCGCTCACACACCACCCTCAGTGTCATCGTTTGTTAGTATCTCCATTTGGCCAGTCGTTTCCTCCATGGCGTACGCAACAGATTCAAAGTGTTTGACTTGCATGATCATTTTAGCTTTACGGTGGAGACAGAAGTGACACGATGTCAGATCCGTCGAATATAGTGTTTGAGAACGCACTCTAGTATGTTTATGTGCGGGATATTGACCGTATATAAAGATGAATGTATGTTTGATTGTTCTTCATAGAAATCCACAGTTTTCATCCGATCTCGATGAAACTTTGCACACTTATCCTTTGAAACAAGGAGAAGAATACGACCTACATTTGGTTGAAAAATTATCTGTATAAATAATGCATGTTGTCTTATAATTTAGATAAATTACTGAACGGCGGTAGACAGACGCGTTGGCTATGGACGTCTCTGTACTGTATTTCCATGTAGCGGTCGGGTAGCTCAGTGGTTAAAGAGCTTGCTGACTTATGTTGGGGTCGTGGTCTCCGGTTAAAATCTCCGTGGAGGCTTAGATTTTTATAAATTTTATAGTTGTAAGAGTCACGCCTGAGCCGTCGGTTATTCGGATTGAATGTTAAACTGTAGATATCAAAAAATTTAGGGATGTAATGCGAGGCAAATCGTATGTAGTCTTGCAATGCTGTAGGTGCACACTATTTTTCGTTATATTGATCCATCAGGGGTGATTCGCAGTCAGTGTGTGTGTGATCTGCAATAATAATACTATAAATGCAGAAGTAAGTCTCTGTCTTTTGTTACGTTTTGACAACTAAATGCCTATACCGATATTGACGGAATTTGATAAGAAAAGCTGTAGGGAGGGCACAGGATATTTTTTTTCGGTATGATTAACAGTTGTAGTCTCGAAATTTTTCAGAACTTATCGAATGGTGACAGAAGGACGGATGTGTGTGTTAGTCTGTAATGTTACGTCGCTTGTTCAAGCTATGCTTCTCGCGCATTATGTTAGTGTATAATTTGTTAATAAATTTCGTTTAGAGAAAAAAACGTATTATTTAGTATAGATGTCGATATTCTCTGTTCTTTTACTTTGTGTCTGCTTAAATGTTTCTGGTACCAGTTTATTTTGCCTTCATTTTTGACATGCTTTGTGGGCGTAAACTGGCCTAACTTGTAGTTCTAGCAGAGCATGAGCAGCTAAAGTTATTAGAACCCAAGAATCGAATGCTCATCATGAAGAAAGAAGAAAAGTCCAAGTTGTAATAAAGCTGCCCTTAGTTAACACCCCCCACCCCTCACATTCGATTGTTTTTCTGTTTTAAATATGTTGGATGGTAGAATGATATAGTGATGGCTTTCCGGTCATATTATGCCGACTCGGTGTTGTTTGGCACAAATCCTTCGCTACCAACAACTTTCTATATTCTATTCTGGTAAAGAAATTCTTAATCCACGCGTACGAAGTCGCAGGAATCAGGTAGTATACAATAATTATTGTGTGTATCAGAAGATCATTAATTCCAATTTCCTGGGAGAGATACTATAGCAATAAATATTACATACAACAAAATGAAATGACAATGTTATTAACCCCATTTTAACATTTCATTTTAAGTCAGTCACAACACAAATAATAGTCAGAAAAAATTTTAACTGATAAATTTAAAAAAAAAGACAGCAACGAAAACAAATTTTATTTGTGAAGCTGATTTATTACTTAAAATGAGTGATGATTTCCAACATAACTTTAAGATTTTTGCAATGTTATTATCAGAACGCAATTTTCGCGGAGTCTAAGGACGTCAGTTTTCAGTATCAAGTTCGTAAGTTTCTGTGACAGGAGAAGCTTAATTTTAAAGAGCTTTAGTCTTCTTTGGAGTAAACAACATAGCTCTATTTCTCACGAAATCTAAGAGCAATAGCAACAAAAAAATGGGTTTGCTGCTAATGATCAATATTTACACATAAGGCATTGTTTTAGTAATGTATTTGCAATTTATTTTAGTGAAAATAATATCCAAAACTTACTTCTCTGTCGATTACTTCATTCGTTGTCTTGCTGTTGTATACCGGTTCTATTATTTGCTGATTAAGTCATTTAATTAAGTTTAACTTCCCTCTGCTTACATGAACGGAGATAATTTCTTACGATATGTAATATTATAACGGTATCAAACTAACCGACGGCATTATTTCTAATCCAATGAATGGTATGAACAGATAGAATCTTTCATCTATCCCTGTTTCAGGCAGTGTTTAACACTGCATTTCTATGTTGAATCCCATTAACTGCTCTGTTTTATACTAACTGCTGCCGGTTACTTTGTTCGCTTGGTGATGATATGCAGGACCTTTCCGTGCCATATATAACAGTAGATCGGTCTTATTGCAACAACAACTTTTATATACACCTGCGCTGGCGTCGTCTGAAGGCATTTTAGCATAACGGTAACTAAATAATGTTTATATCGAGGGGTATTAATGATCTGAGGCAGAAATTCTCAGTGAAACTCGGTCAAAGTCATCTAAACCATTGTTTCCCAACGGCGGCTGTACCGCCCAGCGGTGGACCTTGAAAAGATCATAGGGGTTAGTCATATTTGTAATAGTTCTTTTGAAGAAGGTATCTTCCCTGACTGACTCAAGAAGTCAATAATCAAACCGCTTTATAAAAAGCGCGATACCTCAAAGATTGAGAATTACAGACCAATATCACTTCTACCAGCATTTTCAAAAATATTTGAAAAAGCAATGTACAGAAGGGTGAATGCACATCTACAAAACAATGACCTACTCAGTAAAGTACAATTTGGTTTTAGACAAGGCGTTTCAACAGATTCAGCAATTTTTCCTTTTGTAAACAACATACTGAAATCTATGCATAAAAAATTAAATTCCCTAGGTATATTCTGTGATCTTGGTAAGGCTTTTGACTGTGTTGATCATGAGATTCTACTAGGTAAATTAGATCACTATGGAGTTAGTGGTAAGCCAGGACTTTGGTTTAAATCATACCTGGAAAATAGAAAACAATGTGTATCACTGAAAGATGTTAATAGAGGAGATGTTATAAACTCAGAATGGGGTATAGTCAAATGTGGGGTGCCTCAGGGTTCAATTCTTGGTCCTCTGCTGTTCTTAATCTATATAAATGATCTTCCACATATACTAGGTGATAATTAACACATGGTGCTCATTGCAGATGATACTAGCATATCGTTGAAAGACCCATCAGCACAAAACCTCGAAAACACAGCAAATGATGCTATACAGAAAACTAATAGGTGGTTTAATGCCAACAAACTTAACAACTTAATGTAGAAAAGACACAGTTACTTCAGCTTGTTACAAAAAATAAAACAAAGGACAGCTATAATGTTATACCAGAAGGAACAGCAATCAATGAAAGCAGTTTCACAAAATTCCTGGGTGTATATATAGATAACAAATTGAACTGGAAACAACATATTCAACAACTTCTTAAAATCTGAATTCGGCAACATTTTCACTGAGGGTAATATCTAGAATAGCTAATATAGAAACCAGAAAGTTAGTATATTTTGCATATTTTCATTCCCTGCTCACTTATGGCATCTCATTCTGGGGAAACTCGTCACAAGCACAAAGGGTATTTAAATTGCAAAAACATGCTATAAGAACTATTTGTGGAGCAAGCCCACAGACGTCGTGCAGAAATGTATTTAAAAACCTACGTGTACTAACAATGCCAGAACAGTATGTATACTCTGTAGTGGAAAATCCTGAACACTTCAATCTTAATGCTGACGTACATAGCCATAATATTAGGAATAAATATAATATTCACAATGATTACAAATCACTGTAAATTGTACAGAAAGGGTTAACATTTACTGGAGCTTCCTTATTTAATGTCTTACCAACAGAAATTAAATGTTATCTACAAAAACCCAACTACTTTAAGTCCAAACTGAAAGAGTTTCTGCTTCAGAACCTATTTTACTCTGTGAAAGAATTTTCTTCTTGGAATTTGGTAACTAAGAATGACTGATAAAATAGTATATATGGCGTATGGAAGAGGAAGGTGACAAAGTTTCCCACAATTACTAAAATGATATATTGTTATTCTTTCTGTTGAAACTTTTAACAAATTAAGTAATTACACTGTTTACAAAATTTCACTCATATATAGTAACTAACATGGGATAGCATGCATTCAAAAATTGCTGTGAAAAATTATCATACTAACAGGTTTTTAAGTAATTGACTGCTTATTAGTTGTTGGTAATATAATTGATATTGTTAATAAGTGTGTGTACTGTTCCACATAAATAGCAACTAACATGATATAATATGTAGTCGCAAATTACAGTGAAACTTATCATGGTAACTGGTTGGTAAGAAAATAACTTGTTATTAGATGCTGGTAACAAGTGTTCCACATGAAAAGTATTAATTAACTCGGGATTGTTTTTGTAGATTACAGGAGATATTGGTTATACTAATGGGTTATAGCTAACTTATTGTCAATATATAATAATATTATCAATTATAGAGTAATACTGACATTACTAATAAGTGTATGTACTGTTCCACATCACCGAGATTATTCTCACATGGGATCAAAGTGAACATATCTATCTATCTATGTGGTCCACAGCAAAATTGGGTATTATATCTGTCATTTAGGGCTGCATCAAAGAAGTTATTAATTGCAACCCCATGATCATAAATAGCCAAAAGAAAATTTGACGTAGTCAGCAATTTAGTAGCCAAAAAATAAATTGATTATTAATAGTGGAACGTGGCAGATTAAGATTTCCGATGACAAATAAGGCCAAAAATACTGAAACGTACTGCCATTACACCGAACCCAGCCCTCTAATTAATACTATTCTTATAATATTGATTTGTTAATCATGCTGTGAACAATACAGCACTATTGTTAATATCTGTTAACAAAGTAATTTTATAAGCCTGTCCTTGTTTTTCTACATGTGATATCACGCAGTTCACTTAAGAAGAACCCCATCGAATCACTCTTTCAAAAAGTGGGTTACAAACCAAAAACGTTGGAGCTCTATTAGTAAGATTATTTATTACTAGAGCGGGAGTAGGTGGGTTTTTTTTTTCTCTCCGAAAAGGGGCGGTGAGCAATTTTTTGTTCGAATTGGGGGGCAGTGGATAATTTTTCCCTAAAAAGGGACAGTAAGCAAAAAAAGGTTGGAAATCTATGATCTAAACTGAACAGCTAATTCTACAAGCTGCAAACGAGCTACAATTTACAATTAAATCTGATACATGGAGATTGCTAGAGAAGAAAATAATTGGAAAATTTGATTAGTTTCAATTCCGAATAATACGATTCAATTAGTAGAAGTAACTTACTATTAAATGGGCACTAATTTTTAAAACTTTTGTCTTAACTTCTCAGCTTACCGATGTCATCTCTAAATGAAACATTCTTGTTTCGGACCATACCTCGTTAGGAACCTGATCAATATCTTACAATTAGTTATTGCCTAAAAGGCGTTCCACAGAAACTAATGCTAATTTTTCGACGGCACATCAGGATGAAACATACCCTATGTGTCTCCTGGAGTACAGGATGCTGAGCCCCATCAAAGACGACCAGTAGTTTCTCCGTAAATAACGTTTTCGAAAGATTTGTTTAAAAAAGGTTAATTTCTTCTCTGGTGTTTATTTATTTAAAAAGTTTCGAGTAGATATTTTATTCCCGATTACGGTTTTATTTTATTGTTAAGTATGCTTTAGAATTAAGGTAGTACCATTCACGTTAATATTGCAGGTAATTATTTTCAAGTATAACTGTTCTGTCTCTTTTGAACACCAAATGAAATTGGAGAGTAATAATGAATCCTTGATAACTACTTTAAAGTTTAGTTTAACATTAATTTAACCCTTTTATTACTTTTTTTTTTTGCTGTCGTGAGTGTTTTGTCTGGTTTGATGCAATCCTCCATCCCTTCCTATCTTGCGCTAACCTCTTCATCTCATCGTACCCCTCACACACTTCGTTCTTAATTATTTGCTTCATATATTCTAATCTATGTCTTATTATATAGTTTTTACCTTCGACTGTTCCCTCCGCTAACAAACTAACCAATCCTGCATGTCTCAGAATATGACCTACTATCCTACTTGTTCTCTCTGTAAGCCTCTTCCACAACTTGTAACTTTTTTTGAAGGAAACAAAGTTACAGGTTTTTATTTCTGAAATATTTATTTAAAAAAATTGTATTAGAAATGAAAATAATTCGTTAATTAATAAAATTTTATTTCAATACAAAATCTCCTACATCAGTTGATGTTCAGTGTAATATTTTCCCTGCTATCTAGTTAAGAACTAACAGATTAAAATCTGTACTAACAACAATAAAATTTGCTGATATTTTAAACAATCATAATTATGAAGTTCTCATGTGATATCATTTTGGAATTTTCTTCTTCCTTTTCTACAAAAAATCATGTCATGTTCATTAACCTGAATAGTCTTGTTTTTTACTTATTAATTTATATTGATTCACATTATCAAAAATGTGATGCCGTTCTCTGGTAAATCAAACATAAATATCCCGTTTCCCTCAGAGAATCAATTACGCTTTTCATGAAGAGAAGGTGTTGTTCTTATTGCACAATAGTATTACTTGAACCGCATTAGGAATCTCTTATTTGTTGGGATTATGTACGTTGATACATAAGGTCAACTGAAAAAATATTGGTAACCCTAAGTATTGAATCCTCTAATACGACATTCACGAAGAATCATATACTTCGGATTCCATATATTCACTGTTTTATCTGTATTATATTGTCAGTTTTTATAAACTAAATATTTCAAAATTTGATCATCTTCTGCAATATCAAAAAAGAAACTAAAATTTCATCTGTTTGAAAAGTATATACTTACAGCAAAACATATAATGTATATTATGACGAGGTATAACCTACTAGTTTCTTTGCCTTCATACTCCAAAAACAGAACTGTCTGTTCCCAAGGAAATAAAACCATTACAAACAATTATATCAATTCAATAAAAAAACTTTTGATTAGAGATACGTTTCATTCAATCAGCGCTGAAATGAATGTTTCATTAATAAAACATGTGGTTATTGCTGCGGACTCGTGGAAAGGTTATCAGTTACGAATCCAATTTCACGCCTTGATTGTTATGTAAATGTTTAAACAACTATCCCGCAAACATTCGCCACAATTTCAAAATCTAGTTAGTAACACTATTCTATTGATGCTATTAGAGGCTTGAACGAAGCATGTGGGAAATAACGTCCTGGTTTTTAAGTGATAAGTGCTCGAACTTCTTCATTGCCCGCGATTAGAAGAGAAAAATATCCCGTCAGACTGTCGCCAAAGACTTCCTTCGCAATTAACATTTTATCATAAACAGTGTTAGAAACACGTATAAAACTGTATTCAACACGGGATATTGAGCGGTGTCCTCAAAAAAGTAGTTTAGGGCAGTATTCGTCCAATGTTTCGATTTTAATTTTCCTCTTAGGGGATTCATTCCTCATGACACTCTGAGTATAGACCACGACAGTAAAGAAACTCTGCGTCAATGATACCGTAAGAGGGGGTTACTTTGTGACAAATTTTAGCGTTTTTCCTACACCAGCTCAACTGTTTTATAAGTTTCCTAAAACTGAGTATTACAAAACACTTATCTATCTTTCTCCTATATAATGAAATATTGCGCAAATCTAAATCTTAAATATCAACTGAGATATTTAGGTTAAAAATTGTCACAAAGTTACACCCATTGGCCGGGGTAACTTTGTGCCAGATGCGTTTTTGCCTAGAAATGCAAGAGAAAAAAACATTTTCACAAAGTTACCCAATGATTCATTTATTAAATTTTTAATAAAACAATATTACAACATTTTGGCAGTTTAATCTAGGTCTTTGATAGCAAACAGAAATTTAGGTTAAAAATTGTCACAAAGTTACCCCATCGGGTGGGGTTATTCCTTCCCAGATATGTTTTTGCCTAAAAATAAAAGAGAAAATATATTCTCATACTGTTTTATGCCTTTCTTGACACTGAAAATACAATATATAGCTTGAATAGTTAAATGGAAAACTTGTGAGGTTACTTTGTAACAATATAGTTGTGTCACAAAGTAGCCCCTTAAAGTGTCGATATTTTGGTTTCGTTGTTATATCTCAAGTAAATATGAGATCACGAACATTATATTACTCCACAGCGTAGCTAACATAATAACAACAAAGAAAATTTACCTGTGTTAGCTGGTTCTCAGATGTGTAACGCTTCAGCAGACAAAGTTTTCGGATGTTGGCCCAAGTACACAGAAAGACCTTTCAACAATACGATTACTTGAGAGAACAATTGAGACGGGGGAGCTTCGGGCAGCGGCTGATAAGAGGCACTGTAAGTCCTACAAAGCGATGAAGCTGTTGTTTGCTTTCCTGGCATTGCTGACATGGAGGGAGATTTGAAATACGAAAACTAGACCGTGTGTTAAACCTCAGTCAAAAAGTAACCCCCTCTTACGGTAGTGTTGTCATACTTGCTTTCCTTCACACATAGTACTGTTTGGCAAGCAATACCAACTACAAAAACCAATTTTTACTTAGTCTTAATTGGTACTTCACTCGTTACACTTAAGAATTTTGGTTAAAAACTATAAGACGCTTTTTCAAACATTATCGAACGTTAGAAAAAATTCAGTTTGCTTCGATTCACTGATGGAATTGTCAGTATAGTAGACCAGACTGAAGATGTTGAGAAGTTACTGAATAAACAAAATACTTTTCAGACTAAATATAAACCACAGCAAGAAAAACAGTTGAAATGTAGCAGAAAAAATAGTAGATTAAATATAATAATAGGATCGGATACAGTAGAAGAAGGAAGTGAATTCTGATGCTTGGAAGTAAAATTACAACTGATCGCCGAAGCAGGAATGATGTGAAAAGAGTTTTTTTTTTAACTGCTTAACGTCTCCTATAACAACTAGGTCTTTAGAGACGGCAAAGGATGGGGGGCAAGGAATGGGAAGGAATTCGGCCATTGCCTATTGAAGGAAGCATCCTGGCATTCACCTGGAGTGATTTGGGGAAACCATGGAAAACCCAAATCTGGATGCCCGGACGGGGACTCTGTTAAGGTTCTTTATGGTGATTTAAGAACTGCATTAATTAATTACAGAAATCACCAAAGAAAATTAGATATGAAGATGCATGTTTATTTATGGTCAAAACAAGTCTGCGACATTCACAAGCATAGTTGTTACAATCCAAAGATGCAATACTGACTTACTGAATGAAAACTTGCATGAATGTCTCTGTAACACTGAATGAATACTTAATGCAAACTAAAACTCTCTGTGCAGGCGATCTGTTTATATAGAGCCTATCGAATTTACGAGAATTCTTCAAAGGCTTCCGCCCGATATTTCTCGATCATTAACAATCACTCAAACAATCAAACATATTAAAAACAATCGGAATTGATACAAAATTAATTAATAACATTACAAAATGATTAGAAATGGTAATTAGAGATACTTAAATACAAAATTATTTACAGAAATCCTTTCAAATGGTGGAAAATTGACCTGCAGACATCGTAACTTACATTTATACATGTAAT
The DNA here is from genome assembly GCA_031002005.1 of Vandiemenella viatica. Lineage (NCBI taxonomy): Eukaryota > Metazoa > Arthropoda > Insecta > Orthoptera > Morabidae > Vandiemenella > Vandiemenella viatica. Next base: position 45,099,153 of record JARYHS010011408.1, read on the forward strand.
TACAAACTTTTAATAAATTCTCTTGCATCATTCGGTTCTTAAACATATTAAATGGTCTTTAAATAATTTTCTTACCTAAAACAAAGTCTATATACACTTATTTACAAGAAATTACAAAATAAACATATCAAATCACTTTCAACCAAACTTTAGCTCATTACAAATATTTCACACAGTCCAATACTATCCAAAATACAGGTAATTAGGGCTGTTACAACTCGAACCACTGTCCTCTCGAATGCGAGGCCAGAACGCTAGCCGTTACACCACCATGCTCGGTGTGAAAAGAGGATTAGCACTAGCGTAAAGAGCCTTCTTTAAAAAGGTAAGTCTTTAGATTCAAATCTTGAAATAGGACTTAGAAAGAGCTTTCTAAAACTCTATGTGTGGAGAATGGTAGCGAAGCATGGACTTTTGGAGTAGCAAAAAGAGGGAAAACTGTATCAATTAAAATTTGGTGTTATAGAAGGATGCTGAAAACTAAGTGAGCAGATAAAGTACAAAATAAACGTCTTCTGCCAACGATGGATCAAGAAAGAAGTTTGTGGATGTGCGTTGGAGAAAGAATATACTAGTCATAGAAGTTGAGTTATTAATATATTTATAGCCGCTATCCTACAGTGCGGCAATGTATTGACTAACTTTTGAAGTCATTTCACTTAAATTAAATTTTTTGAAATTTAGGGAATAGTACTCTTTCTTTTCCATATTACGTTTCAAACACAGGTTTATTGTAATAATCCAAGTAGCTAATATGGAAATTAAAAATATAACTTTTTTTTTAAAAAAATGGATGTTTAAAAAAATTATAGAAAAGATAACAAATTAGGCCTCCGTTACAGCTTTAAAACTGAACTATTGTATATGTTGGCAAAGTTTCAAGTTAGTTTCCCCATGAATGTTTATCATTTTTAATTGGACAGTATAGACACTTCCGGCTCTCCTTCATCTGTTAGTAGAGGGAAAAACTGGAAGATAAGAAATGTAGATAAAGATAGAAATTAGAATACGTGAAACAGATAACTTAGGACGTAGGTTCTAAGTGGTGCGTTGAGATGAAGAGGTTAGCTCAAGATATGAAGAGATGGAGGATTACATCAAACCTGTCGGGAGACTGATTACAGCAAAATAAAAGTTAAAGACCGAGCGTGATGGATGAACGGTTAACGTTCTGACCTCACATTCGGGAGGACGCGGGTTCGAATTCCCGTCCGGGCATCCAGATTTGGGATTTCCATGGTTTCCAAAAATCACTCCAGGCGAATGCCGGGATGCTTCCTTCATATAGGACATGGCCGAATTCCTTCCCGTTCCTTTCCCCAATCCCATCCCGCCTCTAATGATCTAATGACCTCGCTGTCGCCGAGACGTAAAGCACAACCAAAAAAAAAATGAGTTAAAGCTCAGTTAAGCATGGATCCTGATCTTACAACCGTATTTCGTCTCGTCCCACCTACCTTTAATCTAAATCCATACTATCTGAAAATGTGTATTTGAGTTTGTACGAATAGCCAAGTATACCTGTCTGAAGCAAGGGATTGTGGCCGTTGCGCTGGTAGTGTCGGGAGGCCCGTAAGCGCTGCCTGTAGCGACAAAACACTGGCCAGTCGGGCGCAGCAATGACGTCATTAGTCCGCTCGGACACGCGCGCCGGCCGCCCGGCCACGTGATTGCAATTTAACTCGGTATTCAGTCCTGCACGGCCCTGCGCTCACAAAAGAACTGCTTCCCTCGCTCCAAAAAAATAAATCCTTTCTTCGTTCTTTATTTTTTCTTTTCTTCTCTGTTTTTTTCTCTTTTCACTCTGTTCCCCTCTTCGAAATCTGCAGTTAGCGAGCGGAGCAGAAGAATTTTCGTTAGCCGAGGGCGCGAGAGGCTTTCTCTGGAGATAAACAGCTGATGCGCTTGGCTCGAGCAGAGCTGCGATACAGAAGAGTAGAGTTATTTGTTCAGCGTTGGAGTGTCTTGCTGGAATAGCGCTGGACGGAATAAAGTCTGCCGGCAGGTGAAGGTTTTTAGATACTGAAAACATCTGGAGAGCACGGATCAATGGTTTGAAATTTTAAAATTTAAACTGGAAAGCAGACAATCTATAAGAGCTTTTAGTATCACCATGAAATCAATGACAATGCTATTTACAGTGTCAAACAGGTTAATTAAAAATATTATTTGTTTCATTTAGTAGCTTTGATGAGGTGTTGATTGACACAATAGATTTATTGTCTCTTATGTAAGAAGATCCTTTTATCTCTCTTGATCTTTTGAAATGGCGTAAGGCTCCTCCGTTTTCTGCTTGTCAAACATCGGTATTTAATTTCTGAACACGTAAAGGAAAGCAGAAACGCATCTAATAATTTATAATAGTAATTTATGAATCTCTGAAAAATCGAATCATAATTACTATCAAAATGTGTACAGTTCCTCATAACAAATCTCTGATTATATCTTTCCCTATCTTTAATTGATTGGTTTAATTATTATTATTATTGATTTATGCAAATAGACCTATAAAGAACACGCAAAACTAAATAATTTTCTGTTTGAGTTTCTTTTGCCATTCCAGTATTCTCGCATCCGTTTACTGAAGGCAAGTTTTCTCTCTTCTGTCCAAGTTGTGCCAGTCTTCTTGGCTTTGATTTCTGGCATGGCTACCTCGTTGTGTATTTTTTGTATGAAAATATTGTGATCTAGGATTTCTGATCTCTTGATATTTGCTTTTTCCAGGTTTTGTTTTAATTGATCGAACCAGCTGTTAGTCATTTTTAATGGTTGCGTGATGCTTAGCTAATCTATGATCTGACATCCTGTAGATGTGACCGTAGAATTTTAGTATGAGTATTCTGATGCTGTTGGCTATGTTTGAATGGGACTCAACTGTTTTGTTTGACTTTAGTCTGTAGGCTTCTTCAATTTTGGTTGGTCAATAATTTTCCTGATGATTCATCATTCTTCTTTCTGGATGTTCTCGATGACCCTCTTAGTGTTTAGTGTGAGTATTTCTGTGGCGTAGAGAGTGTTGGGCTTAATAACTGTATTGTAATGCCCAATTTTTGATTGGATTCCTATGTTCTTTTTGTTGTAGACGTTACAAGTCTGTTCGAAGGCCCATTTAATGTTTTTTTCGCAGCTTTCATGGGTGCAGTTGACATAGAGACGAATTACGTATTTGCATCGTCTCTTATGAAGAAGATCCTTCTAATAATGCTTTTAGATTTTATAATCAAATAAGGAGTATTCATTTTCTGAATCAGAGGTACAAGCATCAGAATTATAGTTTCCAGGACTGAGTTCCAACTTTTCTACAGATTCATGGGATGCTACTAAAGAGATTGAAAAATTAAAGAAGTTTAGCAATTCGTTCAGTTTTTATCTCATATTGTTGTGTTTGGGATTTCGGTAGTGTATTTCCTCTATCGGCGATTTCGCCAGTGTAACCTGAGCTGTCACGTGGCACGTTAGCGAAATGGAGAATACGTGAATGAGCAGCAATTTTAGAACCTCCTGTCATATCTCATATGCTGTGATTATGAAGCAGCTGATGTATAGTTTCATGAAAAAACATGTTATATCACATCTGATGGTGAAATAAGGGGCCCCCAGCGTAATACTAATATTTCGTCATTTTTAATTCATTTTTTCGTTTAAATTACTGCTGTAAGTTTTCAATTTTTTATTTGCGTTGGCATTTAGATTAATTTCAGTGCTGTATTATTTAATGTTCTCTTAACTATGATAACAATGTTACGCCTTTTCGCTTGGGTTTTAGTCAGTGCCAGGTACTCTGGATGAAGGAAATTCTGTGCTGGACTGCTCTGTTCCGAAAGAGCGAGGCCAAGTCAGGTCACCCGTTACTCTCGGAATGCAATGAATGTGTCACCCAGCGGTGTGGGTGAGCGGTAACGTTCTGGCTTTGTATTTGGGATAATGCGAGCTCGAATCCCCGTCCGGCCATTCATATACGAATTTTCCATGGTTTCTCCAAATCACTCTAGGTAAATGCCAGGATGGTTCCTTCAATAAGACCATGACCGAATTCCTTACCATCCCTTGCTCCCAGTCCTTTCCCTCTCGACGTCGACTGAGGCGTAAAGTGATAAGCAATATGTGTAACAACTGCTGGAATCATTATGTTTCTATATGCGTACTGAAGTTGTTATAATTTTGGGTGCTTCGGCTTATCTTCGAGAATGGAATTCGAAGCAGAGGATGGTCGGGTAGCCCCGGAAGGAGGTAACCATGGACATTTAACGTTCTAACAAACCAACCACGCTTCGATGGTAAAACTTTATTGTAAATATGTACCGTGTAGTGTAAAAACGAATGGAACTGAGCTGCGGCTTGGGCACCCACCGAGTTCCACACTAGTTTGTTTTCTGTTCCTGGCTGAAGTTTTTTGTCGCTCCTATCAAATTCGTTGGAGATTATTGTCTAAGATACGTCAAGTAAACGCATAGTAAAGCAGGCTCTAAAAATCAAAAAGGAGGATATTTTAACTTATCCACCATACAAATAATGTGGAGAGGACGGCCAAAACAGTAAAGGCAATAAAGAGGCATTGAAAACAAATAAAAGTATTCAAGTTTTTCCGAAGCAAATAAAGTAAAACAGACCAAATGTATGGTAGGTAGAGAAATTTTTGAAGAAAACTGGATTCTGTGCTACGACGCAAAGACAAGCCCCATGAAGATTGTGTTTATATAGATTCTTCAGATATTTATAATTATAGTGATTTTTGTAAGGCCAAAAAACAATTAGGCCACCATGTATTACTGTGTCTGCGGCTACCTGATAACTTTTGTGTTGTCAAAACATTAAGGCGAAAGTGTTTTCAATTTAATTCGTCGAAAAAATTGTTACGATTGATAACTTCTAATTAATATGACTGCATACATTACAAGTTTAATTTTAAGATTAAAATAATTGCGGAAGATGTGTTTATTTTATTTTTATTTGAAATTAATTTTAAGTGTCGGGGGATTCCCGAACTTCCCTTAATAGAAAAAGCTTCAAAACTGAGTAAAAGAAAATTTCCTCTAAATCACTGATTTAATGAAAAAGCTGGATGAAACAAATTAAAAAGTATTTAGGTTCACGGTGGAAGAAGATACTACGAGAGAAGTTGTGGCAAGACACGAGATTATGGAAGAAGCGTATTCATTATATTTATTTTGGAGGGCGTGCAAAGTAGGGCAGTGAGATTTGTTTGTAGAAATAACCGCAGTACTCTGACAATAGCTGATATGATAAAGCAGCTGGACTGAGAGTCATTGGAAGACAGGAGGAGGGTGAAGAGTGCTGGACGTGTACTAGGTGTATGCTAAGTGGTGAGATTTGTTATGATGTTGGTGGAAGAATTAGGAATAGTGAAGGAAGGGGAAAATATGACCATAAGAACAAGGTCGGTTTCATACATAACGGAATGGGAAAAGTCTCTTTGCTGAGTAAGGGTATCAGGGACTGGAATGGATTACCAAAAAAGGGGATGAATAATTTACCAAAAACGCTTGAATGAATTTATGATTAAAATTCGTAAATGGCGTAAGTATACGGCTGGGGGAATTTACACTCAAAGTGTATAAGAGAATAATAAAAAATGATAATAAGAAAAAATAAATGTCTAGGGATATTGCCACTGGATCATGCGCTACATTGCACTAAATAAATTCAAGTTCCACACACTGCCCGACGAAGTGGAAAATCAGTGATGATGGTGATCAGTGCAGTTGAATGTTTGCCAAACCGAGAGTAGTTTCTCGAATTATGTGAAAAGCTTTGTGGGAATAAAACCAAGGGCGACTAACAAAGAATACACCAAATATGTAAGAATATGTTTAAAAAACGACCAGTTACCTCAAGAACAACATTATAAATTTATAAATACCTCAATATCACAAATGTTCAGTATGACAGCCACGTGAAACCCACATCCTCTTCTAACAACACACGTGGCCCACTAGTATTTTTATCTTTGCAAATGCACGCATTTCACTAAACTCACGACACCAACATAAGATATTCCATACAGGGGAAGCATGAATTATATGTCTGCTATGAAATATACTTTCACTATTCTTGACCAATTAATTTTTACGGTAAGATTCGTCCTACATCTTCTTTATTAATAATATTCAGCAAAAAAGTTACGAAGTTTCATGATACTTCGCAAGACTTGAATGTGTGGCTTTGGTTTATCAAGGTAAAAAGTAGATGCTACTTCTTTCTTTCTTTGTTGTTAACTGCTTAACGTCTCTTAACAGCAAGGTCTTTAGAGACGGGAAAGGATGGGGGATAAGGAATGGGAAGGAATTCGGCCATGGCCTTTTTAAGGAAACATCTCGGCATTTGCCTGGAGTGATTTGGGAAACCATGGAAAACCCAAATCTGGATGCCCGGACGGGGATTCGAACCGCCGTCCTCCCGAATGCGAGGCCAGAACGCTAACCGTTACACCACCAACCTCGGTACTTCTTTCCTCTGTGGTCCATATGACGAAGCGTGGAATTTGCAGAGGAAGTGTAGGCAGCAGTGTTACTACCCAGTTCTGGCAGCTTTATCCTTTAGCGGAGAAGGAGGAAGGTTTATTTCAAATCTTTAAGGAATATCCTCAGCTTCGTACGGACTTGAATTTCAGTCATTCGATTTGTCGGAGGCGCACATAAAATTTCGCGGATTTTGTCTCTAGCAAGTGTACTAAGGAAATACGTGTTGCAACGACCTGTGTGTTGGAGAGGAGGCATCAAAAATAGCTAGGGGTGATTCAGAATCAGCGAATCTTGGAGAATACCGGAGTCTACCTCGCCTACGTCGACTCATCTTTCCTTGAGCATAATGTACTGCAAGTCTTTCTGTTGGGTCTTAAATTGCTTTGGACGCCTTTCTAGTAAACCAAATGAGAGTGTTCTTAACGTATTTCTTTCTGCGTATAGCGCTGTATTTGTTGTTTTTTTTTTTTTGTTTTTTTTTTTTTTTTTTTTGCTATAAAGTAATTTTGTTTAGCAAGACACAAAGTTTACACCAACAAATCCGTTCATTTTATTTACGACGCTAATTTCCTGTGCGAATTTAGCAATGGTACCCCTCTTTTAGTCTGGTACGATCTTTGCCAAAGGTGAGACGCTACTGAGCTCTCTGTTTGGCTTTGTAGGTTAGTCGTGAACCAAGTTTGTTCGTAGTTCCTCTACGCTGCTCATGTGTTCAGCGGATGACAGGAGCATCTACAGGAATATCCGTTTCTGGTGAGTGACGTTCCCGTTTTAGAGGGAACTGAGTCTCAAGTCATATCAGATAACGTGTAAGAGACAAACATGTAACAATGCTCTAGCAGCTCTACTATGCCACGATGAGTAATAACCTAAAGGGATCTCAGAGTGAGCTTTGTAACATTATAAGTGACTCTGAATAGCGAGAAGGACCGGTTGACGAAAAGCGGAGTCGTGGAAAGGAATATTTCACATAACCACAACAAATCTCACTTCATAAACCGACGGGAACTTCGTAACGTTCAGTACGTATACCTATAATCATAAAGTTTCACCACTTAACTCTGACCACATAATTCTCCCTTGGATGTCATATTTATTCAGCACAGTTCTCCTATTATAGGTTAAGATGTTGGAGGAAGCAAGTTTTATTCCTTGTTTTAGTATTTCTGTTCCCACCGAGCCTTATGTGTTCGACCCTATCATTCAGCAAAAGAGGATCTAGATTTCCGTGCTGACCTACCATACTTCGGTTATCCGTGGTCTCCAGAAATTACTTCAGTCATATACTGGGTCGTTTCCTTTATAAAAGCCAAGGACGAAATTTTTCTCCTTCCTTGAACACCAACCCTCTGACCAAGACGTCGACTACCCACAAATACCAAATAAAAACTAGTTTTGAATCCGTTGTCGCTCTTTGGTACCTACTTTGCTCAACTGAGTTTCATTGCCATGTTATGAACTTAATCTATAAAATGTTCCTCCTAATCATTTTTGTAGTAGGGGCGTATGCTTACGCTTACTTTTTACAATAATTTTATTAGTGATTTACGTCTCGTCTAAATCACTTGGGGGAAAAAGAGTACAGGAGGCAAGGTACGGGAAGGAATATGGCTTACGCCTGTTGGATGAACATTCTTAGCATACTGAAATGTGAATGGCCGTATTTGGATTCGAACCCATGTGGTCCTGAATTACAGGCCCTAGGGTTATAATTTTTCAATCTTTCTCTATATATGATTCCACTCCTTTCTTCTTTCCAAGTAAATATTATATATATATATTTGTTTTTGGTGTCATCAGTCTTTCGACTGGTATGATTCAATCCTCCATCCCTTCCTATCTTGTGCTAACCTCTTCATCTCTACATATCCCCTACAACCAACGTCCTCAATTATCTGCATCATATATTCTAATCTCTGTCTTCCTCTACAGTTCTTACCTTCGACTGTTCCCTCCACCAGCAAATTAACTAATCCAGCATGTCTCAAAATATGACCTACCAGCCTGTCTCTTCTTTCTGTAAGCTTAATCCACAAACTTCTTTCCTCACCCATCATTTCCAAAACTCGTTCATTTCTTACTTTGTCTGTCCACTTAATTTTCAGCATTCTTCTGTAACACCACATTTCAAATGCTTCAATTTTCCTTCTTTCCGGCATTCCTAAAGTCCATGTTTCGCTACCGTAAAGTTCTGTGCTTCTGATTCCTAGATCAATATTTGAAACTAAAAGATTTCTCTTTCTCATGAAGGCTCTTTTTGCTAGTGTTATTCTGCTTTTAACATCATTCTTGCTTCGGCCATCCGTTGTAATTTTGCTTCCCAAGTAACAGAATTTACTTACTTCTCCAATTGCATCCGATCATATTTTTATATTTAATCTACTAGTATTGGTATCATTTCTGCTTCATTTAATCACTTAAGTCTTGGTTTGATTTATTTTCAGTCCAAAATCTTCCTTCAGTATTTTGTTCATGCCATTCAGTAATTTCTCAATGTCCTCAGCCATTTCTGTTAACAAGAAAATGCCATCAGCTAATCGTAGCATACTAATTTTTTTCCCCTGAACTCTTATGCCACATGGAAATTTTTCTTTGACTTTCCTTATTGCTTCTTCTACATACAAGTTGAATATTAACGGGGATAGACTACAACCTTGTCTCACGCCCTTTTTAACTAATGCTTGTCTCTCATGATTCTCTACTTTTATTACAGCCACTTGAATCTTATATATTTTATAAAGTATTCTTCTATCTCGATACTTTAGACCTAATTTCTTTAAAATTTTGAACATCTTGTCCCACCTAACATTATCAAAAGCTTTTTCCAAATCAACAAATGCCATAAAAGAATCTTTGATTTTCTTGATCCGCCCTTCAATTATTAGTCTTAAAGCCAGAATTGCTTCCCTTGTACCACGATTTTTCCTAAACCCAAACTGATCTTCACGTACTATGTCTTCTACTATCCTTTCCATTCTTCTGTATATTATTCTGGTCAGTAATTTTGAAGCATGTGATGTTAGACTAATGGTGCGATAATTCTCACATTTGTCGGCTTGTGGTTTCTTCGGAAGTGTGAAGATGATATTTTTAATAAAATCAGTTATAATTTCTCCTTTTCATAACTTTTTGATATCAGCTTGAATAATCTTTCAATTCCTTCCTCTCCTAGGGATTTAAGAAGTTCAGCAGGGATCTCATCAGTTCCAGCTGCCTTGTTTGCTTTCAAGTCATTCAGAGCTCTATTAAATTCTGTCCTCAAAACCGGAACTCCTCAGCCATCAATGTTGACATCGCCTTCCTTATCCATTACGCTATTGGTCAAATCGTCCCCATCATACAGTTTCTCAATGTATTCCTTCCATCGGTTTGCCCTATCGTCTGAGCTTAAAAGAGGTTTCCCATCGGCAGCTTAAATGTGCACATCTCTTTTCTTCATGTCTCCAAAATTCTGTTTGATCTTTCTATTTGCAACATCTACTTTACCTACGACCATTTCCTTTTCTACTTCTTCACACTTTTCTTGTACCCATTTTTCTTTTGCTATTTTGCATTTCTTATTTATTTGATTTCTAAATTGCCTGTATTGCTCTCTTCCTGCTCATCCTGAGCATTTTTGGACCTTCTCCTCTGCTCCATCAGTTCCAAAATTTCTTCTGTGATCCAAGGTTTTCGGGCAGCTGGTTCCCTAAAGCCTAATGTTTCTTTACCAGCTTTCATTATTTCGGTCTTTAGTGCATTCCATTAGTCCTTGGTTGAGCTCCTTTCAGAGTTACTTCATAGACCTAAGTCTACCATTTCTGCAAATTTTTCTCTCGTACTGGATTGTTTCAGTTTGTTCACTTCCAGTCTGTTCTGTTTATACTGCTTCCTTATTCGCTTGAATTTCAGCCTGCACTTCATTACTATCAAATTATGGTCAGAGTCTATGTCTGCTCCTGGGTACGCCTTACACCTAGAACTTGATTCCTGAATCGTTGACCATAATATAACCTAGTTGGTATCTGCCTGTATCCCCAGGACGTTTCCAGGTGTATATCCGTCTGGCATGGTTCTTAAACATTGTGTTCGCCACTACTAGCTTATATCTTTCACAAAATTCTAACAACCTGCTTCCTCACTCATTTCATTCTCCTAGGACCTAGACCAAAGGTTCCTACAGTATTCCCCTCTTTTCCTTCTCCCACTATTGCATTCCAATCAACCATGATTATTAGATTTTCCTCCCCCTTCAAATATTGGATTAATTCTTCAATTTCGGTGTACATTTCCCCTATTTCTACGTCATCTTCCTGTGACGTTGGCATGTACACTTGTACTAACGTGGTTGAGACGGGCTTAGTTTCTAACTTCATCAAAATAATCCTGTCACTAAACTGTTCATAATAACTCACCCGTTTCCCTACTCTCTTATTCATTACAAATCCTACACCAGTGACTCCATTGACAGCTTGTGTGCTAATTATCCTGTGTTCCCCAGACCAGAAATCCTGTGCATCCTTCCATTTAATCTCGTTAATCCCAACAACATCTAATTCATGTCGGTCCATCTCCCTTTTTAGGTTTTCTAATCTACCTGCCCTATTCAGACTTCTAAAATTCCACGCTTCGACTCGTAGAATGTTTCTATTCATTCTGATGTCTCCTCCTTGAGCAGTCCGCACCCGGAGATCCGATTGGGGGACTATTTTACCTCCAGAATATTTTACCCAGCCTTCATGATATATGTAATTTGAGAGGATTACATGTCTTTGGGATACCCTTTGGGTCTTTAATGCAGTGGTTTCCCGTTGCCTTCTGCATCCCCATGCCGTTGATCATTTCTGTTTCATCCGCCTTTAGGGGCCGTCTCCAACCCCAAGGGAAAGAGGGTGCCCTGGACCACTCCCCGCTCTTCCGCCCTCCTTTCTGAGGCCGTTGGCAAGCAGTGGGTGACTCCTTATACCGGGAATCTTTCAGTCGCCAGAGCCTCGTCCGTGCAAACAGGGTGCACCACGTGAAGGAGAGGTTGACATTTGGTTGGAAAAGGCTAGTGTAGTCTCTCCCAAACCCTATTATAACTAAGACTTTAGTAGTTGGACGTTATTATTATCTTTACAAGCAAAAAGCTTAAGATGAGTACATTGTGGAGAACTAAAGCTTTTTCTGTTAGGAGTTTTTATTTCGATTTTCTGCCACTAAATTTGATCTCGATTAATGATGCTATACATTATGGAAGTATCATTTTAGCTATATTTATGAATGTAAAATTTGTGCCTACCTCCCATATTAATTTTTTTCTTACAAGTTACCATGCAATTTGCTGCTATGTTAGGCGTCTCGTTCTCTTTGTAAACTCACCCAAAAATGGTTTCTGCCATTGCCTTATCATGCAACCGTGCTACTACAGCTTATTCAAAAAAAAAATCATTCAACAAAAAATATTTTTTTCGCTAACCGTGTTTAAAATTCTGCAAGTGTATAATAGAAACAGTATTTTGGTGTAAAAAGCCAGCAACTCTTGATTTAAGTTTGCTAAGCATTGAAGGTGTATGTGTGTTGTTATCCGTGTTCCCGTTGGTATTGTGCACGTTGGTGGCCAAATCAATTCTTTAATGCAGCCACAAACGATTGCAGAACATAAATTTCTTTTGAACCTGTATGTATGTATGTTCCTTGTGACGGTATCAGCGTGAATCTGATTTAATGAACATGGTAATGTTGGAAAATCTCACTAATTAAACCTTTTACTTTATATTCCATTTTATTCACGTCGCATGACGGAAATGAACGTTTACACACAACCTCTCAAATTTATACGGAATCTTACATTATTTCTCGACCACAGCACATGTTTGCGTCTGCCTCTCTCAATGTCAGTTCAGCTGCTACTGACTACTATTGAGACTCCACTTCTTGTTCTTGAGCGGGGGACGGCCACCGACCCAGCTGTCCAGAGTTCACACCTATCTGACTTCCACAAACTGCTGATGAATAGCTCTGGCACTGACAATATTTATTATTACCTAAACAAAACAGAATACTCCGCTCGTGGAGCCTCAGTTACAAAATTATACATAGTTTTAGATAGATGGTATCTACGTCACGAACGTTTCACCAGTTCACCATCAGCCGATTGAACATTCATTTTACTACATCAGACAGATGTTAATCCCTGTTAGCAATGTCTTACAGCAGTTGATGAGACACTCTCATGGTGGAGGGAGGACCAGGTGTCGTGGTGTTGTGGTTAGTATTGACGGCAGAGCCACTCCGCGCGCGATAACTCCAGCCTGCCGCCCGTTAGGCTGCTCGTTATGTGAGGCACAACAGCAGCGGTCGCCACTCGCCGGTAATTACACAGGCCACGGGAAACAGACCAACCGCAGGCCCGCTGATTTCACGGACGGGTGACGAATTGAGCAAATTGCTTCCAGTTAGCATATAGCGTCGTTCTTGAAATTAGATTACTACTTGATACTACATTCAACGTCTCATGGTGCCATTTCGTGAATAATTATTTCTTCTAGTAGTGTGATCTATATCTATATTCTAAAATTCTACATTATTTGCACCGAAACTAACTCTGTGAATTCCAGTCTCGAATTACTGGTGTGACCTATATCTACAATCTGCAATTAAAAAATTGTGGTTGGCTCGGGGCACTTTTTACCAATGCTATGTGCATTATAATTCCCATTAGCAGGGCGAAGAAATAATTCATGCAAGTATCAGTACCGCATCTAATACCTCTATTTCGGCAGTATTTGGCTAAAATTGCGGAAGAAGTGACGACGGATATGAACTGTGAACAAAAATTGTCTGTTACGTTATGGGTCGCAGGAGTAGTCGTTGGGGAATATTTGTTTGGCTTGTATTCTCCGCAGCTCAGTACTATTGCTCTACCTATCTTAGTAATATTCATACTGCAAAACTCATCTGAATACCGCTATGAGAACAATGAGTAGCATCTTTTGGTCTGCCGCGGGATTCTGGATGCTAGCACAATCAGATACTTCTCCGCCAAATCTGTATTCAAAGGTGGAAACAATCGAAGGAAAACTGCATAATTCTCCTCCACAACAACAAGTTTCATAGTAGGCAACCTATATATAAGTAATCAAGCGAAGGAGTAACAACTTTGACCTGTCATTGGAATGACTGTAACGGAGGAAGGAGAGGGAAGACAACAAACCACAAAACTATGAACTAACACACACCAGATAGCCTCTGTTCCAAGGTTTCATCTTAAGAGATGCCGGGAAACGGAGTGTCCACAAGTGAGGGCTCCTTAAAGATGCGTTAAGTGATTCAGACAACTGAACACATTATATTGAACTGCTCAGAAACCTGTTTATCCTGCACCGAGCTGGATCGACCACCAGAAGGCGGCTTGAATCCCTCGACATTTTCATATTTTCTGTATGTTTTGTGTAAAAAAATTCTACTGTAAATTGGCTTGCGATTATCTTATATCGTTATACGAGCAATTCTTGTGTGTTTATATACATATATATGGGAGCTCGGAAACGGCTCTAATGATTTGAATCAAATTTTGTATTTAGATAACGTTTTGTTTTTTAAGTTTACCTAAGTGGGTGTCTTCACTGCAAAAACGCGATTTTACAGAAAATCAGCAATTCTTGTACTTGATATCTCAGAAACAGCTCTAAAGCCATCTCGTAGACGTTTCAGGTACCATTAAGCGGACTGGTGATAGTTAAGTTCTCTTTGGTTGCAGCAAGGTACTGTTGTATCAGTAAGTGAATGATATTTGTACACTAGCTGGACCGTGCGTATAGTATGGTGGTCAGTCACCAAATGGTAATATAATTACTGTATGTGTAAAAACAAGTTTTTATTAATGAAAGGTAATTTATTTTGAAGAGTAGTAATAAATATCACTTTTAATGTAAAAATTCGTTATCATTAAATAATACATGTTTAATTATAACACATTTAAAAAGTAGATATTGAAAAAATATTGTCTATGTCAGATGTCATTTTTTTCAATAATCATTGCTGTACAAAACTTCTTCGAAAACAATATTAGCAATTATAATGTGATCATCGTTGACTTTTGACCGTATGTGTCTTTAACGTTAAAATAAATATTAATGAATCTACAAACTCGTGAAAAAGCCATACGAAACCACAGGCACTGATAAATACAATCTTACCTTTTGAAGCGTCTGAACTGGTGCTTTATTAATGTTCATAACGAACGTTACTTCAATTGGGAATTGCTTTCTTATCATTGGGAAAGGCACGGTTGATCAGAAGATGTGAGGTTAATAAGAGGTATGAGTATAGTTTTATCTGAGTGAATAAATTTAGTACTCATGAGGTACGCGTCTAAGTAAATTACCACAAATCTTGCACCATTAATTAACGCCTGATTGGCATTAATATTTATATTTAACATAATAATAGCATTTTTTTAAAAAAGCAATTTATGAGGTGGTAAACCAGACGATCTCGGAAATGGTTCTAGCAATTTGAATGAAATTTCAAATGTAGGTAACTATTTTTTTCAAGTTTGCAACACGATTTTACGAAAAAAAGGTACAATTCTTGTATTTGATAACTCGGAAACGGATCTAACCTCATCTTGCAGAGGTTCATTTACCAGTAAACCTACTGATGGTAGTTAAGCTTCTCTTTGGTTAGAGTAAGGAACTGTGGACTTCAAAATGCCTAGGAAGCCTTAAAGAAAAAAGTTTTACTTTAATCAAACTTTCCTCAAAATCTTGCGTATTGATCAGAAATCGAACGATGCGAGCGGCGATCGGTCAACATGGTACTTATCATAATAATAGCAGAAAAAAACATAAAATATATTTATTGTCGTGTTTTTTGTTCTCGCAGTTCCGCCCCAGAGGCCAACGATCTTCGACGAGCTGGGCAACGAGCTGTCGGGGAAAGCGGGGCCTTACGAGGAGGGAGGACACATGAAACTCACCTGCATCGTAACCGGCGGTAAGTTGGACTTTATCATGCACTGAGTAATTACAGCACATATAAAGTTTGCAACTATAATCGACAGTTAGCACGACAAATTGGCCCGGTTGACTGCGGCACCATGATGGTGTCCGGCGCTGCAATAGTGTTAGCTACTTCGAGTCCTGGTGGTGGGAGAAATTTTTGTTCGCGGGAGTCGTCCGGTAGCGTAGGAGAGCTGGTGGTGCACAATTCCTAATTACTACATTGTGCCCAAAGTCCTGGATTAAATCCCAAATCCCTCCGCAGTGCGTATGGAGTGAGGACACATGGTTCTGTTTGATGATGGTTCGTCCATCGGTTGTGGAGGTTAACTTTGGCGGCCCATTTGTTGTCTTTTGGTAGAGAAGCCCAACATGGACCGGCACGGGGTCTCACCTCCTCCCTTCTTTCATCTCTCATCCACAACACAATCAACACTATACTGAACACGTTCACATTCATGCAAACTTAAAACAATATTTACGAACCCTGCCACACTGGGGAAGGCGACTAGAAACCACCCAAGTTCATTTACCCAGACGCTGCCTAGGAAGGGAAAAGATACTGTGGCGGTTACGCCTGGGGAGGTAAGGGTGAAAACCTTTTACTTCTTTTTTTATAATTAAAAGAAACCCTAGGCTGCTAATTTATTGGGTACTCATAATGGCGTACAGGCGAACATTGACAAATTGAAATATGATAAAAAGATCTATGCAAAGCTTCTTCTTACAATTGCCAACACATATTAACAAATAAACAAAGCATTAAAACACAACCACCTTTAAATTAATCTTGAAACAAACTCCCAATGTTAATTGGCAAGCAAGAAAGCTACACACTTGATTTTTTTAAATGAAAGTTCCCTTCACTATGATCGGGAACCATAAATCAAACACAGTATTGACATTAACTGTATCTCATCTCAAATGCCGGGCGCCAGGATAATTTAAATTATCCACCAAGTGTGGCTTTAAGAAAGTCTGCCCCAGCTAGCTCAATATTTGGGGGTGCGAGAACTCCTAATCATTCAGCGGTCGTTACAAGGCTGTACTCAATGACCGAATAAAAGTACCACACTGCACTTGTAGAATTATTACCGTGACGGCGATGTATTTCCCGCGACGGCGAAATTACTATAGCCCCTTGGCTATAGCGGACAATGCACCACGTCCGTGCGAGCGTACTGGATGCGTGCACAGTGTCCTCACTGTACAAGACACGCTTATCGACCTTCAGGTTCGATGCCAAGACCGAGCGATCTCCAGCTTCGGAAGATCCGCTCCTTCTCGTCTGTAGCCTCGGAGCCAAGTCCCCTCCAGCGTCCGCCGGAAAAGCCTCCTCTCGTCGCTCGTGGTTTACATAGGAAAAAATACACCATCATTACAAAATGCAAAGGAGAGTCTCTCTCGATTGGTTCTGCCATTTTTAAGCTCCTCCCTTCGGCTGTCACGATAGGCGAACCTTGTCTTTCTTGATTCGTGTGAACTCGAGATAGCCTCGGACTTTTTCGTCACCTGTGACCTCCAAAACTCCCCGTTCGAAGACTTGGGGCTTGGATAGTTTGTTCACCTCAGTGTACCGTTTCTCCGGAGCCAAGGGATTATACGCTTGACCAACTGCGTGAGAAGGGTAGCTGGTGTCCATTGTCCCTGGCCGCCGCCGGCCTGTCGCGACCCTCTGGCGCGTCTAGCTCAGGTGCCACAAACACACTGACAATCCTCTCCGATAATTCTTTTTATATATAAAAATATGCAAAATAATATATATAAAAATGTACGGAATGACCCATATTTGGTCATTCTGCTACAATACCCCTAAGCTGCTCGGACTCGGGCAAGGCGTTCATAACAAGAAGAACTGAGAATTACCGAGAACTCATTTTAAAATACAGAAATTAAACCTTATTTGCAACGATAACCATGTACTGCAGGATAAAAATGTTTTAACTATTTGAATACCACAAGGTGAGTTGATCTATAAGCCCTCGATTTGCGCTAATTGCCATCAGTGATGTCAGAAAGAAAAATTCTTTCCTTTTTATTGCAAAATTGAGGAAATGTAGCTTCCAATGCGAGTTTTTTGAATTCACAACAGTATGTCATGTACTGGCACCCAAAACCGATATGAAAAAGTGATTCATTACCGAAGTAACAAGCCAGTGCATGAAGTTTCAATACGGTGAGCAATAAGGTAACGGTCACAGTTTTTATTAGAACTAACTCATAGGCGTCTGAATGAAACTGACGTCATTAAAGTACTTGAAGGAACTTAGGAGTATTGTGGACATTAGCCAAACCGGAGTCGTTTTTGGAAAAAATGTACCTAAGGTTTTCCGATCTAATTGCGGGATTACGACATTTTGGTGCCTCGCGATTTGCTAAAATGGGATGGTGGTAGGGAAAACGACGAAATGGATGGGTAGAAAGAGATCAATAGGATTACAAAAAGTTTCAATTAGTTATCGAATCAAATCGTACTAGATGAAAAAATAGGAAATCGTCAGTTTCAAGCAGTATTAAAGAAATTTGAAAGGAAACTTCGTCCGCAATGATATTAGATAATTTTTGTGTTATATTTGGATTCAAATCAATCTTCGTGAAATGTAGCCATCAGTGCTTGATTCATGCTAATTAGGCTTTCTAGATTGCAGTTGCTTATTTCAGTTCTCTTAGCTTTATATAATTTGCAAGTGTGATAACAAAGATCCTACAACAATTAACTTAGTTGTAATTCTCGCCACTGTAAAACCTTGTACTCTACGCCAAAGATAAATTCCCACCAAGTTTGTGTGTTTGAAACTTTTCTTGGATTGAATTTCTCTTCAAGTTCCTGACGTTACAAACATCTGATTTTGTATCAACAATTACTTATTTTCTTGTCTTTTTAGTAATAACTGTTCGTTGATCCGTATCACAGGACTAGTCAATGTGTATTTCGGAGACCATCTTAGGAAAGAACATATACAGAAAAATATTTGTAAATCCGATCAGGTTATGAAAATATTCCCACCATCCAGACTTCCCTATTAGCAACATCGACACCCTATCTAAATAATCCACAGAAACGTTGCCAGATATTGCTTCCGCTTATGACACAATTGGTGTTCACTTGGTGTGATCCAGAAAATGTTTCTTTTACACTCGTAACAAAAGAGGACTGGTTACACCGAACTAATGCTTCTGTGTTATTTACGGTAGTTCTTAATCGTGTAAGAAACTAGAAGACTCTCTTTAATACTACGACGACATATCTTACGCTAAACATGCAAATGCAACTGCCAATTCAATTACAAATACAAAGTCTCCAAAAGTTTATGTCAGTTAGAAAAATCTATGTTTATAAGGCATTTGCACAGATAATAATGATCTTGAAGCATTCAAAAAATTAAAATTTTACTTATTTCTGAAATTATATTGATCAAAAAAATTCTTAGTATAAATTTTTAGGTTCAGAAGTTTGTGGTGATGTTTTCAGAATTAATTTTTCTTACTGTATCAGAAAATTTCCATGATCATAAGAAGCCGTATATTAATTTTTTTCAACTCAAACAAACTGTTATATTTATCTTTCTTATACGGATTAAAAATTCATGCTTATAGACTCTCACAACGGTTTATTTATTTTGTGTCAGAAACATATTGTTGCACATAAAAAAATAATAATTAAAAAATGAACTACACCAAAACTTGGCTACTTCAAGTGTATTTCTAAGGCCTCATATAGATCATCTTCCGAGCAGGATGCTGGACATAGTCGACACTGGAGGATATGCTGAACAGTCTGATGTTATCCGCAGTCGCAGATGATGTCTTCGATCTCCGCAAACCCCCATCTTGTAGGTTAACCTAGGATTTACCCACCCCTGGTCTCAATCTGTTCAGAGACTTCCATATCAATCATCCCATATCATAGCTAGGAGGTAAATATTTAGACAATCTCCCTCAGCCACGGGGAAGGAGAGCCTTAACTTCCAACTTTGTAACCTGACTTCCTATGGTGTTCTTAGTAATATTTTCCTGCAATTCAATCTTTGCAGGTGTGGTAAATGTCCATGTAATGGATGAGTTCTGTTGTGATTCTGCAGCTTTCGTTACTCAAGAGAATATCAAAACTATTTTCAACTACTGCCAATTCATTGTGGGTGCACAGGAAACTAATAGAGGATTCATTTTTTAAGTTAAAAAGATGGAAATTTCGTAGTAATATATACGTAGTACAAAACCACTCGGAATTAAGTTGTTGAGGAATATTGATTGTAATTGATTATTCCGTATATTTACATGTTGTCAGATAGCCAGGTGATTTATAGTTTTCACCAAAGTATGCTACTAATTTCTTTAACATCTCAACGATTGATACTTGCTGCAATAATAACACCGTCGATACACTTGTACTTGACTTTTTGTTCCGCCGGAATGAGAACATTCACAAAACAACGCATCAGACTTCATCTAAGGATTTTAAGCACATTACTGATACAACTGACATATGGTCCTGTTCGCACAGAACTTGGTCGAGAGCTTAAATAGGGCGATACAGAATATTCTAGACCACCTCAAAGGTCCCGACAGTACTTTCTCGAGCACTGAAAATCGCTCCAACAACAGAAATTGTACATAAACAATTTGAAGACAAACAAGATTACTTAGAATCATGAGAAAACATTTCCAAATTATATTAAGGAATATTTACAGGCATTTAATGATAAAAACTGACAAAATTAAACATTCCAAACAGCAGAATATCTCTCTAAAAATTCTGTCTTTGCCAACATTCATAATTACGGTCTTCCAATTAACAGTGAAAATATTATATGGTTTTAATAAAAAAATAATTCATTTAAATTGTTTTCATCCATCAAAACAATACTCGTTCATGGAATAAATGTACGAATTTCATCTAATCAATGTTTATCTCTCTCAGAGACCAAGATAATCAATTTAAAGGATTGAAAGTAATAGGAAACTGGGGTTTTACAGTAAGTAGGTCATCATACATGTTGTATCTTAGAAACTCAAATGCGTGCCTTCATTCACGAGAAGGAAATAGATTTCTTGGAATATATATGCAGTTATGAAACTGAGTTATATAGAAGCTCTAAAGTGTGATTTGTGCAAGAAATAACGAGGAAGGCTGCGCAGACGGAGATAAGGAATTCTAGCAAACAGAGCGTCGGAGTTATATACCTCGGCAAAGACAAATGTAGCAACTCTGCGGGGAGCGCCCCGGTGCTTTATTCCACTTCTAAACGGGAAAGATTCAGTGCGACTGAGCACAACATGTAGTCACCCGGCTCTGTTCCGTTTTCTGTTCGCAACAGGGTATACATCTGATACAAACGCAATTTAACTGCTTCAAACTCTCGTTACTTCACCCGTGCATTTGTTCCTTTTGGAAACTTAAGTTAATAACAAAGTTTTGTTAGACAATTTTAGGGCACTCGCAGCACTGTACAAAATGTATTAAGTTTATAAAGGACACGCGGCAATCTTACATTGCTCATAGTCACCTTCGTGAAAGCAAAGTGGAACAGCTTCCAGATGACGTAGCAATTAATCTGCTGAACGAAATTGGAACGGTAAAGGTCACAGGGTTCTGACGGTTCCTGCCGCATCCCGCAGTATTCACAGAGGTAGAGCTCCTCACTCCCTGTACAACCTTTGGCACTAGAATGGATGTGATGGGGTCAACCGCCACGCTCCGGCCGACGAAACTGGTAACTTACCTAAATGCTTAACTCACGGTGTACTGTGTAAACTACCCTGCCTTTTCGATCACGGCGTGTAATTTAGAGGAGATCGTCGCAAATTATCCTCTCTCAATACATGCAAGCAGTTAACTCGGATAAACAAATTGAGAAGTATTTTGACATTTTCTGCAAATGAAAAACTCACTGTTCTGGTCGACTGAATCAACTAATATCATTCACTGACACAACTTATAAGACACTTATGTTACATTGAAACAAGTTTCCCACACATTTCATAAGGTTTATATTAGCTTGTTTACGAAAAGGTTGTGTTCGCGGCGTACAACCTTCTCCAAGCGGCACGACTCACACACTACCCCGCGCCCTGCTTTTAGTGTTGCCAACCATTAAAATAGCTGCCCACCAGACAAAACTCCAACAACCATCAGAAAACCACAAACAAAAAGCGGCGCTACTCTCATAACCACTAAATATTCCCCCAAACAAATATTTGGTTTTTACGAAATAAAACAGTTACCTTTATTATTAAAAAAATACACATTAAATTTCTGTATAAATGATCAGTACACCAACATGAAATTAGTAATTATACGAATCGTCAACAAATTATTTAATCAGTTGCTACTCTATACTAACATATCTTCTTCAGATAAATAATTTTTGTCGGTGCCTCCATCATCAGTAGATTGATATGATTCCTAGATACCAATTTGCTTTATTATATTAATAGGTATTTCAAAGTCATTGATGGAGTAAGGGAAAGTTGAAAATATTTATCTATTCATACGTTTCTATTAATTTTCATCAATTAATTTTATTGGTTGAAAATAATAAATATTTTCTGCACAGACACCATGTTTAGTATAACTTGAATGATTTAATCATTTGTAAAGTTGAATATCAAAAAGTCAGTGTTCATATTTGACTAAAAACAATAAATCAGCGGTCATGACATTACAGAATAGCGACCATTTTTGATAATAAATGGACATTATTAATTAAAACAAACGAAGAAATCGATTAAATATTCTTAGAAACCTTAATCGATAATAATCAATTTAATTAGCTGTTACTGAACCCTTTAACGTAAAATGAGAAATAATCTCAGTTAACTTCAATTGTTTCCTTCGCATTAAAAGTAAATACTACTGAAAAAAGGAAGAAATATATTTCGAAAAGTGTAAGTGGCTTAGTATTTGAGTTATCATCTTTTCACTAATTGAAACTGAATTCTCCTGAACCACGAAAAAAAAACCACTAGACACTAAAAGCAATATTTCTCCACTAAAAGGGGAGTCGAAACCACCAGTTTTAATGGAAAATCCACCAAGTTGGCAACACTACCTGCTTTGCTACAATGCAGTCGCGCAATCAATAATCGTTACCTCTACAACTGTGCTGGTCAGCTTCAAATATGCTATACTACCCCGGTAACTAAACGTACTGCAATCCGTGGAAACCCAACAATATTACAAATCATGTTACAAACATTAGTACTGTTATTCAGGATACTTATTATTAGTAAATAAACAAAATCCGATATTAATAATAATAGTAAACTAATAATAAAAATGATTGTTGAATTAGTGATAATGTTTCAGCTAACCAATAATACACCGTCACAAGATGGTCATGATGATGAATTTCCTTGCTTATATTCAATGAAATGGCTTTCACAAAAATATTACGCCGTCTCGGATCTCATCCGACCCACATTGTAGCCAACATTGATCCCTTAATCAACTGGAAATTGAAAACTGTGTGATCAAACCACTATGTGTTGGTGCCATCTGTGTAGTTAAAACGCGTTGGTGTCCGACATGATGAGGATTTAAAAACACTTGACCCCATGAACGCCAGATTTTGTGTAAGAAGAAGTATGTAAAAGTGTATATATCTAATTCGTCAGTACTGGTATTGATGTGCTCTTGCTGTAAGAGGGAGGTGTGGTAATGTCTCATGTCGGCCTGCGTGGTATAGCGCGATAATGGTTTAAAAATATCCAGATATGGTTAGACTTTTACGGCAGGCCATCAGTCGCCGCTTGTCGCCTTCCGATAAGCCATGAGAGCTAATCCATCAGCAGCATAATTCCCTCAAGATAGATCAGTATTTATATGCTGAGTAGCGGAGACGAGAAGGTCTCATGCAGATACTTGTTGCTTTAAGTTGAATTTAAGAATCATAATTTCTCAATTTCTACAATCACGATTAACCAACACATAGTGAAATTGAGAGTAGTGTCTCGTTATTTGAGAAAATTAAAAAATAATCTATTAGTATAATAGACAAGATGTAGCGGTGTCACACCTACGTCATGTCACGCGGTGACGTCAAGCTATGACGTTGCCTATGACGTCACGCTTTACGATATTATTTGTGGGAGCGCGCGTTATTTAATATCATTTCCAAGCAACAGTGAATAAATTAACTCACAGAATACTGAAATAAAAGTATGTATTCCGTTAAAAACTTAAAATCGATATTTCAATCATTAGATGCTTATATTTACGTAATATTCTTTTGATATATTCAAGTATTCCTTAAATTCTTTGTCCATAGATATTGTAAGATAAAAGCTTTGTATTTCGAGCATCAATCTCGAAAAAAATTTGGTTAAAGTGTTACTTAAAATGGATCAGAATTACAACTGGCATTTGACGCTACGGCAGAGGGCATGAATAATTTAGCTTTTTTAAAAAAAAATAATTTAAACTGTACCCTATTATTGAAATTATTAATTCGTTTGAACCGAAATAGTTGCCCACTCATCTCGAATTGTGCAGCCTACACTACAATTAATGATGTAAGTTTATCAGATTTATTTTAATCTTTGATTTCACTGAGTAATATTACTGAGGCTATTACGTATTTCCGCAATGTGTAACTATGACAGCTATTCGAACGTTGTAATATGGGTCTGAATCACGTTGCAGATTTTTGGTTTATTACCTTTCTTTTTTGTTGAATGTTTTTGATGAAATTTATGTTGTTGCGTAATGTATCTCATCAATGAATTGACGTTTTGATCGGAAGCTTTCATTTTGTAGCGGCAGTATTACCCGAGATTGTGGTTAGGTTGAAATCCAGCCTGGACAAAAATAAATAAAGAACCTAATCACAGCAATAGCATGTTGAATTTAGCTATTATCAGTTATTTAAGCAGGTTTCATAAGCACTATGTCACGTTTTGATATCATGAATCACGATGTAAACTACTCCCGTATGTGGTTAGTTTTAAAATGCAACCTGGACCAGGATAGCAACCGAAACCTTTTGTCATAGCGCCAGGCAATAGGAATTGCATTTATTTTATAACAATTCAATTTATTTCAACAATTGCTAAGAAAGGAATTGCTACAATACTGAAAGAAAAGTATCGGTATGAATTTTGTTTAAATTGTCATATTGATTATTAGTTGCTTTTTTTAGTGATATGATTACTTGGTTTGAATGAAAGAAGTTCCAAATTGTTCGCGATCTATGCAACCTAAACCACAATTGAAACTAATATTACATGACGTAAGAAGTTAAGATTTATTTTTAGCATCCTTTGTTTTCACTGGGGTCATTATTTCAGCCGAATGTAAGCTGTGCCAGGCATTAAACCTTCCATCTTCAACATAGACAATAAGAAAGTTGTAAGAAACTGTGAAGTTTTGGATCAAGTTTGTATCGCATGATGCATGATTGGTATAGATGCATCATGACATTGACATGCGATTCAGGGAATGTATAAATTCGCGTGTGAATGAAGATTTGATTTTTTACCAGCTATATTGGCGAAGATTGTAGTTATGCTGAAACGCAACCTGGACCAAATTGACAACTGAAACTTTTTCTACATCACAAGGGACGAGAAATTACAGCCTAGTGAGCTTTATTTTATAAAATTTCTATCTAGGTAAACAACCAAAATGAAATCAATTGCCAGCACAGTCCGTTAAACCCGTCATTTTTGACGGGTTTTTTGGATAGTAATAATAATAATGCAGATGCGACATATCGCTGACAACCGCATCCTCCCGGATATTACGTCTGGTTAATCCTAACACCAACGACAGAGTATATGAGTTTTAGGGGATGAAGATAAATTTTCCCGTCATGATTACGCTAGTCTGAGAAAAGTGTCTGAGAAAAGTGTCTGATGATGAATCATATTTTGGACTCTTAAACTCTGATAACAACCTTCGGCCTTACTGGGGTATTTATTTGCTTCAGGTGGAAACCTAGAAGGTCGGATTGCGTATTACGTATATCTGACCGTAGTGGAACTTATTTCTTCCTTTTCTCAGCGGGAATCATTAATTTCTGATTTGACCTGTACTAGCGTCTGATCGACTAGTAAACTACGACAATCACCTCGCTTGTTTGGTGCCAGTTTACTACTTTTTCTTCAAAATTCGATAATGAAGTCCAAAACTTTTAGTACTTACAGTTAATCTATTATCTGAGAACTCATTATGTTTACGAAATTTAATTTAATAGCACTTTAAGAATATCATAACAAACAGGAGACTTCGCTGGAAGAAATGGTGGCAAACACGTTCCTATTCCACAGATTACTAAATTACCGCTCCATCAAGGGCATGACTCCACGAATACCGTTCAATCCAACTCTCACTCAGGAAGTTTGCATCACGCGGAAGTACCGTTGAATGCGGTCTAGGTATGATTCCACGAGAAGTAGATATTTTTTAATCTAGTCAATCTTCAAATAGATAGTCCGAAATATGTTGACAGGGTGTATAGAACATGGCAACCGACAAGATACAACAGTCAACTTACAAGGATAAACATTACAAAATGTAACGGAGCATGTTGTGTGAGCCGGAACGCTCTGGCTTCAAAGTCGAGAAGGCGCCGGTTCGAATCCCCGTACCGGCATACAAATTTGAGTTTTCCATGGTTTCCCCAAATCTCTCCAGGCGAATGCCGGAATGCTTTCTTCAAAAGACCATGGCTAAATTCCTTCGGGTTTCTTGCCCCAGTCCTTTCCCGCCTCTAGTGACCTCAAAGTCGATAAAACGTAAAACCGTAAGTAAAAAATAAAATAAAATAAAAATAATAATAATAAAATCACATACATAAAATAAACCCTAGGGAGCGTCCATTAATTACGTAAGATGAAATGAAGGGGGGTCCAGCGAAATCTCATATCAATAAATCCAAGGGGGAAGGGGGTCAACAGAAATCTCACGTGAGGTTTTGAAAGTTCTTGTTGGGCTGTAGAGCTAAAAGAAAAAGGTCCACATATGACGCGAAAGTCGATTTTAGGGGGGTATTTGGTCTAAAAGTGGGGGGGGGGGGGGCGGGATCGGACCAGATCTCACGAAGTCTCACCACAGGGGGTGGGGGTCCCGGAAATCCGGAAAAACATCTCACGTAATTTATGGATGCCCCCATACGAATCTTTACCTGTCTCTCCTCTACATCAGGAGGACGACACCGACAAAGGGTAGTTGGGTTCATTTTACCGGGATTAATTCTGTCACCATTATGTAGAAACTGATTTCGTCACACAATGTGGTTCATACTTTCTTGTCAGAATATATTTGTTTTATTTCATAGTGATACTTAAATAAATAAAACCTGTAGAAAGTAGATGGCTAATTTTGTCATAAAACAGCTATATGAAGCTAGTGTGTCGTGTAATCAGGGCGCCCTCCGCCGACTATCCGGTGGTGGCGCGGCGAGCGGCTGCTGGACTCGCGGCCGCTGCCCACGTCGTTCCCGAACGTGCGCCAGAGCCAGCTGCTGGTGACGAGGCTGCAGCGCTCAGACCTGCACGCCACCTTCACCTGCCAGGCGTCCAACAACAACATCAGCCAGCCCGCGCAGGCCAGCGTCACCATCGACCTCAACTGTGAGTACTACCTACCGCGGGCCATTACTCCAAAGATACTCTACGTCATGAATGCAGGCAACATCAGTTTGCTGAACGTACAGCTCTTTCACTTGTTAAGTATACCAATGGAACAAGAAAGCTAGGTTTAGAAGTACGCTCTGGAACATTGGCATCAAATATGCTTTGTTTTTAAATTATTGAATTCTGAAGAGTTTTCTAGAAATAGGTAAATTTTTATTGGAGATCGTTATAACGTTTTATTGCATTTAGTCATTTATTTAATTTATTTATTTCACATGACACAAATCCACAAGGGTAGTCATCATATTGAATTACAATAAATGGAACAAGACATAAACATTTCTACAAATTAATATCGAGAGATTGCATCAATTCAATTGCCTCTACAGTTGTTTCATGCAACTGCTGGACCGTATCACTGGATTCTCTAAGAGGGTATTCCATGACGAGGTGGCGGATAGTTTATTGGTGGTTGCCACAGTCAAAAGAAGATTCTCTATTATGCCCCTATTGTTGATCCAACTGTTACGTCTACCGTGGGCTCTTCTCACACGGATCAGTGTCATCCACTTTTTTCTTTATAGGTTGAATCCAGGAGGCTGTCTTGTAGTGTCTTGGATTAGTGCTAGTTTGTCGGGGTCGGAATTGCTGCACTCAGCGCGCTATGCTTCGTTTATGTTGAATTGATTTTGGGTGGGTCAGCATCTCACAAACTTCCATGTTGAATACCTTGATTTTAATCTATTTTGAGTTTTACATGTGTAGTCATGACGTATTAGAAGTTGTTGCTTTCTTGAGCATTCTGCATTCCTTTTTTAAGGCCACTTATCTTCGAAGATTTGGTTGGGGGGATGAAAGAAAGTACAGGCGGCTATTCTGTAGCTGTAGATTTTACATTTGATCTCAATCTCTACAGACTGCCCAGATCTTTCCTTCAACAACCCAATCATCTGATCATCTTCAGATCTTCCTCCAAGATGCCAGGGCCGATCATTACCGGTTCAGACACAAGGCTCGGTTATTGTTTCCATTGTGAATAGGGTGATGCTATTCCTGTTTCCATAAATCGTTGCAACCACGTTGCGTAATGCAGCTGGCAGCACTGAAAGTCAAGTCAGTTGATACGACCGACGAACATGATTCTCAATAGCAGCCGCAGACGTTGAATAGTGGGTGCCGGTAACACAATTAAACAATACAAACAGCTAACAGGGACCAAAGCAGTAATCATCGGCTGTATGTTAATCGTCATTTGAAACGTCCATCGTCGAAACGCTCTCTCAATTTTCTCTTTGTTTGAATGGTATTGTTGCTCTGACTTACAGAATTGCAAATGTGCTTACCTTTAGTTTCTTCTTCCATGCGATGGTATTATAAAACATACAGAAGCAGTAATTTCTTTCCTATATATTGAGCTGCTTGTGCTACACGTTATAATTTTTAGTTACAAATACTAACTGACGAGTAAGATTCGTTGCTTCGCAATATGCAGTTCTTATTGGGGGAACTAATTACAATTCAGAGATTAGAGATGAAACATAAATTATTCATAATACCGAGAGAATTGTGACACAGGTGCGTAGACTTCAAAGTTCTGCGTGTCTTCTTGCAGTGAAACTGTCTGAAGTTCTAGCAAATTGCGCACTACCATTAATTGCGAACATAAAGCGTTTTGGTTATTATAAATGTTACAACAAGACCTGGAACCTTTGATCCCGTGATCTTAAATGGCAAAAACGTCTGTTCTAAGGATAACAAAACAATATAAATTTCTTAATGGGAATACGGCAATCATTTCGTTCTGCGTACAATCGCAATAAAGTATCAATTTTTGAACAGATCGAATTTTGGTGCACTTCCCATACGCCGTTATTTTGTCTGCTATAAGGCTGATGCAGAATTTTGCTGATATAGATCTTTGTTGGCTTTTGACAAGTAATTGTGGTAGCAATCTGTGACCAAACATTTTAGAGTAGTGGAAATGAGTCAGGTATCAGACTTTACTTATTCTCTGTCATACATCATAGAACTATTTATGTGCTAGCTTTAACACACAATGATCCAGCAAAAGGCGGGCTCCTACACATTATTCCTATTATTAGATCCAGAGACACATTGCACAGACGATATATTGTTCTCAGAGCATAGGAAGAGACAGAACGGGTACCTATAACTATTTATACTACTGAAAGTATCATCTGATCTCCCTCATAATTAAACACCTGCCGAAGCAGGGATCTATGTTGTTAACGACAGTCCTTACCAGCCAGCTTGGAATGTGATCTTCAAATAACACATTGACCTATAAAAAGGTAAACCAATGCCATTTCGATGACTGGAGTGAACTAAACAACCAGCTGAGGGAATTAGCCCAAAGCTAAGTTTCTATATACTCCATAGCAGCTGCTGTCTGACTTTTCGTGTCAGTTCTGCCGTAGGTGTGAATAAAGCTGCTGCGACACTCTTACACCAAAGTTTGTAGTAGTCTTAACATTTCATCCGCCACGGTTTTATACTGTTATAAATCTGTTAGAAAGCTGCATCTGCCTGAGGTTTAGAGAAACCATCAGGCAAAAACGACAGCACTAATTTGGATGTGGTGTTCACAGTTTGGAAGTTTCTACATATACTCTGCAATTCACAAAATTGTGGGTGGCAGAGGGTGCTCAGCACCAAAGCTAATCTCTTTGCTGTGCATTCCAAACCCTAATAGTACGAGGGAAAAAAGAATTCATATAAGAATCAGTCCGGCACCTAACTTCTCTAATTTTATCTTTCCTGTCCTTCCGACTCAAATAGGTTGGTTGAAGAAGTATTTCTCTACACTCAAATATGAAAGTGGGAGTACGCATGTTTTCCAATAAGTTTAAACGAAACGTGTGTCGTCTATCTACCAGAGACTCCCAACCTAATCTACTAATCAGTTCTGTGACGCTTTCATAAGGACTGTAGCAAGCGGTCACGAATCGAGGGGCTCTTCTCTGTACTTTCTCTATACTTTCGATCAATCCCTTACGAAACGGGTCCCAAATGGCACAACAATAATCCAAATATGGACGCACAAGAGATTTGTACGCTATCTCCTTTGTTTGTTCATTACAATTTTTCAAGATTCGACCTATGAATCGCAGCCTAGAATTTGGTCTACCTACTAACGAATTAATGTGTATGTCCCATTTCATGTTCCTTTGTACTGTTACTCCCAAATATTTCATAGAATCGACCATATCAATAACTGAACTCTTTACCTCGTATTTCTGAATAATCGGATTCTTTTTGTTAGTTATGCTCATTGTCTTTCACTTTTTACAATTTAGAGTAAGTTGCCACTCAGCGAACCAAGCCAAAATAACATCCAGATCGCGCTGAATTTCTAAGCAATCGGCCAAATTTCTAACTTCCCTATAAAAAACCGCATCATCAGCAAACAATCTAAACAGGCTTTTCACTTTGTCTCCGAGATCGTTTATAAAAATTAAGAAAAGAAGTGGTCCTATTGCACTTTCTTGAGGTACACCCGATGTAATATCTAGATTAGAAGAACTTTCTCCTTCAACGACAACATACTGCGACCGACCAGTTAGAAAATCCTTTATCCATTCACAAAGCTGATCCGATATACCGTACGCTCGAAGCTTCGCTAAAAGTCGGTTGTGTGGCACAGAGTCAAAGGCTTTCTGCAAATCTAAAAAATTGCATTTACTTGTGAACCTGCATCGATAACTTTCATTACGTCGTGTGTAAATAGGGCCAGCTGTGTTTCACATGATCTTTTCTTCCGAAATCCGTGTTGATTTGTTGTAAGCAAATTATTATCATCTAGAAAATTCATAATGTTCGAGCATATAATATGCTCCATAATTCTACTACAAACAGATGTTATAGATATGGGACGATAGTTTCCAGGATCACTTAGATCACCTTTTTTGATAATTGGAGTTACTTGCGCGATTTTCCAGTCTGAAGGTACTTTACGCTCTTTTAATGATTTACTGAATATATCAGACAGAAATGGCCCGATTTCCGCCGCATACTCTGAAAATACTCTTACTGGAATTCCATCCGGGCCAGGTGCTTTCCCCCACTTCAGGATTTTTTTTTTGTTACAGTTTAACGTCCCTTTTTAACAACGTGGTCTTTAGAGACGGGAAAGGATGGGGGCAAGGAATGGGAAGGAATTCGGCCATGGCCTTTTGAAGGAAGCATCCCGGCATTCACCTGGAGTGATTTGGGGAAACCATGGAAAACCCAAATCTGGATGCCCGGACGGGAATTCGAACCGCCGTCCTCCCTAATTCGAGGCCAGAACGCTATCCGTTACACCACCACGCTCGGTCCACTTCAGGAGCTCTAATTGCTTAATGATACCTGCAGTATCTATTCGTAATGATTCCATCACCGACTATATTCTAGCTTAAACTCTTCAGTACATTTTAACTCTACGTGAGCGTAGAACGAAGCAAGAAATTATTCTTTCATACCGAGAAAAGATAAGCACCACAGATCAACCTGTGTCTCAGATGATCACTCCTTTACGAGATACCAAAGATTATACAACACAAATTAACAATCAACCCTTTGGATTGTGTAGATTTTTTTTTTTTTTTTTTATTTTTTTTTTTTTTTTTTTTTGACTACGTAATATTGGTTATTTATATCGACAGTTTTCCGAAACATGACCTGTTAGAATACACGGAAAACTGTAATGAAACCGTTACATCAAACATTAATACGGCAATAAGCATAACACAATTTTGAAGTTTAATCTGAATGTTTATGCGTAGCTATCATGGGAAAAAAGCCACATTTTTCGCTCATCAAGGTCCGCATGAGCTAAGCAGCAGAAAAATGGAAGACTTCCGCATTCTCACTTTTTCTTTCGGAATAATGACATCATTCCAGTGATTGATATTATTCGCTCCAAATGACATAGTGAATGGTAGAAAGTAATGGTTACCATCCTCAATATTCTTGACTTGATAAATCTCAAGACGGAGTAAAATGAAATTCGATATAATACATGTAATTGAACACAGTTCTCGGAATATGGCAGGTGCCTAACACGAAAAGCAATTTCCTGGAAACAACAGAAATCATTGTGGTATGCCACATTAATGTATAAAGATTAGGTTCTGCGATAAAACAGACGATTTCAAAGTGAGTGAGAAGGTAGGACGATGCGTCAGAGCTGTTTGTGAGACGTGTGATGAGGCTTAGCGAGTTTGCGGCATTAGGGAAGCTCCGCCGCAGGCGATGACAAAGGCGGCCGGGAGGTGTCGGCTGTCGAGGCGCAGGTGTTGCGGTGACGGCCAATCGATGGAGGCAGGCGCGGCTTAGGCTGCGTGGGCGACACAGTCTTAAGGTGGCCGCCGATGGATCTCTCCACACACTGAAAACGACACCACGTCTATGCTGAAATAACTTGTCTCATTTCCACTGTGAGCTAAACACGTTAATCTGTTTCATCTTTATCCAGAAAATGAATCTATGAATTAAACCAGAATAAAATTTCATTCATCCGTCATTATAATGGGCTCTGTCCACTTTTGGTTTATTATTCCCCCCATAACTCACTGCCAGTATTATTTTCAGCATTTTCAGTATCAAATTCCTAACAAAATAAATGTATCAGAACTACTGTCACATAATCTCGTAATTAGCTATGCTATTGATTTGTAATTTAGCAACATTCACAATCGCTGTTACGATATCAGTAGGGTAATTAATGTCGATAGACTGTCACTTCTGCATTTTCAGAGCTCGCACAATCTGCGGGAAATCTTAATACTCACAACCAATTCGATACTTTTTTTTTTTTTGACTAGCTAGATTTTTTAAGACTTTATTGCGTTCAATAATACGGATAAAGTGAACAGGCAAGTTCACTCTCAGGAATGAAACTTCATGGCAAGGGTGCAGTTTAGAATTACACTACAACTTTACAGTAACAAGGCAGTTGTACACACCCGAATCATATGGATGTATACAACGCGGTATTTTAAGAGCTTTTAAAACGTTTTTAAAGAAGAATTTGGCGTATTTGTGTGATTTGATATTATTCGAAACTTATTTAATATGAGTAATTATGGATTATTTTTGTGGCCTGCAAATTTTTTACTATGGAACAATCTTTTCAGGATTTTGGTCGACGCGGCTTAGCATGGAGCAGATTGGTTCAATAAAGTGAAAGCCGCGCAAATCATTATACAGGCGCTGTACGTATCACAGCGAATAACGATTCGTTACCGCAAGCTTAAAGCAAGGAAATGTCATCCACACTGTTGGACAACTAGTACTACATGTGTCTACCTCGAATGCATCAGTACGAACATCTGATTGTAATTATAAACTGACGTTACCCGCAAATCCAAAAAGAATAGAGGTAATGTACACATCTTACGAAGTTGGAAAGGAATCAGTCAAAAACATTGGAGGAATTATTATTCTTTCCAACAGTTCTTATTAGCTCTACTTCAGCAACATAAAAAAAATCGTCTCATTAATTCTACAGATTGCTACGGAATATCGCCTTGGTATTCAATCAATCACGCATAAGTTATTTTTATTGTTTTCCCTTTTTGTAGCTTGAAGGTGCGTTGAAAGCTATGTCGATATAACGTGGTATCCGGCTCACTCAACCACTTAACGTCAACATCACTGCAAAGTCGTCAACACCATTATTCTCCCAACGGGCCGAAGTTGTCGAGTGTGTACCGTACGGTGGAAATGTTGACATCCTCCAACAACCCTACACCTTGACATTGGAGATTAATGTCTCCTCACTGCAAGGGCCGCCGGTTCGAGTCCCTCGGGCATGGGTGGTTTTAATAAGTATTGTGTTCGTCTTGTGTTGTTGTCACTGTAGTGTCCACAATATCATAGTGAAATTCTGATACAGCAATTGCAACGTAAACAAATTGGAGCTGGCTAAATGATCGAGAAGACCGAAGGCCATATATACATACATATATATATATAAAAAAAGTCTCCTCACAAGAATCATCGTTCATAGTTAGCAACAAGCTCAATAAAATTAACAATATAATCTCTAT
Organism: Vandiemenella viatica; assembly: GCA_031002005.1. Taxonomy (NCBI): domain Eukaryota; kingdom Metazoa; phylum Arthropoda; class Insecta; order Orthoptera; family Morabidae; genus Vandiemenella; species Vandiemenella viatica. The sequence continues at coordinate 45,133,227 of JARYHS010011408.1, forward strand.
GAATATTCCAGATGATGGTGTACACAACCTTGCGTGAAATGCCTGGTTTCTTATTATCTGTCGCTGTATCTTTGCTTTTAATTTCTCGGCATTGGAAAGAAGTCGTGCACGCACTATTCTTCACGTGTAACGAAAAGACACAAATACCTCAACAGCCCCGCGCATCAGTTTCATTAGAGAAACTAACGTCTTCATGAAGCATTTTTTAACCTAGTAACCCATCTTACACTCACCTGGAGCTCTCTTTTCGATAGTCCTAACACTGAAGCCAGGTATGCTGTTGATGTAGTGTCGTGGAAACGTTAAGGTGCCTCTACAACTGACGGTATTCGTCTTTCATGCTGGTAGGACCCTATCCAGACCCACAGGAGTTCCCATACTGACTGAGGAAGTATCTCTTTGTTTCTGTATACACACAACACTCTTGTGAATATGGATGTGTACCGCGTTTTTTTGCCTCCACGAGATGGTTTACTGACTCGTTCAGTTATTCCTCCATTCAACCTGTCGCTACCTTAGACTTTATTTTACCAAATTGTGGATACTTAAGTCACCATTCAGGGGGACTACGGAGAAGCTGAGAAATATGTTGCAGAGAAATTCATTTATTAGTTTTAGAGTAATAAAACGGGAAAATCATTTTTTGTCTTCCTCCACTAGATAAGCGAGGTGCCACCTGGAATTAAGGAAACAATATCAGTAAGAGTATATGACGAATATTAAAAAAAAAAAAATTATTCATAGTGTGTAACGAGTGTATACTAGCATTACAGTATTTCAGATGTTTCGAACCATCTGCATTAATTTCAAGTGCTCTACACTATAGATCTAAAGGTGGTTTTTGGCACTGCATGTTCTTAATTGGTATTATACACTAGGTGTGACTACGCAACCGTGTGTTGGGTATTACCGCGGGTCTATAATAGTCCACATTGGCAGATAGGTTCAGCTAGGTAATATCAGTGGCTACCGTGGCCGTCTTTGTTAATGATACTTCCTAGATGTGAGTTTTAAGTGTCACGGCTCATGATTGTATGAATTGATTTGATATATTCTTTGAATTTGATCGTCGATTTAAACCAAAAAAGTATTGCAACAAGTCTAAAAGTGACAAAAAATGAGTTTTCAGGAAAAACAGAGTTTTTAGGGTTAAAGATCATGACGTGTGCCTAGTTATGGCTGAAATAGATTTTTAACCTTATTTGACCTTAACTGTTTCCTCTGCAAAAATTTGAATAATTTCTGTAAAGTCTGAAGGGATGTAAAGTATTAAAGATGGACAATGTCATATGTATAGATATAAAGTCTGAAACAGTTCGTAACTAATTAATTGTTAGCACGCTTTTATAGCTCAGATTATGAAACATGTGAAATGTCCACCGTTATCCTTGCATTGATAGGTCCATCGTAACCTGTGGACCCAATTAACGTAATTAACTTGCTGCGGTAATTTACCAATGCAACCTTTAGGATTCCCCATTAAACGGTGTTACGGCGTGTTTTGGATGGTTTGGCCTTGCTCACCATCTCTCACACTCGCAAACCGTCAGTTAGTTAATTTTCATTTATAATTACTACAGTTGCTGAAACATATCCTCGAATTAAATTGGGGGTATCACTATTAAATCACCAAAGAAAATACACACTTCCAATCAGACACGTTAGATTTAATTTTTTCTCCTTCAATCACGATATTACACATTTTCTTTTACATTACTTCGGTACATAAATATAGCTTGCGTATTGTAACAATATCAACTAACACCACGTGACATTCGCCTCACTCGCCCGCGAGCTACAGTCACTACACACACACTACGCCAACTGTTCCACCAAAGATACCATTCCGCATTCTTAAAGACTAAGCTAATACTATCCCGACCGCTACAGCACACTACTGTCTGTGGAAACCCGCGATATCCATTTGATTATAAACATTTATACAATTATTCAGAGTCTTTATAATTAACGAACAACTAAAACAACAATTATAGAATAGTCATAATGACAATAATTAAACCAGTTAAGGGGTGGTAACCAAGGTTACAAACGCAAGGTCAGACTGTTGTTTCATAAAATAACCTTAACTAATCTTATATATATATAGCACAGATCACTGGTGCTTGTGTGTGGTAGTAGCACAGTCACCCGTCGATCACAACGTTGGCCGAATTTCGGTAACTGTGGGAGATATGGTGGTTGAAAGAGGCCCATCAAGGATATTGTCGTATTTCGATCAAAGACATGTGTCTCCGAATATGCCACTTTGCTGTCACAACTACATAGCGTAGACCATTGGTGTTTGTGTATGGTAGTAGTATCGTGTATTCCATCGTGCGCTATGGTGGTTAGATGTCGGTAGCTATGGGGGTGTGGGAGATATGGTGGTTGAAATTGGTCGACCTGCCGCACTTTCATAGTTCTACCAAAGATGTATGTGTCGTAGTGTATCACTTTTCAGCCTAAACTATCTAGCGCAGATCACTGGTATTTGTGTGTGGTAGTAGCACAGAGTTACCCACCGATCACAACGTTGGCCGAATTTCGGTAACTGTGGGATATATGGTGGTTGAAAGTGGTCGATCAAGGATACTTTCGTATTTCGACCAAAGACATGTGTGTCCGCATATTTTACTTTGCTACCTGAACTACATAACGCAGATGACTGACGTTTGTGTGTAGTAATAGCATCGAGTCTCCCATCGTGCACAATGGTGGTTAGATGCCGGTAGCTGTCAATCCAAATTGTTTACAAACAAGAAACGAAGTCGTGGGTACCAACTAGTATTGTAATATTGTTTAATTGTATGTTTGGTTTGTTTCCTTACATTGTATTGATTATATTTTCTCTCAGACTTGTAGTTCACAAAGTAAAAGCGGTGCCTAGGACAAGAATAAGTAACATAAATAACTGTTGGGCTTCAATGAACGCCATTGTGCTCGACAAGTGTAATCGGAGCTCCTCGCAGTGACGCCGTAGTAACAAGCAGCAGACAGCTGACGGGCCGGTCGTAAGCTCACTACTGAGCCGGAGGCACAATCAGTGCGAGCCCGAGATAATCCCGGCGGGCGCCCCTCAGTCTGCAAAATGCTCCACGCAATAACGAGCCGTAGCTAGCTTCACAGTGCCGGTAATCTGAATCCATCCTGGATACCGTTTATACAGCAAATCGCATAACCGGAAGCCAGCATAGAATAAAATGAACAAGTATATGTTGTGTCCACCAGGCGGTGCTTTGTAATTGTATAAAATCTACCGCGTAACTACTGGCTTCGTCATAATACTGGTGCCTGTACCGGTGTAAACACGCGCAACAAGTAAAACTTCTATGAATGTTTCTATGTGTGTGTGTGTGTGTGTGTTTTTTGTGGTATTTTTTATGTTTCTTTCGCATTCGATTCCACTATACTATCTTTATTGCATTTGTGCAACAAATAGGACGTTTGTCCAAGTTATTCTCGTAAGCAACAGAAACAAATGTAAATAAGAAAAGAAATAAAAATACAGGTGCGTGTATCATTCTGTTATAATGGCAACTCCTCCGGGTGCAAATATACCTTTCGACGACGTCACGTGATTTGCGGTGAGTGACATAGTTTAGCTATACTTATATAGATATTCACACATGTACGTAAATGCGTAGAAAACGTAACGTGAACTAACTCAAAACATAGTAGTGTTTGCTCATTGTTTAACATTAACTGAAGTGATATCGAACACTATTGTAGCATGCGCAGAATATTGCGGCAGAATTCAACACGTACCGCTAACAAATTTTTTCCTACTATGCCCGAAGAAGTTTCACTCCAAGAAGATAAGCTTAGTTCCTACTCACACTACGCAACTCCGAAGTGACGCGACTGAGACTAGAGTATCGTCAGTTTGAGTTGCCTGGGAGTAAGATAACCAGAGACGACCTAATTCCACACACTGAGGATAATGTGAAGCGATACACTCTCTTCATCCTGCCTATAACCGTGGTAAGCATCGTTCCAATAAACATCTCTTCATACAGAATGTTCCATCAAGTGATGATGATGTCGCCTATTCTTACTGCAACTACTATGGAAAAAGAAAAATCCGAATAATGTGTTGTCATTCTGAAATCATACATACAAGAGAAAAAGAGGGGATAACGTAATGCAGAGTAGGTAAATATAAATATTTAAGGAAATATATTGATCGATTACGAAATTTACTGGTAGTAAGAACTAATGGAAAATAAGTAAACGTGCAAGGTTTTTAACATGGTGTTAATTAATTAAATGTTACACCACACATGCCCAAAATGAGTTGATGTTTACTACGGAAGAAAGCATTGTCTCAAAATACATAGTTATAATTTTCTAAGTTTCTAGATAAAATGGCAGGTTGCTACTGTAAAAATGATGTCTCACAAAAAGTATGTTTAACTTCTTCTTTCATTGAAGTGTCCGTTGATACTTCACATATACATTTGACTGATTGCTACCAAAACACTTGCTGTTGATTAATATTGCTTGTTAAGTATTTAAACTAACAATAGGATGAACCCTGATTGTTACCTCTACAGTTTTATCTGAATAATCATGCTCTACCTCCCACAATTAGTACAAGAAACAATCTAACATTGTCAAAATCTTACACAACACTCTATTAAAGCCAAATATTAATTGAAACCAATCTGAAATACACTGATCATCCAGAACATTGTGACTACCTACCTACTATCGATATAAATCCGTCCAGGCGATAGCTGCGTCACCAGACGAGGAATAACCGCTAGTCAGACACACGCACGGTGCATATACAAGAGTATCAGTGAGCGTGCTATCCGTGTTTAGAATGGGGAAGGCGTGCGATCTATCTGAGTTTGAATGATGGCAGATGTGATGGCTCAGAGGCTCAGCACGAGCATTTCGGAAACTACACTACTTTTCGGGTGTTCGAGGAGTGCTGTGGTGGGTGTCTTTAAGAAGTGGCGAAACCAAGGTGAAACCACGTCCATCCCTCATTGCAGATGTCGGACGTCGTACGCTGGGCAGAATGGTAAAACATGACAGGCGGCGAGCTGTGGCGGAACTAACATCAGACTTTAATGCTGGGCAGAGTACAAGTGTGTCTGAACTCACAGTGCACCGAACACTCCTAATGATAAGCCTCCACATGTGCCTATGTTAACACTAAGCCATCGGCAACTACGACTGAAAAGGACACGTGACCATCGTCACTGGATGTTGAAGCCGTGGCAGAGCGTTGCATGGTCTGATGAATCCCGATACCTTATTCATCATCCGTCGTTTTCCACCTATACTGTGGGACAGAGACAAAGTGGCGGCGGCTCAATTATGCACTGGGGAACATTCACGTGGGCATCCATTGGTCCACTGGAGCTCTTGCAAGACACTATGACGGACAATAAATATCGTCCACTGGTTGTGGACCACGTACACCCCTTCATGACGACCATGTTTCTCAACGGCAACGGCATTTTTCAATAAAATAATGCGGGATGTCACAAGACCAGGAGTGTGATGAACTGTAGTTACCTTTTCTAGTTCCTAATATCGCTTTTGAAACGTCATACTTTATAGGTGGCGAGAAATCTGCTTGTCATATTCGTTCAATTATATGACAGCTTTTAAAAAATATCCTTAAGAAAAGTAAGAATGGACTGGGTTACTATTACTATTACTATTACTCTGCGATTCACTAAAAGTGTGTGGCAGAGGGGGAGTTGTGTGGGAAGTTTGGAACTAAGTGTTTAATTGTTAAGGGTATTACGATTTTTGGTCCGCATTTATTATTGGAAAATATTATTGTTAGTATTATTGCTGTAATGACATCATCTTGATAATGGATTACACAAAACTAGATCTATGGTCCATCGTTTCATCAGCATCTCGATGCAAGATAGTGACTCTGATCACATAGTTTTAGGTGAGGTGTATTACACGTATGTGGCACATAAATTATATATTTTATAAAAAACGCAGAATAATGTTTAAGCATCCACAGTATTTAAGAACTTTTTTTCTTAAGCGAATGCTTTGAAATATTCTTAGTTGTAGAGTGAATACTTATAAACGCCACTAAAGCAAAAAGACATTTCAGGATTTCAGATAAAAACCACGCCAAGGAAATACACTCAGGTGGAGAACAATAGTTTTTTTTTTCAAACCGTATAATCCTATAGAGTAGCAAATATCTCCGAGAAGAATAGCATCCAGCAACAAGTGGAATACCTCTCCCCACAGCACAATAGGTGTTTTTGTTTCAAAGACTTACACGGTGCGTGGTTCATAATACGCACTGCAGTTTGCTTAATTCTCCGCCACAAACAATTCATTCGTGCCTTTTATTTCCGCAGACCGCACCGGTTAAGTGGCTCTTATTGTTGTTAAAGAACAGAACTTCTGACAGCTATTAGCGCAGTATTAAGAGATCGTGAAGAGTTCTAAAAAGGTTTTAAGGCCATTGTCGTTTCATAATTAATGCATTTGGGCTTCGTCTACTTTTGAACAAAGTTTGTTTCTTAAAAATGTACTACAACACTCTTAGAACTGGCACGTGATTACTTCCCTTGATTGCTTCTGCTATTGCATGTTAGTTGCGTTGTAATGAGAGATAACAGACTTCTCTGCGTAGTTGTAAATGATTCATTCCTGAAGGTATTCGAGTGAGAAAATTTTTGGTTGTTAAAAATTTACCAAGTCATTAGGTTATAGGTCTGAATAAACATTCAAATCAAATATTCTGCACACCAAAAATGTTAGTTGGCTAATAATCAAGAAGTTACACAATAACAGTTAAAGAAAATGTCTTTACTCATGGTAGTACCAGATACGTTTTCGATATAAGCATGAAATTTTGACCTGATGTTATGGTAAAATGATATATAAATTAAATCATACTTTATCCAGCAGTCACAAACAACTTCCATTTAAAAAAAGAAAAGAAAACAAAAGAAATGATGTCATGTAATAGAAAAAAAACCACCCGTAGTAGCGTTCCAAATCATCTATTTATACAGGAGTGCAAACTAATGTTATCATAATTCTTCTAATCAAACATATAATTTATGTGCTGTATTGTAATAGTACCAGTACTTATCCCAGGAAAACTTTTTGACCTGTTATATGGAAGTTAGTCTTTAAAAGACATAATTTTTGCATCAAAAATTCTAAAACCCCATTGGGTATGTTGGTTTTCCTGAGAAAATCAGCAATACAAGAAGCATTGATCTTATTTGCTTGGAATATATACCATAAGTTGACTACATTAGACTTGTCGCTTATTAGAATAATAGTTTAAAATGATATGTGTTCAGTAGAAGAGTTGTGAAGAGATAGGTGAAACCTGCTCTCAACAATGAACTGAGAGTGATTTCTTTGGTTCTAATTTCCCTTAAGCCCAAGAAAAGTACCTACCAGACGAATGGAGGGAGATAATTTTTTGACTTACTTATAACGTTTCAACATCTCTTATGACGGACTAAAACTACAGCGCCGTTATGGGAACTTGACGTCGTGAAATATGTGATCTTAAGGAACATAACCATATAGCTTAACTGGAAAGGAAAGAACGTTGGTTGATTACCGGAATGTTTGCACAATTAAAGCTACACTGCATAAAGTTGAGTTTTACTCTTCATCAGTGTTGCAGGTCGTATGGACTATATACTGTAACTGCTGACTCCAGGGTCTTCGTATACAGTCCTCGAGAGCTGCACTAAGTTTGGTAGAAATGAACTATTATTTTCTTTACGAGGCAAAACCCAAAATTCTGAACAATAATTGTTGTAAGCAAAAGTGAAGATCTTTGTTCATGGGCACCTTCCGGAATATATTTTACAGTCTCGAACTGACCCATCATCAAGATCCATCATAATGGTGAGATTTCGTTTTCTGTGTCAACAGCCAGTGTTGTTCTGTGTGTGAACAAGAAAAATCTGGCATGGTATGCTTCCATACGCCGAATATTCTAGTAACTTCCTTTTACACATTTTCGGAGACATTGATTCAGTCCAGACCGAGCGTGGTGGGTGAGTGGTAACGTTCTGGTCTTATATTTTGGAGGACGAATCCCCGTCCGGTTATCCAGTTTTCGTTTTTCATAGTTTCCTGATATGACTCCAGGTGAACGCCGAATATGGCCCTTCAAAAAGGCTATTGCCGAATTATTATTCTTACTCGTTCCTTGTCATCATTCCGATCCCACCTCTGATGACCTCGAAGTCGTCAAGGCATAAAGCCATAAAAAAAAGCAATCTAGAAATGAATAATCAATAAACTGCGGATGAGACGTGGGTTTCGGTGGTGATTTCAGGAAGAATGTACCAAAATGTTTTTATGCAGTTTCTCGTATTTGTTTCCAGATTGGATTGAAGCTAGAGGCCTGGGTAACCAGTTCACAGCAGCTACATCTAATATTTTGGATCAGTTTATCTGAAATAACAGTTTTGCTAATAGTTGTATACAGTTTGATCATAGGTATGTTTGAGATGAAAGTGTGAAGCTAAGTACTCTCAGTGCGCCAACAGGTTTCTATTAAAAATTTTCTTCTTTTCTCTTACCGACGTTGCGAAATGTACGAGGCGCGTCCAGAAAGTAAGTTTCGTTTGGTAATAAAATGAAATTGTACACAGATACAGAAGAAATTTTTATTGCACAAAATTCTACAACTCTTAAACTACGTTTCCACATAACTGCCGAAATTTTGCAGGAATTTGTCATAGCGTGGCACCAGGTTTTGTATACCTTCTTCATAGAAATCTGCCGCCTGTGTCTTCAACCAGTTGGAAACAGTTTCTTTCAGCTCGTCGTCATTGGTGAAGTGATGACCGCCAAGGAAAGACTTGTAAGAACAGATGAAAGTCTTCTGTAACCAAAGGTGGACGCCCCTTCGTTCTTCATCGTGCACATCACTACGCCCGCCATTGAACTGTCGGACCCATCTTCTCACCATCGAATCACTCATCGCATTTGGTCCGTAAACATCGCAAATTTTCCGATAAATTTCACTTGGTTTCACTTTCCTCGCATTCAGAAACCGAATCACAGACCTGATTTCACAGGCGGCGGGATTTTCAATCAACGCCGACATTTCAAACAAGCACAACAAAGCGTACGTAACTGACAGCGATCTCCAAATGGCACACGTTCTTCCCCTTGATACACATCGTCTACAGCGCATGTGCGGAACTGCAATCGCAGCGCTGCAGCGGAGATAAATTGAAACGGAACTTACTTTCTGGACGCACCTCGTATGTTCTATTCTATTTGACTAACAGATATTGCTGCAAATATTAGTCGGCGATGAAGATGATAGTACACAGCTACAGAAATAATGGAGCCAAATTGTAAGCGACACTTCGCCACACTGAGAAAAAAAAGTGTACGTACAGAGAAAGGGGATGTGGGTGGGCAAACAGACAAAATATATTGTTGTAAACTGCCAGATACAGAGTATCAAGCACCGGATGGGCATTTAGCGAGCTCGTTAGCAGTTTCGCCAGCTGCCCCTTGCTGTGCGACCCTTGATGAATGAGAGACGGAGTAGGCTGCGGAGGCAAGTGTGTGGGCCTCAGCGCCTGCATCGATCTGCCACCCGCAGGGTTTTTTTAATTTGCCGCCGCAGTTCGTTACGGCGGTATCGGTTCCTCTTAGAGGCGCAAAGACCCCACCTAGCTCCGCACAATTCACGTTCCTCGCACCCCGAAATCCGTAAATCAATGTTATTCATCCCAGTTCACTCCAGAGAGGTTTTGTAAAGGAAAAAATGATTTAACTTTTATTTTCGCTACTGTAATCCAGTCAATTTTCTAACGAAGTACATCTTGTTCAGAAAATAACTTTGTTTTACTATTTACTTATTTTATTTCCTAACACATTCCTGGCAAGTAACGTTTGAATTTTCCAACAACGTTCGAAACGAATTTGCTTTAATGTCAACACTGGCAACAAAACGATGGCCTTAAAGTCCTGATTACAACTATTGGAACACGAAAAAATCACCTGCAGCCAAGTCCTAGAAAGACATTCTGATTTTCGGTACATAACCGATGAATGTCTCAAGGTGTGGTGACACGACATTGTCGTGGCGAATGAAAAATGAATTATCTCACCTCATATCTTGGCTATTTGGCCTTTTTTCACGAAAACTATCGAAAAATTAATATGGTGGTGGACTTTTTAATCTTCAGTCAATAATCCAAGGAGCATTAAAATCGAAAAAGTAATATTCATTATCATCTTGGAAGGATATTCGCGCTTTGACATTCGTCCTTTGCCACCCAACTTTAATGTTGAACTATTGTCTCAATGTCGTACACCTGCTGTTACCACCCTTTGAATGAATGCTTCGCCATCCTAAGCCTGACAAGGAGACAGGGGAAAACGTCCGTTTGATGTTACTTCTTCTTATCGCTTATTCTAACGAGGGAAATAATTTGCTTAAACATTCGCCAGATTGATTTGGAAAAATCATGGAAAACACAAATCTCGATGACTGATTGGGGAATCGAATCCGCGTCCTCCCTTATGCGAGGCCAAGACGTTACTATGCACTCAGCACGATCGATACATGCACCGTATCCCTGATTTTCAGAACTTGAGTTTCTTCAGTTGAGGACGAGTATGATTCTGGCGAAGGTTCGTTGTCAGCTGAATAAGGGAAGTCATTCGATACTCTGCCTGTGGTCTACAGTATCACAGCTGTAAGGTTGGTTAAAACCATAAAAACTTTCCATGAAAATTTCACACAAAAATTCAAGTTGCATCGTTGCTCCTATAAGCTGAACATTATTGCAAGTGTTGCCACAATCATTGAACCATCTTTCATACAAAAAAAACAATAACACTAAAAGTAAAGGAGATCCCCCAAAAAAAATAACTCTTTTAAAAATACGCTAAGTCTCGTGACTACTTAGTGACAAAACATTATGAGATCTTGCTCTCGACCATGTCTAGACTTTACAGTCTGTATAGCGGTGCGAGGGGTTACGTGATGCGGAGCACATTTCCTAGAGTATACGTAGAAAACTTGTGTCTCTGAATTAAATTCATTTCAAAAGGAGTAAGAATTAGCCCTCCTACAGTTATTTTAACGCAGTTTCTGTATTTGATCTACTGCATAGCTTTATTATGAATTATAACTCTTGCACAAATGTTTGTAATATATTAAATACTAGGGGCTCATCTACTCGTACAGGAAATTAACATACGACATCAAAACACGGTAACCGGTTAGTTTTTTAGAGGCACTGATCTGAATCATTCTTCTGTAATTTTAGTGGGATTTTTTAATACATATATTAGTTGTGTATCAGAAAACAGCAGGTGCTAAGGATTTTTCTACTATGCACTTCCACGCATAACTTGGCTTGTGCACGCGTTTGCATTAAACAGAAAGAGTTCCTACGTCATTGTCATGACAACCACCTCGGTGGGAGAAGAAGGCTTCTAATTATAAAGATTCTAACCGCTCGCCTAATCTGTCTCTCAGTAATCCTGTAGGGAACCAGGCCCATTGCCTAATGCGTAGTGAAAATGCACAAAAAGAATATTAGATTAAACAAAAGACAGGAAATGGAAAAGTAGAAGTGCAGGTAAAAACCACCGGTGGATATGTTTCTACTCAATGAAATTAAACAAATTTGCAGCAGTTTATTTAGATGAATTCCTTTAATTTCAATTATAAGTTACAGATTTTATGTCAAGGATCCATGTGACAGGCATAGAGATACACAGATATATACATAGAAAACCTACAGACATAAGTTACGGCAGATAAATGCTAACTATCGGTTTTGTTACGTTGCTATATCCTAACCTCATATGGAGAAAGTAGTAAAAGTATTAACTTTTAAGTGAGTGTACATTACAATATTGCTGTTTCCCTCTCTCCTATTCAGATATGGGTATTGTTCAAACTGTTACAGGAAGAAAATAAAAACTTTATGCCATGTTGTTAAGCAACATTTAAAAGGGATAGAAACGTATGACGTACGCTTAATTTACAGTTGGGGTTACGTGAATTTTAATTTATTCAGTTACGTGACATATTACACGAAACTGGTATGAAATTAATTCGACATGGTGCTCACAAAGAGAAAAAAATTAACCAAAAACTGTTAATTAGTGCCATCTCTACGACATACATCTCTGTGTGAGTGACAAAGTCTGTGTAGTGTGTCAGGGAGAAATGTTCGTGCTGAGAGTTCGTAATTAACAGCACTCACAAAGGACTGTTTGAAAGCGAACATATTGGAACTAATTCCGCTGAATAGCCTCAGCTGTATGTTTCTCCGTGGCACCGTTCTCTCTTTTCAACCCAAGGCAAAAGCCGTACATCTGAACCGAAGTTCAAATAAATCCGAAAGACTGTACTGAAGTACTTTGCAGCTAATTTTACCAGAGACACGATTCTTACTGATTTGTTATCTATCTAACTTTGGTTCTTACAGAAAATGAACTTAGATAAATTTTATTTTTCATCACTATTTTCCCTATTTAACGTAAAGGACATTGAGTGGTCTGGTAACTCAGTGGTTAAGGCGTCGAGATGGAGATCAAAAGAATCTCCGGTTCAAATCCCTGTCTCGGTGGGGATTTCAAAATGTTCTTAACCCTACCTTATCCTCTGGCACAGCTTGCTGTGTAATGTGAAATACGTCAGAATGCTTCCGCGGCTCGCATTCTACGTTAAACTGTGGGTTTCCTAAACCCGATAGGATTACTAATTTAAGTTAAGACTGCTATGGTAGGGGCGCAATACACAGCCAATATAAACCCTGTCGCCTGTTCATTACGATCACACGAACTTGGCCTAGGTTATTATTTCTCCACCGCATGACATTTATCTCATCGTATTTCGGTTCCAACAGTAATCAAGACTTTATCAATAAACAAAGGCATTAAATAAAATCATTATTTTTGATGCTCTCATGTTACTAATTCAATGTATTGAAACATAAGTTTATGCAGAAATTCTTTAAGACTGTTTATACAATATGCCTTGTGATAAACTGAAATATTTGGGGGCTGAAAAGTCCATTCGGGTTGTCACCGGTTGATATAACATAAGCTAAGTGCTGTCCTCAACCATAAGCTTGGTTGCACCGCCCTCCCTCCCCCCGAAGAAGGCTTATTAAGTTTGGTATCAGAGGTAGGACAGCCAGGTCGTTTCAGCATTTCCTAACCTAGCCCACCAATCCTATCGAGGAATCTGAACCACGGACGCGTTCTGACGTTTTCGCATTACGAAGCAAGCTATGCCAGAGATGAAGGTCGCGTTAAGGTTCCACGCCGGGACAGGGGTTTGAACCGGGGATCATAAGCTCTACAATCACACGCCTTAACCAAAGAGCCACCAGATCGCAGTTTGTATAACATAATTGACTACTTAATCTGAGATTATAATACGTTATTTGTGTGGTGAAAAATCTGTTTAGTTTCATTTCAGTTGATAAAATAACAAAACTGTTATGAATGTCAGAAGGGAAAGGACTGCCAAAACCAAAATATTTTTTTTGAATGCTTATTAACACATGGTCCACGGTTACATATGAAATTTAATAATAATATTTTCAGAATTTATATCCAGTACCATCACATATATCTTTCATTAGTAATGTAAAATCAAATTGATCTAGATAACATGGAAAGTAATAAGAACGTAAATTCCATGTTATTAAGTGTAGCAAACGTTTAAGGTTTTTTTTGGATAGTAATGTTTTCGACTAATGCGTATCTCTCGAACTATATTTATTATTACGAAAATAGATGGAGATAAACGAGAACTAAATGACGTTCTGACGTTCAGGTGGTGACAAAACTAAGATCCCTAAGATTGTTCGGGATCGCAATTTACAGTAAACACAGCACTTTGTGTTTGCATACTGTGTGTCGATAAATTATTTGTTATTCAATATCCTGTATTAATTTTTGACATCATAAGTATCAACGATGGATAGCGATAGACATAATCGTGGCAAACTTAAGTTTCTTAATCATTATGCTTCGCAACCTGATAAAAAACTGTTCATTTTACAATTTTTCACTAAGAATGAAAATGTGAGACCGAGTGTGGTGGGTAAGCGCCTTTTGGAGGATGCTGGTTTGAATTCCTGACCGGCTATACAGATTTGGGTTTTCCATGGTTTTCCAAGATCAATCCAGGCGAATGTCGAGATCGTTTCATAAAAATGGGCATGGCCGAAATCCTTACCATTCCTTGTCCCCAATCCTTTCCCTCCTCTAATGACCTCGACGTTGACGACGTGTAAAGCCATAAGGAAGAAAAGTGAGACAAATTATCTCCATGCACTGATGAGAAAATACAAAGTATTTGATGCACAACATGTACGTCATATGTGGGTTGTAAGCAATACTCAATGTAGAGCTAACAGCATCCACCAATGTAAGAAATGCGGTGAGATGTCCGCGCTCTTTGCTTGTGCCTGCAAACCAGTAAAACAAAGAATTCCGCATTTCAGTGAGAGCTAAAAAAGACTTATAAAAAAGAAAATACTTCACAAAAGCTGGTATCCCGAAAATGACCTTAATTCTTTTTCGTTGCTAAGAAAAACAAACAAAGAGAAAATAAACAGGTTCTCCTTCCCCTTTTTTTCATCTCTGTTGGGTAAATAACTCTAGTGGCGGTTTTATTGCGACTGCTACGAGGAGGACGAAGGCGGAGATGGAGGACAAAGCTCCCAATTACGGTCTGGCGTCACGTCCATCGGGAGAGAGTGGCTGTGCGCTGGTCTCGGAGGAAACCTCAAAGCGAGATCTGCAACACGCGCCATTCATTAAGCTCAGAGCACGCTGTCAGCACCTGTGGAGCAGATCATACCGCACGATCTCTCCAGCTCACTGGAAGTAACGATTATGAAATAAACGAATCTCAGATTGTAGCGCTGAAATGTATTCTGTTTCTTTCTTGAAGTTTTAAGGATTGCAGGCGTTTGGTTTACTAGGTTTCAAAAGTAACTTCTGCAACGATTTAATAAAAAAAAACTATTACTATTAAGAATTCGTAAGTCATAAATTAAGTAAGGAGCTCTAGCGCACATCATAATTTACTTGACGCTTTATAGAAAATTTTGATACTGCTCTTTATGGAAACAAATATTAATTTTTAATAAGTTAGAAATTTATTACCCATTGATGTTGCAGCTTATTAGATTGCTCGTGGTTTTAATTACATATAATAAATAACTAGTCCACGATTAATTTTCAAATATTAACTTGTTTATTGTTATTGGCATCGGACATCAAAATACAGTTCACATATAAACACATCACTCCAACGATTATATTAGATACATCTTCAAAAGACAATACTACGAACACTGTTCGTTCAAACTGTCCTTGGCCGACGTAAACTGAGTCTGTAAAACTCTGTCAAAAATCTGTCTCTTAGTCTCTGCTGATCGCATTATATGAGTTCTATCGAAAGTTCCAGACCACTACAGAGGATTCCGACAGATATTTCTCGAACATTAACAATACTTAAACAATTGAAAACTTATTAAAAACGATCAGAATTAATACATAATCATTTACAATCATTACAAAATGCTTATAAATGAAATTTAAAGATACTCAAACACAAAATTATCCACATAAATAATTTTTAACTGTAGTAAATCGTCCTTTAAACATCGTGGCTCACCTGAATACTTACAATTACAAACATTTAAGCAATTCTCTGGCATAGTTCTGTTATTAAACATATTAAATGGAATTTACATAATTTCTTTTCACAAAACAAAATCCATTTAAACTGGTTTACAATAAATTACAAGACAAATAAACAAAACCATTTTCAATCACACTATAGCTTGCTACAAATGCTTCATAAAACACAATTACAGTTAAAGTTTAGGTTTGAGGGCTATTACAACCTTCATATGTAATTTGCCAGTTCAGAAAACCATATATCCCATTGTTGGAAATGATGCCACAGTCGCTTTTCATGAAAGTTCTGTAATGTAACAGCCCCCCCCCTCCCCTTCTATTGAAACATATAATTTCTGATAGAAATTCCTGTAACTAGTCATCCACGTTATTCCTAAAAAGTTTTATGTTTTGTTAGCATTAACAATCTCAAAGCCCTTCGAAAATAACGGGTTGAATGGAGAGTTTGGGTAAGACATTTCTTTTCAGAAGATTAAATTGAATTATTAAAAATAAAAAATAAAAAAATAAAAAAACTTTGAATGCTGTTCCTCGCATCATTCACTGTAGCAAAACAAGTTTCAGTTGCCACCCTGGTCAAGGTCCATTCATATTAACAACAATAACAAATATATATATATATATATATATATATATATATATATATATATATATATATATATAAGTATATATATTTATATATATATATATATATTTATACTGACCTCAGCAATATGGCGTTAGTAAAGGAAAGAAAATTAAAAATAAATCTTAACAACTTACTTTACGCCATGTTATATTAGTTTAAATTCTTTTTCAGTAAAATCAGGCTCATGAGAACAAGCTATTTAAACTAAAAAATTAAATTACTCATGCTTTCTGCTTTAACGTTAAATGCCAGTTATCAGTCCGATCAATACTAAATTTCAATGTAATCAAAACTTCGGCTAACATTGCTGCTCGAAACTTAAAGATTTTATGTTCCATGGCTATGGGCAAAGAATTTAACTGAAACATCTACATAGAATGATTATAAATAAATGAAAAGTGACTAATAATTAATATCTTAATTTAAACGCAATCTATACTTCTCTTCCAGTATTCTGGTAATTCGTTCCTTCGCGGATGCTTAGTTAACAAAAAAAATATTACTAAGTAATTCGCACAATCTCGATTTAGTACTAATCTCTTTCGCTATTCCTAGTTCATCAATGAAGGCCGGTAGCATGGCGATACGGTGTTACGGACGCAATGACAAAGCTTAGCCTTTTATTATTATTGATGGGTGTGGATACAAACGACCTTATAAAATCTCTCTTTTTGTTTAGGGCTTCACAGCTCTCGACGTTCAGGTTATTAGAACCGGGCGAGAATTTTTGGCAATTATCGGAAAGTAATTCGGCCATTGCCTTCCGAGGAACAATTTTGTATTCTCCCTAATACCAAACCCGAGTGCTAACTAGAGGTTTCTCGAAGTCTGTTACTGAGCTAGAAGCTTACTATTCGCACAATAATGACGCATGGTCATTAGCACACAACCGTAGCATTTTAGGGGCTATATAAGCTTCCAGAAGGTTCAGTCCTGGAGTAATACGATTAAGCTTTTTGGTATACGCTAGTTTCGCCATGTATCTCCATCATACCAGCCGCTTTGAGGTATAATTAACTAGAGCATCTGCTTGATTATTACTTATTTTCGTACTACCTAAAGAGGATAGTCGAAATTATACTGTACAACATGTTCAAGTTTATCCTCGCTTTACTATTCTTCATTGGTAAGTAGGGGAACGTGTTTGAAACGTTATAGAAATAAAGAGGGAAATTGTATTCTGAGCGTTGTGTTTATCATCACATTTTGAAAGGCGGTTTAATGTTGAAGCGTCCTCTGTTTTGTTGAAATCGACGTATACCTACACTTGTGAGGTTTATAGAAGACAGTGGAAGGTGATCCTTCAAATGCGAACAGTTTTTGTACTATTATTTTGCGTTTGATCACTGATAAAGTGTATTAAAGAAGATGATTTGGAAATATAAATGTGAAAGTGATCAAATACAGTGGAAACTTAGGGCTTAGAAATTACGGTAGAAAATTGAAAGATAACCAGTTTGCCTAGAAATGTTAAAACATCGAAGCATGTGATCCTGCAGGAAAGGATACTTGAATGTATGGACAGTTTCTGTTACCTGGAAAGTAAGGCAAACAACAACAGAAATACTGATAAGGAAAGAGGGGAAATAATACGAAACATGACCCAATTCTATTAGCTTATAAAGACATAAAAATATATCAAAGCAAGACTAAAGTGATGAAATGCTGCAGAAATGAAACAAATTGTAGTAGATTAAATATAAAAATAGGATCGAATGCAATTGGAGAAGTAAGTGAATTCTGGTATTTGGGAAGCAAAATTACAACTGATGGCCGAAGCAAGAATGATGTTAAAAGCAGAATAGGATTAGCAAAAAGTGCCTTCATGAAAAAGAGAAACCTCTTAGTTTCAAATATTGATCTAGGAATAAGAAAAAAACTTTTTAAAACACTATGTGTGGAGCACAGCACTTTACGGTAGCGAAACATGGAATAACAGAAAGAAGGAAAATTTAAGCATTTGAAATGTGGTGCTACAGAAGAATGCTGAAAATTAAGTGGACAGACAAAGTAAGAAATGAACGAGTTTTGGAAATGATGGGTGAAGAAAGAAGTTTGTGGAGGAACCTTAAAGTAAGGAGAGACAGGCTGGTAGGTCATATTTTGAGACATGCTGGATTAGTTAATTTGGTGGTAGAGGGAACAGTCGAAGGTAAGAGGAGAGAGAAAGACAGAGATTAGAATATATGAAGCAGATAATTGAGGACGTGGGTTGCAAGGGATATGCAGAGATGAAGAGGTTAGCACAAGATAGGAAGGGATGGAGGATTGCATCAAACCAGGCAAAAGACTGATGACAGAAAAAAAAGACATAATCTGGCTATTGAAACATATATGTAGAAATATCTTTACATAAAACACCAGGTCGTAACATACTTAACGTATCGGGCAGAAACCTGAACTCAGACAAAGAGTAGAAACTCCTGTGATGCATAGAGAATTTCATAAAAAAGAAAAGATTATAAACGCGTGCAATATCATTACGTAGAAAACCTTCTTCTGCAGTCTGAAAGGTCACTGTTGAGTACCACTACCATACATCTGTGCATATCTGTTTCTTCGGTTCATTATAATGTGTACTAAACAAACAACTTTAGAAGCAAAAGACTAGTGGTCTCTCGCTTTCATATAACTGAATCGCAAGACCTTTGAGTAACTCTGTATTACCCATGGTCCAATACTGCAAGCAACTACCTCGACATTTATTCCATTAATCTAACACAAGGCTGTCCTACCAATTTTCGAGATGGGTCAAAATTTCGATTCTATGTTAGCATGCGGAACACCTAACACTTGCCTATAGTTAGAATAGGTATTTAAATAAAACAAAGCTTTAAGTAACACTGTTTAATTATAGTCTAAAAGTAAAAAAAAAAAAAAAAAAAAAAAAAAAACATCAATGAGACCTTAGCAGATAACAATTTATCAATATTGGGTGACAAATCTGAGGTCAACTGTGGAATCAAGCCTGAAATCTGTTTCACAGGTAGGGTATTTCTTTCACATAGCTGAGAGTTTTTTAAAAAAATGATATTTTCTGGAAACTGTTGTGGATATTGGCGGGATATTCTATTACTTCGTTAAAGGTAATTGAAAATTGGTTTAAAAAAGGGTAATTTTTTTCCCGCTGTTGTTGGCGGGCAAATTGAAATGCTTTGTCCTGGGGTTGGGCAGCCCTGACCCGCCACGTGTGTTGGGTGTAATGGCGCCAGGTGGTGACGCTGTGGGGCGTTGTGTTGCAGTCAGGCCGCTGTCGGCGACCATCCTGAGTAGCAAGCAGCCACTCTCCGCCGGCACCACGTACGAGGTGGTCTGCAGCACGGAGGGCTCTCGGCCGCCAGCCAAGGTCAGCTGGTGGCTCGACAACAGGCGCCTGCCCGACAGCAAGGACGAGGTGAGTCACTCAACACAGGCGGCTCAAGGCCAGCCTGCTCTTACCGCTACATGCGAGAGGAAGCAGCCTACCTCCTGGACACAGTGTTCAGCACACATTGGAGGCGTTGCTATTTGTGCGTCGCAATATTTTCTCTACTTCCTTCAATTCGAAGGATGTACGTGACAATATGTCCGTGCGCAGCCTCAAGTATCTTTTTTTAAATTTTACATTCCTTCTACATACTTACCAGATATCTACCGTTATTCGAATTACTTCTTGCTGGCTTTAAATATCTGGATCAATCCGACACCTTAAAATCTGAAAAATCTTTAATGTCATTGAAGTTTTCATTGATTTATTTTCTGGAACAACTCGTGCAGTTTTCAGTTTCATAAGATCATTAAGCATACAATTTACTGCTGTAATTTATATTATCGAGACAATATACAATTAATACTTATCATCTGTTATTTCCTTGATACATTCCTCCCTGTTATCACACAATGTCTTACAAACCATACATCAATTCTCTTTCATTACTCATTCTGCTTGTAAACATTACATTTAACATTTACAAACTACTTTTTAAAATATAACTTCATTGAGAGTTTTTTCTTCGAAACTTCCTCTTTCATTTGATTCCTTGTCTGTTCATACTTTCATCAAAACAATTTCTCTTCGTCCCTTCCTTTTTTTTTTTTTTTTAAAAAAAAAAAAAAAGATGATACTCCTCACTATCTTTATGGACATCTTCGACCTTTAAACTAAAGTATCAAAGTTAAAAATATATACTGTGTGACCTCACCACATTTCAAATATGTTTCCAACACAGACCATAATTTCCGGTAAGGACTGTGTACTTTACAAGCTCTGTGAGGCCGGAAGAGAGGAGGTGGTAAAGTGGGGTGCAGGGCCAGGGGGAAATGACCTTGACCCGCTAGTTTGGACTGGAATCAATCCATGCGATATTCTCGATATCTGCTCCATATCACCAAGGTGATTCCTTTCAGTCAAACCCAAAGTAGCGACTATCTAGCCACCGTTCACAAAATTTCAAACGTGTTTCTTCATTCCAAGTTTTTCCAGATGTTTGTTTCCGAGACATGCTTCGTGTCCCATCAGACTCTCTGAATAAGCTTCGTTATTAAATTCAAAACATTAGTGTCCCGTGGGGCTAGCTAGAAAAAGCAAATATGACCAGTATTCTCGGTGTAATAAAATATTAAATCAAAACGACTTTCATGATTTCAATACAGCATATTATTATACATTCTCTGTTACGTTTTAGGCAGTAACTGTGATATGAACGTAAGAATAAAATAGTTAGGCGAACAAATGAACACTTCTGTTTAAATAATTCCATTTGATCACTGTACATTTCAAACTTATCGCTTGGTGCAAATTATAATTGTGTTATTCATCTCTGAGAGCTTTGTTGGATATGAACTCAGGGTAATGTCAGACGTACATTGGCTGCAATTTTAATACCAGTGTTACCAACGTGACATCCAGTCAACTTTCGGGATTAAAACCAGTGTTCATATTGCATTAGTCTGTCGGGCAGCTGCTGTGGAATTTCATTAAACGTGTCTGAATAGTTTTCTGTGTGTTTTCACCATGAGGTTTATCTGCTGTTTGTTCAGTGAAATATGCAGACTTTTAATTATTTTCGTCAGTTTTTTGTTTCAAAAAAACTTATTTAAAATTATGATTAGTCTCTTCACAACATAAAACGCCTTTTACGTATTCAGGATACGCTGTAATGAAGAAAAACTTGGAAAGTAAAGTTATAGAACACTCACGAAAACGGGAAAAAATATTAAAAGAATATTGTTTCAGGAAAATTCAAACGTGAAGAATTTTGGAAATCTGTTAGCGATTACTTTGCGGAATTACTTAATCTTTGTTTCTATAGATATTTTAAAATTTAGCTCATCCTTTGTTAGACAAGGAGCTTTAAACAAAACTAAAATTGTAGTTGTAAGACCTACGTTACATGGAGTATATGACCACCAATGAACCATATACCTCATGATTTATTGTAATTTTCCATACCGTCGTTTTCGCGATATAATTATTACATATTACATTTTTCATCTTATTTATAGAAGTACTACATATAAGTTATTTTACTCAGAATATTCCTCTCTCTTCATTCGAGATTTTGTGTTAATTGGCCATTTTGCAAGTAACCATCAATAATTTTCGGTAACCATCCCTTAAAAATTATCAGATATGCAAATTATATGGATGCGTATGTATTACATTATGATTAAGTTAATATCCTGATCCAGGCTTCAGACTAACACGCAGCTCTACGCTCGTATTACTGAATACATAAAGTGATTATAATACTTTAATGATATTGTACAGCATCCAGAAAAGTGGAGTATTTATGTAAAAATAAAATTGACAGCTAAACAAACACTCCAAATTACTTCACACATCAACCAAGTAACGTCGGGGGAATGAGTATGTGAGGAACGTGTACATGATATAACTGAAAGAAAATGGACGCATGAAGACGACAAGTGATGAAATGGCTCCAAAGACAATATATAATTAAAAACTGCGAGGCAAGAATCCTCGATGAAAACTTTTTTTTTTTGTTGTCGTCAGTCTTTCGAATGGTTTGATGAAATCCTCCTTCCCTTCCTATCTTGTGCTAACCTCTTCATTTTTTCATACCCCTTACAGCCCACGTCCTCAATTATCTGCTTCATGTATTCTAATCTCTGTCTTCCTCTACAGTTCTTACTTTCGACTGTTCCCTCCACTAACAAATTAACCAATCCTGCATGTCTCAAAATATGACCTACCAGCCTGTCTCTTCTTTCTGTAAGCTTCTTCCACAAACTTCTTTTCTCACCCATCATTTCCAAAACTCGTTCATTTCTTACTTTGTCTGTCAACATAATTTTCAGCATTCTTCTGTAGCACCACATTTCAAATGCTTCAATTTTCTTTATTTCCGGTATTCCTAAAGTCCATGTTTCGCTACCATAAAGTGCTGTGCTCCACACAAAGAGTTTTAAAAAGTTCTTTTCAATTCCTAGATCAATATTTGAAACTAAAAGATTTCTCTTTTTCATGAAGACTCTTTTTACTAGTGCAATTCTGCGTTTAAAATCATTCCTGCTTCGGCCATTGGTTGTAATTTTACTTCCCAAGTAACAAAATTCTCTTACTTCTCCTATTGCATCCGATCCTATTTTTATATTTAATCCACTAGTATTGGTATCCTTTCTGCTACATTTAATCACTTTTGTCTTGCTTTGATTTATATTTAGTCCAAAATCTTCCTTCAGTATTTTGTTCATGCCATTTAGTAACTTACTATGGGATTGATAAATTAAGGGAATAAAAGAAAATTGTGTGAGAAAGAGAAGAATGAAGAGGAACAGGAGGCACTGGAGAGTACGGTGTTCCTCGTAGACGCGGCCAGAGGTTCGAATCTGACAACGATGACGGCGATTATGATCGATTAAGATTAACAGTTAAGTTGCAATAAAACGAAATCTTTCTTAGCAAACGTTTTCAATTTCTTGGGTATCTTGCTGTCAATCCCATAACCTTCCAATTTGTTTTTCGAAACTATTATGTTAATTGCCTTTACGTGCTATGATAATCGATTAATGATTTTTATGGAGTTTACATTCATTATTCTTTCCTGACATAAAAAGGTTCCGAGCTGTTAAGTGTAACGCAAATTTTTATTTACCTGTATTTGAAGGAATTCTTTGGGCAGCAGATACGGAAAAACTTTGAAACATGTGTAGAGTTATCATTCTGTGATTATAAATAAGTGGAGTAAGGATAGAATTATTTTTTATTAATAATATTATCATCTTGATTTTTCAGGCTTCCACGGTAGTCTTTGTTAGTGATTACTGGTTTCAGGGGATAAGAAACGTTGTTTATTTTACAATCTGAGTTTTCAACTATAGTATGAAATAGATTTGCAATTTCATGAAATTTGCAATAAGAAGGCTGGATTAAAATAAAAACTAATTGTACAGTGTTTTACGCATATCAATAAATAATATATGACTACATGTTTTAGCAGGCATACCAGAATCTCCAACTGTTTTCAACTCTCGCATTTAGTCCCATACGTCAGATAAAACAACAACAACATAATATACGAACATTAATCTGAAATCGTTCAGTACAAATGGGTATGCTGCCTTATTTTCTTTTTATATGCGCACTAACGTATAGTTTAGTGCTTAATATTTCAGACTCCGCATCGAATCGTATTGGCCATTAGTCGATAAGTGCTTCTATAATTTGAATATTTAAATTACTTTTACCTTTTTTTCGGAGCTTACTTACTTGATTTTATCTATTTAATCGAAACAGTGAAGTGAGTTTTGGCACATTAATTTTGCACAGACAAGGTAAACCGGCAGAATTTTTAATATATTATAAACACCAAACAACAGCGTGGTGGGACTTTCAGATTTTTGTTCCACACAGAATACTGAAACAGCGCGCAGCGCTTCTAGCGACATGCTGGGAACAGCTCTGCTGTGCCTCAATAACAACAGTAAATAATTCTGCATTTCCAGCGGCGAGTTTTGCGGCCACAGCAGTCATTTCGAAAATCACAACAGAATTTAGTTACTACAGCAGCCAGGACAATTGAAACAGTTACCGCTTTAAATGCGAATTTAATATTTCTAAGCTGTAAGTAAATAAGTACAATGCAACTGTTCGTTTACATCTTATTAGGTCATTAGCCTCTAAGTGCGTCAAGTAGATGCGTTGAAAGATGTGTTCTGATATACCATTTTTATCCATTTGCTTAACTTTAACGATTGTTATTGAATAACACCCATAACACTAATTTTGTAATGTACACATTTCCATGGTAGTTTATATTGCGATACAGTCGCAACTACTTACACGCGTCTGAAATAATAATGTCAGCGATATTGTGTCATTGAAAGCAGAGGAAAATAAATCCTAACAATAGCTTAATATAATTTTCAATTCTGATCCATTCCACATAGATCGCAATAAATATGCTGTTACTTTAATCCGCATGAAGTATGTTTTCAGTAACATGGTGCTCGTGTAAAAAAAAACTTAACTATTTTTTAAAAAAAACTTAAATTAGTCATACCCTCTCCGATAATGTCCAATGTTCAAAAATTAAATCTTTTATCTTACATTTCTATGGGAAAAGAATTTAACCAAAACATCTCCATCGAACGAATACAAATAAAAATTCAACTAATAGTAAATACGTTAATTTAAACGAAATGCATACCTTTTCATTTATTCGTGGATGCTTATCTAAATAGAATTATTAGTAAACGATGAGCTTAACCTCCAGTTATTAGTGAGGTCTCTGGCCATTGGAACCCGCCAACGAAGTCCCGGGGCGCTACGTCAGTATTTACTGGTTGTTATTGCTCACATTTTGCAATAGTGTTGTTAAGGTAGCCACCTGCACATTTCCGCTTTTTCAGCACAGCATACATATTAAATAGAGCCATCTGTCGAAATAGAGCCATCTGTCGAAATGTTGTCAGTTAGACGTTGTACAGGGCGCCTTTCACAAGTCATTGGTCTGTTTGTAACTGTCACAGTTTTTGTTGACAGCGTCAGTTTTAAAATGTGGGAATAAGTAGTGACTTACATAATATGTTTTCGATTTATTTGTGGTGCATGAGTGTGTGTGTTTAGTAGGTTTTGTCCTTTTGTGTATTGTATGTTGTGTTCGTCTGTCGGTTCAGAAAGTGTTTATTAATTGGAATAGACTTTGGGGAGCCAGATTGTCGCCGGCCTTTAGCATTGTCCAGATATCCTTACGCTCAAAATTGCAGTCCCAACCATTTTCCATATTTAGTATTTTCTTAACAGCGCAGAATTAAATTATATAATAATAAATTTGGCCACCCAGGCTTGATACATAATTATTTACGTATGAATTAACCCTACACTTAACAATTTAAATAAACAAATATAAAAAATCTGAATATTAATTATAATCATTTATTAATATTCATTGGGGATGACTCTGTCATACCACACTGTGAAAGGCAAAGAATAACCGGAGGTGGTGGGACAAGAAACGAAGAATAAATGTGTAAATCGTGAATGGAGAAAACTAGAATTCATGATGTGATGTAATTGCATCATGAAATATTTATTGGTATCAGACGAGGAGGCGCTACGTAAAACAAACTAAATAATTCAATTGTAAGAAGAATAGTTAATAGTATCAAATAAAGTGTTTGAAAGTGACGAACAAAAGATTCCGTATAAGTGGAAATTGTAAAAAGTATTAAGAAAATCTGGACAATAAAAGTTGATTGAGTTTAAATTGCGAAATTATTGGGAGGAAAGAACGTTTGACTAATACTTTGTGGTAAGAGAATTAATACTACGATATAGTAGTATAGAAGTCAGATAGAGTAGAAGAGAGAAATGAAGGTTTGTTTCGGAAATGTGACGACTGAGCGATCACCACAGGTCACCTAAGGTAAAGGGCGATATAAGAGATGCTCTCAACGTGCTTGGGGGAGAAAGATAAGTTATCTTGAGGTAAAGACTAGCTAACAGTAACCAAGACAAAGTCACTAAAGATAAGGTTTGAAAGTTATAGATGAGAGCAGAAGTAACGACATACTTTTTACGAAAGTGTAATTGGTTCAGTGGCGGGTGATAAGACATATTAATAGATTATTTTACTGTAATAACTGTAATTATTACTTAGATAAAAATGTCTGAGTCCAGATACGGACAGACATTTAAAGTCTGTACGTACGTATGCGTACGTCTATAAAGCATTAATTATGCAAGTCATTGAGGTATCTGGAAACGTCACACCTCGATCAAAACTCTTATGTATCCCATCAACCAACATAAATGATAGCGTGAATTCTCAATTCTAATTTACATTACTAAAATCACTTTGCGCATAGAACTCTATGCTGTATTTGCCCTGTAGTATAGTGTAGTGTGTGTGTGCAGGTGTCATCGGATGGCAACAAGACAGTGTCGCGCCTGCAGCTGACGCCGTCGGCAGCCGACCACGACAAGGTGTTGACGTGTCGTGCGGAGAACCCGCAGCTAGGGGCAGCCGTCGAGGAGGACGCATGGAAGCTCGACGTCTACTGTAAGTACAGTGCGAACAGAGGGATAGACGGCACTGACTCCTAACTTTAAGCATGCCTATCGTTCATTGCAAATACTTTTATATAGAAATAGTGTAACAGCATTTATATTCATACTTTCACCGTGATGTCGATTAAATTCATTTGGAGGTGTTTTTATAAAAAAAAATCTGGTTAGTTTATAAATTTTAAATATCATTATAATCTTCTCTTTGTGTGTCTATAATTTTTCGATCCAGACTCTATTCAGTCACGTAATAACCAGTCAAATATATTCATTAACCATCTTTAAAATAATTGATAAATACTTGTCAAATTATTTAGAAGCTAACATTAGCATAGCGGTCTAATAGCTCAGTGGTTAAGGCGTCTGAATGGAGATCAAACGCTACCGGTTCAAGTTTTTTCTCGATGGGAATTTTCTCAGACCCTTAACCCGATGTTCACCTTTGGAACAACTTGCTGTGTTATGTGAAGTATGCCAGAACGTTTCCGTGTTTCGGTTTCCAGGTTAAAATGTAGGTCCTCTTTAGCAAGTTGCCGGGTTAAATTGGGTAAGGAGGAAAGTAACTAGAATTCCTGCCTCTGATACCTTCGGGAGGGTCCATTCAACCTTCGAATTGAATACCACCATTAGCTTTAACATTAGCATTCCTTGAGGCTATTACTGCGCATGTAAGCTATAAATAAATTCAGAAAATAAAATATTATTTTCAGTCACCCCTCAAGCGTTAGGGCTACAGCGCTGTACTCGTTTTTTCAAAGTTCCCGTCTTTTGGTTTTTGTTTCTGGCTTTACAGCTGGTCAGGGTCATTACAGCTGAAGAAGATTGGGGACAAGGTACAGGAATTCGGCAATGGGCAACTGAAGGACCCATCTCGGCATTCATTTGTAGTGGTTTAAGGAAACCACGGCAAACCGAAATCTGGGTGGCCTTCCAACAGAATGTTAGGGCGCAGGTTCGGTAGGGAGATGTCTGAATCAATCATGTGTTCTCTGCATACTGTGAACTCTATGGTGTTTTGATACAATGATTTTACTGTAGAATTTTTATTTCACTAGTACGCGTTTCCAGTAAATAACGCAATTGTATCCGCACTCGTAATCGGTAAGATACATTTTTAATTGTAAATGTCCTGTAGAACTCAATTCGTTCCATATATATAATTCTTAATTTGTTTTAATCACCAATATTTTCACAGATATCTTTTAAATCAGCCAATTTCCCTTAGGAAGGATGAAAATTAATCTGACAGCCATAGGTTCTGATGTTGGTTAGGAGGTTTACGTGGTAGTAAAACGTATCTGCCTCATTAACCTCATCAATCAGATTGAACAGTACTGGGGCATTTAGATCAAAAGACTCTGAGGAAGAAAATCAAGCTTTCTTTGCAGCCAATCCAGTAGATTTTGTTTGACGATTGAATAATGATGAGCCATGGAGCAATAACTTTACCCCAGTACACTGACGGCGCCCAATTCTTTCCTTAAAAATAATTTTATCTCTGCTACATCTACAGGAATAACAATTGATTACTTTATGGGGGAAATCTAAGAGTTAAACCATATCGAAGGCATGTCAAGCTAATTTTTAGAAATAACTAAAAAAGACTGAAGTTGTCAAAAAATAGTGCCATTTAATCAGGCTAAGGTTTCAAGTTGCAAATGTTTCATTGCGAAGTCTGCAATTTAACTATTCACACTATCTGTCCCTTCCAACTTCCATAGAGTTTGAAACGCGAATGGAAATATACTTATACTTTTGTTTAGCCTATGTGCATTAGTGTCTATTTAAAAAATTATAGGACAACCTTCATAGATGTTGCAGTAGCTATGTTTATTAAATAATTTTTCCAGTCGTTCAAACCTGAATTTTTCTATTTTATACTTTAAATTAACTAAATATCCCACTAAAATTTTGAAGAAAAAAATGCCTTTAAGTTCTTTTAACTATTTCAGTTTCTTTGATTTGTTGGATGGTTGAGGCGTTAAAATTTTGACTCATTTCCTTTTTTATTTTAAATATAATGAGCTAGTGACTCAGAAACCATCGTTTCGTCTTCAAAGCCTACAGCAACAACATTTCTCGCGAATGTTTTGCTACTAGAGGAAATTCCAGAAGTCGGATTTCTCCCGTTTCGTACTAAGGTAGAATTGCTTCTGCCGCTCCTGAATAACACCCAACTTGGCAAAGGGAACGCTAAACAGCCCAGCTCAGAAATAGACACACAGGAAGTGCCTGGCTTGTACACAACTGGAGAAAGACACAAAAAGCTGCCAAGAGGACTGAAGTGAGAGAGTTCTTTCACAGAAAGACAGAAGAACAAAGGACGGTGCGCGCAGTTCTTTGACTGCGACAAATGTCACGCGAGAGACGAAATTGCCGGGCTGGACGGAGTTTCCCCAGTTTTTCTTCCAACTTGGGTTTAAGGCCTCGCGACCAAACATTACATTATATAACCGTATGTTATGGGCTATTTTCCTGAACTACAGGTAATAAATTAGAAAATATATAACAAATGGTACTGACAGTGAAACTGATTTCTAGATTATTTTATAAGCTCCTATTAAAAGGAACACATGAAACACACAACAATAACGTGAATATAAACATGGTAAAAAAATCACGCAAATAATAAATAAACATACGAGAGACACTAAACGAAATGTTCCTCACTTGAATATACACTCGGCATATATAGCTTACACAGTAAAACACCTTATCAGAAGGTAGTTCTGTTAATTGCAGTGAAGTGTCAGTTTTGTTTAAGAAGCACAGAAAATGACGTCCAGCACAAAGGCTAAACTAAAATCAATACTTTTATGATACGTATAGACGGAAAAATTCTGGAAAACGTAATTAGACTATAATTTGCAGTACTGTTTCAAAATTCACACTGTTATAATTAAGCAAATAAGGACTTGTACTGTACATACATTTCAACAGAAAACTACCAAACATGCTGCAGACAGCGATGCGAAATGTGTTCATTGGCAGTCATTATTTTTTTCATTTTTCCTAGTAAAATTACAAACAGATTTTAGCATCGGGAACATACTCATATAAGCCGAATTACATAAAAGACTAAATATTAAACATTTGGTAATTTGCTTGAACAATGCAGTATTTTCACTCAATGATTTTCAAAACAATTTTAATTTGCAGTTCGTCAGAAATAAGATTCATTGCAGTCCAGGTTCAATTATACGTCATCGTATTCCGAATTAATAAAAATATTTTAGGCAAAAGATAAAACACCTTTTTAAAAATTAGGAAGCCTCTGAGTTTTTGCCGGAGTTAAAATTTTCATTTCCCTGATATTATTGAAATTGATACCGTTTCATCAGCCAATTTGCTTGCTTCCAACGTTCTATTGTTAATGGTGACAACAGCAGTTGCAGTCATGTTGGGAGCTGTATTGAGCAGGATAATGTATCTTGGATTGAACTATGTACATTATCTCTCAATTATGTATGCCAGTAAGCTAACTCTTACAACAACTGTTTAAAATATCAGTCACTGATAATATAATTAGGATCTCCTCTTCATAACTGATAGCTTTGTGCAACAGTGTATTAAATAAGTGGATCCATCAATTCAAATTGCACAGGATAGGTGAAAAATATGTAGCTCTTCGCAAATATAACGACACGAGAAAATCAATTCAAGGAAAGTTAACTTCAAAAAGCGGATTCGGTCAACTTGTCTATTATATTGGACGAGAGATTGTGGAAACGTGTTCTTTTAGATCTGTTCATATAGGTTTCAGAATACATTATTTTAAAGGAGAAACTCTTGAAACAACAGATTTTTTTGGTGAATACTATTGGCTGCATAAAGCATATCCATTTAATGTCCTCTGTTTCCGATGCAAAATGCAAATTGTGTGCAAAGATAATGACTGCAGTCGACATAGGTCATTCCCAAGTATATACACCAGTGTTTAAGCAGGCCAAATAGCATTTTTTTTTTTTTTTTTTTACTTTTTGCTTTATGCTTCGTTGACGACTAAGGTCATTAGAGGCGGGATGGGACTGGGGACAAGGAACGGGAAGGAATTTGGCCATGGCCTTTTTGAAGGAAGCATTGCAGCAATCGCTTGGAATGATTTGGGGAAATCATGGAAAACCGAAATCTGGATGCCCGGACGTGGATTCGAATCCGCGTCCTTCCGAATGCGAGGCCAGAACGTTAACCGTTCACCCACCACGCTAGGTGCCAAATAGCAAATCAGCTTCCAATAACGGAAAGTCTTCGTCAAACAATATAGCAGAGACGGAAACAATAGTATGACAACCAGGAAGTGACAGCAAAAATTCAGCTGGATGATCCAAACTATCTGAACTAAAATATCTCTCACCGTCAAAAATAAAAAAAAAAAATAAAAAATGACAAAACACATGGTCTGCATGACCTACGTGTGAAGAAAATAAAAAAAAATATGGTCAGACCACAATGATATGCTGCCTGGAGCTGATGAACAACTATAAGGCTTTTAAGATCCCTGGATGACAGTTATAGGTATGTCTTACGTTAAAACTAAGAAGAGATCAAAGAGCTACAGGCCAGCATCATCTTCTCCATAATCTTGCGATCATTGAAAGATAAATTAGAACCACTATTTATACTCAATCAAACAATTTTTTAGGAAATGGAATAGCTGTTTTAGTAGAAGATGGTTTAGAAAGACATCATATCACAGTACAAGTGTTCCGAGATCTCTTAGCACCTTCTGAAACTGTTTAATTATTGCAGTCTTTTTTTTTTACTTATAGGATTTACGCCTCGTCGACGGCTAGGGTCATTAGAGGCGGGATGGGGCTGAGGACAAGAAACGGAATGGAATTTCGGCCATGGCATTTTTAGCTGGAAGCAACCCGGCATTCGCCTAGGAGTGATTTGGGGAAACC
Source organism: Vandiemenella viatica (assembly GCA_031002005.1). Classification (NCBI taxonomy): domain Eukaryota; kingdom Metazoa; phylum Arthropoda; class Insecta; order Orthoptera; family Morabidae; genus Vandiemenella; species Vandiemenella viatica. The sequence continues at coordinate 45,164,953 of JARYHS010011408.1, forward strand.
ATGTAAAACCCAAATCTGGATGCCCTGACGGGGATTCGAACCCGCGTCCTCTCGAATGCGAGGACAGAACGTTAACCGTTCACCCTCCACACATGGTATTGCATTCTCCTCTCTAAGGCCTACAACAAAAGGAAGAATTGCAGTCTTATCTGTTTAAAAGAAAGCTGCTTCGAAAAGGATGATTATTTGCCGAATTCATGGGCAAAGTATCAAAATGTACTGACTATCCCACGGAAGTGTGCTCGTTTATACTACTGGTAAGCCAGTTCCATTTTGAACCATTCTTCAGGTGACACCAAATTCACCAAAATTTAGTCGTCTGCAGCTTGAATTGTAATATAATATGTATTTATTTCATGCTACTAACGTGATAAATAAATAAATAATTTATGTTTCGTTTTTCTCGTGGATTTTTGCAGTTGTCCCACAGACGAAACTGGGCTTGGGTTCAAGTCTGAACCCAAACGACATCGAAGAAGGCGACGATGTGTACTTCGAGTGTAAAGTGAACGCAAACCCCACCGCTTACAAGGTCACATGGAAACATAATGTAAGTAACCAGCATCTGTATATGACCTCATTAAATTAGTTCACCGACACTTTCATAATGTGAGAAGGCGTCATTACACCTCAGTTATCACCATGAGATTGACGATCCATTCAGACGCAAAATGATTACAATAATCGCCAATTCTTCTGCTGCTCTAATGGCAAGTTTATTTAAGCCATTTCGATTATATTACACAAAAATCCCGTAATCACTTTTTTGGACGTTACGCTGAAATGCATTTGCATATTTCATAGGATACAAACATCTTATATGGGTCTTAGGATGGGACTACAAGTTCAAAATTACCTGTTAATAAATGTTTGTAAAAGTAGACGTCCTTCGGAAGCAAAAACTGCTTTAAAAAAAAAAACAGATGCCATTTCATTCTTAGCTGACAATTGTTCCAAGTTACTTAAAGCAGTAGTAATTGATTCACTCACATAATTTTGAACAAGAGTAGAGTAAATCATGTTCCACTCTAATATCATTGGACAAAAGAGAAAAAAAACGCATAGAAAATAACAAAGTGCTAAAAAATAGTAATATCAAAAACAAATTTAATTGCTTTTTGTGGTGTACAGGGCAAGTTTAGACTGGTAGGATTTGTTGAATAGTACATGATACTTCGGACAAGTGCAATCTGAGATTATTACTGCCAATTCACAGATAAACTATCAATAAAATATTGAGTGGACAATTGATCGGTGCTCTTTGTTGGATTTCTTGCCTTCTTTCTTAGCTTAGGTTGTAAGCACACACTATATTTTTGTATATTATTTGTTCAAGACAATTACAATTTGGTAACTAAATGTGTGGAAATTTATGGCAAAAAGAATTTATAATCTTTGCAATCATGTTTCATTACGGAAAACATCCGAAGTATTTTACTTTTCAACGCTTTAAATAATCGAGTCTGACTGTACATTTTAGAACTGAAAACTGTGGCAATGTTTTTTGTTGAATATCAGAAAGACTTTAATAATAACTTTTGAACTTCAGACCAAACTATGTTAGTGAGAGGTTATCGTTGGAACCATAAAGATTCGTCCAAACAAATTACTTTCATGCCCAAAGATTAAAAATCAGTATCATTAAAATTAATGACTTATTGTGATGAAATTTGATTCGTCTATTACAAATTAGTTTTACTGTACTTCGCAAGTCACTTTGGAAACACCATTTTGTTTGGTTTTGTCTTGTAGGAGTAACTCAAATTATTTTGTAATCGAAGAAATTCTGTTAAAAGTATTTTTAAGCTTTTCTACATCTTTTTCTAATAACAAAACGAAAGTCATTGGTAGTTTCCAGATGAAGTAAAGTATAATGTGCCCAAAACTGTTGTAGGTTTTATTGTCTGCCAGATCGCAGTGATAGCATTTATTCTCATTCATTACACCTTCCTCAAGACCACATCGTGTAGAACGCCGAGGTGTGAATTATTGGAGCTTTGGCACCACGCAGCAAGGGTTTGCTACCTGCTGTTTACCTGGCTCTGTATTAGGTTCCAAGAGGGCGGTCGATGGTCCGTGACTCGTGACAGCCGCTGGAAATCACATGCCAACCAGCAGTAACGGACAAAGGCTTTCCTTAATCTCGCATCGACCTCCGCCGGATTCTTTTCGCGTGATTAGTTGGCCCACAACCGCAATAATGAACCCAGCCGAAAGATAGCTTGTGTTGAGGGCAATTAACATTACTCCAGCTAACGGCAGCTTCTTGAAACGTTTAATGATGACGTAAGTAAGTAATAAGTGTCAGAACTTTGGGAAGTTGGAAACGGAAATACGAAAAAGCATTGCGTGCTGTGAGGATGGAAATTGCCAGTCCGTCGTACAAGGAAGCTATTATCGACTGCCCAACAGTTATTATTGTGCGTTCCCCATAAATAAAACTCGAGTGTTTTCCCCGTCTATGCTGAGTTTGTAATATTAGTGTGTTTAAAAATACATGGTACATTAGAACCTTCATAACTAGGCAAGGAGAATCAGGAGCAACTACAGACGTAGTGGATTTGAACAACCCTACATTTTAATGAAAATAAAAAAATAAAAGAAATATCTTCATCTAACCGAATGATAGCAATCTTACCTTCTCATTTAGTGTTGGTGAAACACTACAATTGTAGTATCATGGAGTTATAATCATATGCACGATATTACAATTTTAAATAATGACGCTAACTGCACCAATTATAAGAAAAGTTAATGGACGACTGAATAGCATCTGCAGTTTTTACATAGAACTTTCAACTTCAATATTTTCTGAACAGAAAACCGACATCAACAGAGTTTAAGTAAGAATTTTAGCAAAAATTATTTTTAAAAAAAACGGAATTCATGGAAGGTAATAAAATCAGGATTTATGAGATTAAAATTTTATATTACCAAAATATTGAATATTTTTAAGTGCTCATATTTACTTCAAGGAATAAAAAAGAACGTTAACGAAAATGAAATGATAAAGAACGAAATGGATTTGTTATGGAAATGATAGTTGGGGAAAGAAGTATGTGGAAGAATCTTATAGAAAGAAGGGACAGGATGATGGGACACATTTTAAGACATGCAGGGTTGGTTAATTTACCAGTGCGGTGAACTGTCGAATGTCAAAACTGTAGAGGAAGACAGAGATTAGAATATATGAAACAGGTAATTGAGCACCTGGGTTGTAAGAAATATGTTGAGATGAAGATGTTAGCCCAAGATAAGAAGAAATTAGTATCAAAGTTGATAATTGTCTGTTTAAAAACAAATTTACTGACATCAATACTTCTGTATTCAAAGCATGCAAAATTATATGTATATTACATTTTAATTTTAACTGCATCTTTTAAAAAAAAGAATTACCTACTGGGAAGGAAATAAAATAATGTATTTTTACTGGTGAGCGTGGTTACCATCAACTTCGTTTGCTCCTCTCCCCTCCTTGAAATAACAATTTAATCTGTACATAACGTATGTACGCATTATATGATACGGATCAGCACAGAGGGGGATGTCGTTGTGGTTTCCACAGAGTAACATTGTTTTGTTGTTGGTCAGGGCCAGCCACTGCATCACAGCCTGTCGGACGGCATCATAGTCAGCAATAACGACCTGGTGCTGCAGACAGTCAGCAAGTACCAGGCGGGCAACTACACCTGCACCGCCTCCAACATCGAGGGCGACGGCCACAGCAACACCGTCAGCCTGCAGGTCATGTGTGAGTAGTGTTCAGCATCTGCGATCTGCATCCGCCAAGATATATGCTAAACAAAGAAATGGAAACATCTTGTGAGTGTGTTACATATCACAACTGAGAATTCAGAATATCAAGGACTACAAGAAAACACCCGTGTATACTGTGATACACAATGTCAGTTTACATTTTGGTCCAGGCAGTATTTCAACCTAATCACAATACCTGTTAAAGTTGCTGTTTGATAGTGAAAACATGCTACTATCCGCGCATTAATACATACGACAAATATAAATCGGTATCTGGAATATATCTGTTTCTTCTGGCATCACGCAGAAAATAGATTTTTATAGGTTTCCAAAACTTGAAAGCTTGGGGTCCAATTTAAAATCTGACTTACATGTTGAGACATTAAAACACATTTATTTTAAGAATGTTCTGGAATAACTTAAAAACAGGTGAATCGATTTTAACCGGACTTAAAACTGTGAGTTTCTATGAAGAACATTGGAAATTATAAGGTGTGGGTGTTAAGTTGGAAAGGAGTTGAACTTTTGTAAAACAGATGTAGACAGTATTTTTATGTTTGATTTAATGTATATTTGTAAAAAGTTCCATAGAGATCTGGTAAAAATTGTGGGCATATATATTAAAAAAAAGAATTGTTAAAATTTAAACGGGTAGAAAGGAAGAGAGGGGTTGGTTTTTTGCAAACAAAATGTTGAAAATATTTTTCTCTTTATTTTAAAGTATTCGTCTATTAATTTCCATTGAAATCTTATTAAAAATGTGGGTTTGTATAAAAATTAAGGGATTCAATCAGGGAGAGGGGGTGGTTTTTTTTATTGTTTTGGTCAGAAACCTTCTCCATGAAAAAATACATGTATATGCCAACTTTTATGGTGATCGGTCAAACGGTGTCGACGTCTATTAATTTCGAATACCTACCAACATCCTTTTTTACTACCAGGGTATAGTGTAGTACAGGGCTGCCCAACCGCCTCGAAGTGTTCCACCAGTGCATTGGAAGTTGCCCGCCAACAGCAGCGATCTGGAATATACCAGCCAAAAAACCTCTGAAAAAGTCTCATTAATGGTTTTTTAGTTTTTGATAGTAATTAAACTGTGTTAACTTATATTTTTGTTATATTTAAGTACTTATTGTAACTATAAACAAGTATTAAGCGGCCCGCCGGCTAGTTAAGAATGGAAATTGTGGCGCATCTCCAAAACTGACTGGGCAACCTTAGCGTAGTAGTATACCATCGCCAGCCTACAAATGATCTGTTTCTAGCAGTCTATGAGTAATTCATATTCCAGCTTGTGCATGTGTTTCATGCTGCACGAACGTCATTATGTATCTGCGGCTAACTCGGTGATAAATTAGCTGCCAACTACACAACACATTTTTCAGTGGTACTCTTACGGGGGAGTAATGATGGGTGAACGGCCAAATTTGTTCCTCATAAGCTGTTTGTTATTTTTCCCTCGTACACTACATAAAGGGCGGTGAATGGACTACTAAGAATCGTAATGTTATTTACATTTTGAAAACAATTACAATAGATGTAAAATCGTGAACCCCGTTGTATATCAATATTTATGTAAAGTAGTGGTAAGTAGTCGAATATAAAGAACTATTAACGTAACGGTTATTCACGGCATAATTTGTAAGTATCAATAAGATCTAGAGACTTTAATCAATATACTATAAAAATAAACAATTACTTCAAACAGATGACATGACATCACTTGATTTTCAGTCGGAGATAGATCTCGATGGTTTCCCAAGTTTATTATCCTACCGACAGCTCGCAGAAATACTATGATATTCATAACTGAACAATAGTAAACAAATATCAGTAGGATAGGATCATTGATGTTACTACTAGTTTTGTGTAGATGCTAGAATACGGAGTTTAAGAATGCATACAAATTTTGTTTTAGAAATTAATTATTATTTTGGTTTAAGGTTATTTAGTTTAATTTTAAAAGATTATTAAAATCTTTGTGTGTTTCTTGTATTCAATACTATATTTGCAGTGATCAAAAAGAAAATGAAATAATTTTCCTGTAGCTAGAATTATTTCCTGATGTAAGCTCAAAGTAAAAATTTAACTCTGTGTTAACTGTTTCATATCCGATATACTTTAATGTGAGTCTTCGGATGGTGAATCATCAAATGGTTCCAGCAAGTAACAATGATGTGAATTAAATACTTCAAATAGAATTTGGCCTTGATATGATGGCAGCTGTATATAAAAAAAATCAATGTTTTGGCTTGTTCTTAACCTGATTAATTGGTCAACTTTAATATATGATTCCGCAGCATCATAAAAGAATTGTTCCATCCTGCAATATAAATCATCCTTTTTCTTCTAGCCCTTTGTCTATATCGGATAACTTTATACTGCAGTAATTAATTCTACAGTGCCTGGCGTAAGTTTTAAAGCTGTTTACTAAGTAATTGTTTATTTATTCCCATTTTATAAGCGACTATCAAAAACAGTGAATAGCATGTCCTACATGAACTAGTTTTCAGGAGTTTCTTCCATATAAAAATTAATTACAACATTTTTACATTACATTACGGAAACATTTGAGGCGATAGAATAAAAATTTCACTTTAAAAATATCTTTCTTAATTAAAGATGTTACCAAATCTAAGAGCATAATATATAAAATGATACCTCATTTATTAATTTTGGTTAAGTATAAAGCGAGAATTATTGCTCGTCACAAAAAAAAACCTTTTACAAATAATATATATGATTATGTAACTAGAAATAATTACAGTGAGCTACATACCAGTTTAACGTTTCGCGTTGAAGTGCCTTCATAATGGATTGGGAATGGTGCAAGATCCCAGATTTAAACCTCTGGCCTAACTTACCGACTATGTTTCGGTATTATAATGGTTTTCCGTTATCACTTAAGCGAATTTTTGTATAGTTATCGATAGCCATTTAATAAACTACCATTTTTCAAACAGGGTAACACTTACGACACACAAGCTAGCTTAAACTATTCAGGTCCCCTGCTAACGTGCTAATCAACCAGAAAATATACAAACCACCCGAAACTCTTTACCACTACGGATAGTACATTTCAATGATGGCGCCAACCTCAGATGGGCCCCAGACGACACAAATAGACCAGAGAACCGAAAACCTGCAACTGTTCCCTGAAATCTTGAAACCACAACTTACCTAGTTACATTTCTTTCTATGTATGTAGTCAGAGACAGAATTCGCGATAACCACTCCCCTTTTTATGATGCTTCGATCAAGATACGTCTTCATATAACTGCATTTGGTAGTGAAGTGTTCGCTATTTATTAAAACACACGACGGCAATTAATCTTATGAAAAAAAGTTGTCATTCCTTGAAAGTCACTCGATTTCGTTATTTCAGTAATTATTATTACTGTAAAGGGTATATTCGTCATTAAGTGTAGAACCCCGAACTTCACCTCTGCATCTACGTTTCTCTTGCACGCAGGCTCATTTTTTTAGACTTGCGTAAATGACTGTATATTGAAGGTCTATTGTATGATGAATTTAGTGTAACTCCTACCAGTTATACTGACCCAAAGGATTGTCGTGTCTATAGCGATGCATAACCTAATGGTGAGGGGTCTCGCGAATTCTGTATCTAACTGTACATGAGACAAACTTCATCCGATATGATGCTGACGGCTGGTAACTGTGCTTGGTGCAGACAAGCCAGTGTGCCGTCCCGGGTTGCAGCGGGTGTACGCCGTGGCGCGGCACGAGGTGGCTCGAGTACTGTGCGAGGTGGACGCCTTCCCGCCGCCAGACGGCTTCCGCTGGTCATTCAACAACTCCGCCGAGAGCGTCGACGTGCCCAGCTCGCGATTCAACTCGACGGCGACTTCGTCCCTGCTCGCCTACACCCCCGTCGCCGAGATGGACTACGGCACTGTGCTCTGCTGGGCAGACAACACTCCCGGCAGACAGCCGCTACCCTGCGTCTTCCACGTCATTCCCGCCGGTAAGGCCACCTTCATTACTTTTCTGCTTAAAAACTTTCCTTAATTATGGTGGATAATTCGCTGACAAAAATCACCAAGTCAGCTCCAGAATGATTAGATAGTTTAGCATCATTTACACACTACTGGAAAATACAGTGTGTTATGGACGAGAAGACCCATCTCATCGCGAACACATTCAAGCTCATCCTAAATTAAATTTTAAATTTCAATATTGTTAATTAATGTAGACCCGCCAAAAATGATAGGAGATATTATTATGAAAAAATTATAATTACTGTTCCAAAAGAACCACTAGATTTATTTTTGATTGAATCTGAAATACCTACAAACACAAATTACAAACTTTTAAACCTTCCGTAAGGTAGAGATTGGCGCGTTACTCTGTCAGTTGTTAACAATCGATACCGTCAACGATCTTTACTTATCGATACTGGCTTATTCTATACCCCAAATACTATGCAGGCTGTGTAAAAAGGTGTAAAATATTCTAGGAGGTGATAGTATGCATCAATAAACGTCGGTCTCAGAAGCATACTTTCTGAGTTAATACCAGGTCTGCAATGTGACGCCCGTCCACGGTTTTACATGTCTCAGCCATTCGACGTAAGGAATCAGGCACTCTTTGAAACTGTCTTGGTTGGTCCTGAACGTGATGACAGGCATTGAAGACGTACAGGACCAAACCAGACAGCTTCAAAGAGTGTGTGCTTCCTTACGCCGAAGGACTGAGCCATGTAATTCCGTGTACGTTACCTCCGAAAGTATGCGTTTGCGATCCAATGTTTATTAGGCACTTTTTGTCTTATTTTGATGCATACTATCACCTCCTAAAATATTTTACGCTATTTTTTCACATCCTGTACATACTACGGCTTGTGGAATCCTATAATACGACAAGATTAGTTTCCACAGATCAGTACAATTATTTACAAAAACGTATAATTAATTAGAATAAATAATAATGATTGATGGTGTCTGATATTTAACGTCTATAATCCTTTAACACAGTTCTTGGTGTAGTTAAGGGTTTACAATAGTCATACATTCGGCAGCTGCACTCTACAAAAACTTAAGATTACTGAAACTAGAAACACAAAAGGTGCAGAAAGGGTTTTCAAACTACTTGAATGAACTATTAAATTTAGTAGTGTTTTTTCTTCTCTCACAGGCTCAACGACCGATATTTAAAAAATCTAATTAGAACTTTAATAGTTGCAACATGTTACACAATCCTCCCACTCGTCTTCAACAGTTTAATTGGTCTTTCTGTAGCGATATTTCACTCAAGGCTATGCGCCTGACTGTCTTCTGAATAAACTAATATCGCTTTCTAGATCGATAATTGAACAAAAAATCTTTTATAGTTGATGTAAAAATTGAAATGCATAGGGCATTGTTGGCCGGGGAAATCCCCGAAAGGGATTACTTACTTCTAATTAATATGACTGCAAAAGTTCCCAATTAATTTGAAATTATAAAAAAAGAGAAAATGTGTTTATTTACTTGAAATTGATTTAAGTGTCCGGGGCTTACCCGAACTTCAACTACACTCCGTCTTACTTCAGACTGAAACATGATATTGTAGACAATGTTTCAATAAGATCAGATAATACATTCAGTCACAATGAGCATTTCAAATCAACTGGGCACACGGAATTATTATGGCGTCGGATTTTGCCCTCCAGTGGGACATGAAGGATATAGTGACGGCGTCTATTTGTGGCTCCTGATACGTGGTTATGTAGGTATGTCCTTAACTTCGGTGTTATCGCTCGTAGTCGTGAGTAATAAGGCTTTTAAATTCCGCCATCGCTTTCGTAACTATCGATCTTAGTGACAAGCCTCGGAACTGAGCCCACAGACCTATCCATGTCAGAAGGATATGCTTCACCGGAGATCAATACGTCTTAAAGAACATCACGAATTCAGCGTTTTTCTTATCTCAGGTTAAACAGTAGCTGGAGGTTAGAAGCAATGACTTCCACCTATTTTTCTTCTCTTCAGGTATACCTGAGCCTCCTTTCAACTGCTCCGTGGCCAACCAGACGTCTTCGTCGGTTCATGTCCGCTGCCTCGAGGGTTTCGACGGAGGGCAGCCACAGTACTTCGTGCTGGAGGTGTCAGACGGCGGACGACTACTGGCGAATATTTCCTCGCGGACCCCCACGTTCACTGTAGTGGGGCTGGCCCCAGGACAGGCGCTCAAGATGCTGGTCTACTCCGCCAACTCCAAGGGTCGCAGTGAGGCCTTCCACCTGGAGGGCACCACGCTCAAAGCAGCCGAGAAACAGACAGGTGCGTGTGTCCAATTTAATAAAACCAACATTCTCAAAAGTGCTTATATTTTACATTGCCAGTTACCTTTTTGGGCGGAAGATATATACACTTCTCAAGAATCCACAAAAAATAATGATTCATACATGTATAAATGACGTTTCTGTGTGATAATAGGATTAAGAGCATTTTCCACCCACCTAGAAAAATTTGGAAATGAATTAGTTTGGTAAATACAACTGGGATTTAAGAATGCCACGTGTTAATATTATACCCTTTGAATTGCATACATCAGGCCCTAGTACCTTTGTACCTCCCCACGTCCAAGTAAAATTGGTGGGCGATCTGAGTCATACAAATATACAAAAACTAATTTAAAACATCAAGTAAGCTCAGCGTATCCAAAATATATTATTTACAGAAGAAATGTGTGTTCACTTACAAATTAAACATACCAGACGTAGAACAACTTTGGTGTGATTTACTTAATCAATTCTACACGCTGCTCACAGACACCACATCGAACTATGTCGTTTTTTAACGAACGTCTATAGGACTTTTTTTAAATAAATAAATTAACTTCAGTATCACTCCATACGCTACGGTAATACACTACTATTTGCGAGGATTACAATGCCATTTATTCCACATATTAGAGACATGACAATACACAAACCATTATAATAACAGAACTGTACATTCACTTTGACTGTGAGAATTCAATACGCCACCACGTTTTGAAATCACAGTCTGTAGACGCTTGACATGGAATAAAAGAGAACCTGGATATGCATCTGGGAAATACACTGCCACACTGTTTGTAGGTGCGTCCACAAAGCATCAACGGTGGTTGCAGAAATACCAGAACAAACAAGTTTCAGAACGGTCATATCCCAGACTGGTTCAATTGGCAAAATGTCAGACGAACGTGTAGGTCAGGGAAGCAGTAATACCCGTCGTTCTTCAAATAAGGCTTCCACATTTCTGGCCACATATATATATATTAACTTTAGAAAAAAATTTCAATTTCAGCCCATATGGTACGATAGACCGCTTTCGTGAACTGTAAGTTTTTCAGAGTTGGGTAAGGGCGCCAGGTCTTGCAGCTTCGATTGGACTTCTGATCTGTGATGTTACAAAATAATTGAAATCTTCAAAGTTAGGACAACTATGCTCTTCATGCTCTTCTCAAGATCTCACTATGTACAAAAGTAATTTAATGTAATCAAGTGCATACATATATTTAATAAATATCGAAATTGTTAGGTTAGCTGATTGAGCACTTTTTTATTTTGTTTACAAACCTGGTGTTGACTCCACTTGCTGCAGGTGACCCGGCGCAGTTCGAGATCTCGCCGCTGGTGGGCGTGCTGCTGGGCTTGCTGCTGGTGATACTGGTGGTATCGGTGTCGGTGGTGGGCACCTTCCGTCTACGAGCGAGACGACCGGGAGGCGGCGGGGGCGGAGAGGGGAGCGGGGGCGGCGACGGCAGGAGGCGGCGTCTGCAGCGGCCGGCAGACCTCGCCTTCAAGGGCAAAGCGGCCGCCCTGTTCGCCCCCGTCCGCCTCGACAGGCACGACAAGGACGAGAAGAACCCCGACGTCATACCGTCAAACACGGGTCAGTCGCACACCTTACCATGCAGTGGTCATAACATAATAAGTTATGACTAAAATATTATTTCAAAAATAATGATACTCATCTCTTATAAATCACGAAATTAACGCTGCACAAATGATCTTCCTTCTTCCAGACGTTTCGATCAAGCCTAAGGTCGTCTTCAGGAAACTAGCCTCATGCTGTGTTTGCTGGAGACTAAAGATGAAGATGACCTTAGGCTTCGTCGAAAAGCCGGGAAGAAGGAGGAGAGTTTGTGACGCAGCATCAATCTAGTGACGGCTGCGATTTCAGTAAAACGTCTTTCTGTATTGGTTTAGTCCAGCCGTTTGTTTTTCATAGTTTCTTGTAAAGGCATTGAATTATCATATATATTTAATCTCAAAGGTTTTTTTTTTATCATTAGATAATTTTTTTTTCTGTTAAGAAAGCGTTTCATCATTTCTAAATGTTTCGTATGATGTTGTAATTGTTTTTCTACGTTCGTATTTCAGTTGAAAAACAAACAACTACTACAAATGAACCGATTTTTCTTTCACCTGCTAGAAACCACCAACCTAGTTACTCACCGTATATAATTCGCGGTCCTTTTTCACGGGCCATCTACACTGAAGAGCCAAAGAAACTGGTATAGGTATGCGTATGCAAACACAGAGATATGTAAACATTCAGCTGCAGTCGGCATCGCCTATATAAGACAATACGTCGCTGGAGCAGGCATTATATCCGTTACTGCTGCTACAATCACAATTTTAGTGAGTTTGAACTTGGTGTTATAGTCGGCGCACGAGAGAAACAACACAGTATATCCGAAGTAGTGATGAGGTGGGGATTTTCCCGTACGATCATTTCACGAGTGCACCATAAATATCGGGAATTCGGTAAAACATCAAATCTGCGACATCGCTGTTAACGGAAAAAAATTCTGCAAGAACGGGACCAACGACGAGTGAAGAGAATCGTTCAACGGGACAGAAGTGCGCCCCTTCCGCAAATTGCTGCGGATTTCAATGCTGGGCCATCAAAAAGTGTCAGCTTGTAAACCATTCAACGAAACATCATCGATATGGGCTTTCGGAGCCGAAGGCCCACTTTTGTATCCTTGCCGAGTGTACGACACAAAGATTTACGCCTCACCTGGGCCCGCCAACACAGACAATGGACTGTTGATGATTGGAAACATGTTGCCTCGTCTGACGAGTCTCGTTTCCAATTGTATCGAGCAGGTGAAAGTGTACTGATATGGAGACAACCTCATGAATTCATGGACCCTGCATGTCAGCAGGGGAATTTTCAAGCTCGTGGAGGCTCTGTAATGGTGTGGGGCGTGTGCAGTTGGAGTGACATGGGACACCTGATACGTCTAGAAACGACTCTGACAGGTGACACGTTCTGGCTGATCACCTCCATCCGTTCATATCCATTGTGCATTCCGACGGACTTGGGCAATTCCAGCAAGACAATGCGACACCCCGCCCGTCCAGAATTACTACAGAGTAGCTCCACGAACAGTCTTCGGGTTTAAACACTTCCGCTGGCCACCAAACTCCCCAAACATGAAGATTATTGAGGATATCTGGGATGCCTTGAAACGTGCCGTTCAGAAGAGATCTCCAATCCCTCGTAGAGGGATCTCTGGACAGCCCTGCAGGATGCATGGTGTCAATTTCCTCCAGCAGTACCTCAGACATTAGTCGAGTCCATGCCACCTCATGTTGCAACACTTCGGCGTACCCACGGGGGCCTTACACGATATTAGGCAGGTGTACCAGTTTCTTTGGCTCTCAGTGTAGTTTAACATTATCTTTTAACAGCTACCTCTAATCGATAGATTTTATAGAAATCTCAGCAAATTTTCTTTGCAGTGATTTTCAAATAAAATGAAAGTTGAAGAAATGCAGGATGGGTAAATGAAGCATTGTAGAAATAATTCTTAAGGAAACAGGCTCCTTTAGATTTTCCCTAGGTCACTGGTGATACTAATGACATGCCTGATAACGTGGAAGGTATATCCGTAAGTGATAGATGAAAACGAATGTGAGGAATATAGGATAAACACCCACGCATCTGTCTCCATGCCTGACTTACGCATCTCGTGTACACGCTGGCCTGTATGACCAAGTAGTCAAGCCGATCAACGTTCTGCAGCAATAATGGTGAATTCGTCTATAAGCTGTAGTTGAGCTGATAATTACTTGAAGAATTGTAAGAAAATGTTAGTTTAAAACCAAACTTATGGTATAAGACATTCTATACTCTCGACATCCGTCGAGCGAAGATGAACAACAAGTAAAGTTCTCGCCGCACTGCCGTGCAGGCGGGTCAAGTGCCCCAGGGCACCCGGCTTTGCCGGCGGCAGCAAGGCCCCGTTGACGACCCGGCTTACGGACTTGGACCACGCATCGGCTCCACAAGATACTCAAGGACTGGACCAGCAAATCAATGCGAATACTATCGCTGAAACTGGTATAGCGATACTTCTTCAGATGAGGACGCAGACATGGCCGCAGAGCAGGACCAGTCTACCACATCAAGGAAAAGAACGGCAGTGACAAACGACAAGGAGGGGTGGAGAAAGAAGAGAGCCACTTCCACCTCCTGCAAGGCTATGAAGAACATCTACATGAAGACTGCACGAATGAAAAGAGTAGTGGATGCGGATGGCTTTGTTGAACCGCGACGCACCGCTCCCGCAGCAAAACTGAGCACTACTGCCCCCGCAGTTCCAACCTGCAACCAATTTGCCTCTCTCCAAATGGAGCAACAACCAGAAAGCAGTAGCGTCAAAACATACAGGCCTCCACCACTGATACTGAATTATAAGGACAGCTATATGAAACTATACCAGCAATTGAAGACCCTATGTGGTGGTGGGTTCACAGTTAAAACAGCAGGTAAAGACCTGTATAAGATCCAGACAAAGACAGCAACTGAACATAATCCGCCTGCAGGAGTCACACAGAATGATACAAACAACTCATGTAACCTCCCACCTTGGAACGCACCTCCTGTAAATGACAGGAGGAAAACTGATTGGCGTGGAAAACGACCACCGGACCAAACAAGCAAGGGCGCACCTAAAAACCGCCCGCAGAACACAGAAAGTCAGAATGACGATTCAATGCTTAGCATGGTGCAATCATTACTGCAAGCTGTCATCACTATGATCCAAGACATTCCGCGGCAAATTTCTGCTGCAGTTCAGTCAGCGCTTGAGGCTGTCCACAAGGATACAACAAACTTGCACGATGGCCAGAATTGAAGACATTTCAATCTGCTCGTGGAATGCCAACGGCCTGTGGCGGCAGTTGGGAGAATTTAGAGACTTTCTAAGAGAGGAGGGCATTGACGCCTGCTTAGTCAATGAAACCCACCTAAAGCCTGGCATTAAGGCAGATGTACCAAATTATTCATGCTACAGGAATGACCGCCTGACTGCAGGGGGCGGAACAGCCGTCTACGTAAGGAACACGATCAGACACTACCCGATAGTCCTACCAGAGCTAGCAACTATTGAAGCAACAGGAGTTGCTATCGAGACCTCTCGTGGCAAACTGGTACTCATTGCCATTTACAGACCTCCCAGGGGACTCTTAGCGGAGGATGATGTAGCTGCGCTCCTTCGGCTGCGAGGAAACATTTTTATGGCAGGGGATTTCAACGCCAATCACACGGCTTGGAATTCCAGAGCTACGAACACCAGTGGACGTCGGCTCCTCCGCGTAAGCGAAGCTCATGATGCAGCAGTGTGGGGTCCAACTGAACCTACCATCTTCAATCATGGCTTTCCAGATGTGCTGGACATAGCCATCACAAAAGGACTCCACCACAATATTGGTGTAATAACCAAAACTGTGTTGTCTTCTGACCATGTCCCTGTCATATTCTACCTGGCCACAGACATCTTGGCACGTGGAGAGCGACGACACCACAACCTGAGACGCACTGACTGGGACATGTTCAAGGAACAACTTGCCAGACGTGTCCAAGAGGCACTGACGCCGACAACTTCAGGACCGGATGTCGCCATGGCTAACCTAGCCACGTGGATTAACGAGGCTGTTGAAGCAGCTACACCTGCTTCCAGAAAGCCGCCAGCCTGCTCTAAACAACTTCCACCTGACATCAAGGCGGCAATCACTCTTAAGAACAGAGCTACAAGAGAGTGACAGGTCACCAGGGACCCCGCAGCGAAAAGAACTATAAACAGGATGCGGCGAGAAATAAAAGCAGCCCTCGAACAACACCGTATACGTGAATGGTCCACCAGGGTTGCGTCCCTTAATACAGAAGACGGTTCTGCGTGGAAGGCAACCAAGGGGCTAATGCGCAGAAAGGACAGGATTCCGCCTCTAATGATAGGGAATCAGGTAGTCTGCGAGCCTGTGGCTAAAGCAGATGCACTGGGAGATGTTTTCGAAGCCAACTTCCGGCCCATCGAAGCACCCCAAGATGCTGTACATATACAATTTGTAGAAGACCGACTGCAGCGATCCCTAGTAGCCGAACAGCAGGCAGACGACGCAATAGACGAAATCACGGAAGAAGAAGTGCTAACAGCACTCTCACACGTCAATGTTAAGAAAGCGGCTGGGCACGATGGGATCGGGGGTGCCATACTGAGACACATGCCTCCTGCTGCTGTAACTTTCATCACAGTGGCCTTCAACGAAATCATGGCGAGAGGCCAATTCCCACAAGTTTGGAAACACGCTGAGATAGTGCCGGTCCCTAAATCAGACAAGGACAAGAGGTCTCCCAGATCTTACAGACCTATTAGCCTACTGCCCACAATTTCCAAGATCTTTGAGAGACTTTACCTCAAAAGGTTTCGTAGGGTATTGGAAAATGAACAAATCCTGCCCGACGAACAATTTGGCTTTAGAAGGAACCACTCAGCACAGCAACAACTTCTTAGAGTGGTGGAATCTGCCATGGGAGCCATGGACAAAAGGGAGTATTTTGGTGCTGCGCTCTTTGATGTGTCACGTGCCTTTGATTCAGTCTGGCACGCTGGCCTTCTATACAAGCTGTTGGTACAAGGGGTACCCATGACACACGTGAGACTCCTCAAGAGCTACCTCTCTGATAGGACCGTCCGTGTGATACTAGACGACGCAGTCTCCTCCGTGAAGACCATCAGAGCTGGGGTGCCACAGGGAAGTGCTGGGCCCTGTCTTATACAACATCTATACCTCGGACCTCCCGAGGACAGAACAAGTCGATTCTGCCCAATATGCTGACGACACTGCTGTCTTCACCAGAAGCATCAGGGCCACGCATGTGAGGACCAAGCTTCAGCGGGCGTGCAACAACATAGAACACTGGGCGACAAAATGGCGACTAGCATTCAATGCCACAAAGAGCCAAGATCTCATAGTCAGCAGAAGGACCATTCCTCACCTGCAACCCCTCAACCTGTTCGGAGAAAACATCGAGTGGACTCCTACTTCCAAATACTTAGGAGTCACTATGGACAGGAAACTGACGTGGAAAACACACGTCAGGAACCTCCGCAACAAGGCTATGGGTAGAATGACAGTTTTATATCCCATTCTGAACCCCTCATCATCACTGCCATCGCATCTTGGGATTCGCCTCTACATCGCATTAATAAGGCCAATAATAGATTATGCTGCAGTAGTTTGGGGTAGTGCTGCTGACGCTCACCTCAATCTACTGCAAACTATACAAAATCGAGCCATTAGATTTGCTTACAAAATGCCGCGGGAAACTCCAACAGTCCACCTACACGAAATCAGTGGACTACCGCGCCTCAAAGACAGATTCCGCAAACTAGCTGCGAAATTCTACAAGTAATGCAGAAAATCAGACAACCCGCTTATTGCCAACCTGGGTAACACAGTCCATCTAAACAACAACTTAAGATGGCCTGACAAACTGCTCGTGAGTTATAAGCTCCCGCAAAGACACGCCAGGATAAGACTAATCCGCCAATGACAACACCGATGAGGACACCATATTAAAATGGAAGGAGATGCATTTTTCATGTAAAAACTTCCCCAAAATCTGGGATAAAGGCACCCAGGAAATTTAGTCTATGCTGAAGACATTCTATACTGTCACGAAAGAAAGGGATTTCATACATTCTTTGAGTATATTTATTTATTTTTAACCAGTTTAAGCCTCCATAACAATTAATCCACGGTTATTACTTAATCTGCTAATGCACCTTGTTTCTTTAATAATGAATCATTTTTGCCGCCATATACGTATTATTTCTAAACTATTTTTGCTCATCGTAGTATGGACAACATAGAGCAATACAACATTTTATTAAAACCACCAATACTCCAATTAGAACTTCAACTGTCGACCCCAGGGATTTGAGGCCAACACACTAACCGATACGCTGCCAATACCGGTCTTTCAATGAATAAGCCAGCTAGTCGATATATCTTGCCAGCAATTTCAGTTTTCTTAAAATCTATGTACACATTACACAGCTGGGGAATTTCGTGAACAAATAATACTATTTATCACGTTCCTTGCTTTGCTGGTAACCTCACTTTTAGTGCAGGAATAAACATTAATGAATTGTATCGAACAACCATTTCAGATTGAGAACGATGCCCATTCAAGTTTTTTTTTTTTTTTTTTTTTTTTTTTTGGAAGGGGGGGGACCAAATTTTTAAACTGTTTATACTGGATCCCATGCATTAATATCTAGATTTTGGGGAATCTGTTTGTTCAAGAAAATTATTCCACTCGGTTCGTAAAAAACAATGATAATGTACACGATGAAGAGAATTTCGGCTATATGGCTTGTAAGGAAATATAATCTCTCACATGTATATATAGAATTGAAAGAGCATCTTTGGCAGTTGAATATTAATTTTCATGAAGAAAGAGTCTGGCAAGAAAAGATTGCAGTATATTGGACGAATCGTACGTCGGAATATACTGTTAATATATTTCACGGATACTGAAAGAGAATGTTAGCTGTGAGAACAAGTGTGCAACAACAAAGAGAACGTTGAACCATATATGGTGTTGGTGTTGAATAAATTTTATAAGTGGTGGAACGGTTAGAAATAGAGTTATTCTGTTTGTGAAATAATAAAAACAGAAAAATCTGAGGGAAGTAATTTTTTTCTGGTGCCTTGTTCTTCTTGAAATAAAATATGTTTTGATTATTTTATATGCTGTGTGTAAAAAGAAAACTAATTAAGTACCTAGTTTAATTTGATTTAGGTAGAGAGACACTAATTATTTAATGTTACAAGAATTAAATGCGTAGCATTTATAATAGGAGAATAAGAAATTGCTTCATTGGGTATGGCGGTGAGTATTCCCAACCAAAGGAAACCAAATACGGGAAATTCTACAGACAAAGATAAATATTAATTTACAAGCTACGTTTTCTGTCGACAAAACCTTACAGGCTTCATATTGACAATTACATGACTGTTTCCTCTATACTAACGACAGAAATAAATGGAATTGGTTAATGCTGCTTCAATACATATTAGTTAAATAGACTTTTCATTCAAAGCAATTTACCATAAAATTTTGGGAAATGAAAACAAGGAGACATGGAAATATATGAGTTGTGATGCGTAGATCTGTTATTTAGAAGATAACCTGATGAGTACAGCAGTTTAGCAACAGGTGATGTGTTTAAAAAATTGGGTTTGTTGTTGCTTTTTACTATTTTAGGTGGATGAAAGTAGAAATGGTCACTTAACCGTACTAGTAAAATTCTACGTCACTTGAAATAAAAAATTAATTTCACTATAGGGAATAGATTGCATAACATTTCACGTATCCGAATACGATACATAATTTGTAAGGAACAAATCGATACGTGGTATAGCAACAGATTTCGGAATGGATAATTATGTTAAGAAGGGCACGTCCTGCAAAAATATATAGGATCAGAGGGGTTCCACAAAGAAGTGTAACAGAAAGTCTTGTTTTTTTATGTATAGTATCTATAGTAGATACACTTTTTACCACTACAAATTAATATCAGGGTAAGAAAAGAACAGGAGCTGACGAAAGCAGATCGATCCGAATGTTGACAGAAGGGGACTCAGTCTAGTGGAAACAATTACAGACTCAGGTGGTGCTGAATGTATTTCGATCCAGGACGCAGAAGTTATGAGCCCAAGAGGTTCTGTAGACATATAGGAGAAACAACTTTACACTAATGAATCAATTCATAAAAATTAAAATTAAATATAGTTTCACATTTTACGTGAAGAACTAACGGAACGATGGATTACAGTCTGCCTATGAAATAATATACGTAATTACAGGTTCCTAATTACGACATCGTATGCAACAAAGACAAAGATTCAATTTAGGTTTATAGATCCGCAACGTAGCGTATGAAGAACATTTATTGCTGTAAAAGGTACGAATGTTCGTTCAGTGTATGACTAATCGTCAATTTTTAGTGACGAACATAAATTCGACATCCCTGTCGATTTAAGGAACACTTAAGAATTTAGGTACCTATATTCGACACAGAGGTTGTCAATAATAGAAATATTCTTGTCATGGAGCGTGGTAGATGAGTGGTTAACGCTCTGGCCTCGCATTCGAAAGGACGCGGGTTCGAATCCCTGTCCGGGCATCCAGATTTGTGTTTTCTATGATTTCCCCAAATCACTCCAGGCAAATGCCGGAATGATTCCGTCAAAAGACCATGGCCGAATTCCTTCCCACTCTTCATCCTCAATCTCATCCCGCTTCTAATGACCTCGACGTCGACGAGGCGTAAAGCCATAAGAAAAAAATATTCTCGTCGTTTAAACTGTGATTGGAAATGAGTATTTATTTCCTCATGATCACATTTACATGTATTTACGTTCAGTAGAAATTATACCAAACTTAAATTAACTGATAGATGAAGTACTTTCCGACGTTGCGATTTTGGTACCATGATAGGGGTTTATGGATATGATAAGCACATCCTCTACAAAAACTGTTCACCATCGACAATCGAGACCATCACCAAACATGTGGACCCTTTCAGATTGACGAGTAAACCATACAGTGTTGCTGGTTTTATGCATGGTTTTCTGGATGATCGTATTTCCAAAATTCGCTTTTAGTACTATTCCATGTCGACTATACGAGCACTGTCGAAAATTGATAAATGCAGTGATGAAGTGGTTATCAAAAGGAAAATTAAAAATTATGCTGACAGTTTATAGCTCCAATTAATCGTTGATACTGATCCAATATGATCAAAGAAAAACGATCATTAATTGCATTAATGACAACGTAATTCACACTATTAACTTCACCACACGATGAACTTCACCACAAGTAAAAAAGAAGCTCTGATACATTACTTAATTTACTGAATTATTTGTGAGAAAAATACAGAACCACATAAAATAAGGAAGTAACGTAGTTGTAAAGAGAGCAATGCTGGTTTACTGACCATAAGACCTCAACTACCGTACAAATGAGACAGCTTATTAAACTCTTGTACATCTTGGAATATAGCGATATGTGGGAACCGTATAACATGGTACTTGTTACGACATCGACACAGGAAGAGGGCTGCCCCGCCATTTTTTATCCATTATGATTTCATCGTTTAATGCCTGTTTATCTAATCTTGGTCCAATTTTCTCTATTCATAGATATACAGATTCGTGATTTGATAAGTGTTTAAAGATTGGACGGACTTTTTCATTTGAAATTTCATTGTTTTGTTGGGAAACTTAATGATTCCTTTCCTTCATGTCCTAATGGAAGCACTTCCAAAGGAATTCAGTATGAACTCAAACAGTGATTGTGGAGCAATAATTCCACAGGCAGGCGACGTAATTTATACTGATATTTGATTAATAACTTAATGTCATTTATTTCTACTGCCGGACTGGAATAGTTCTCGCGTCAGAAAAAGAGAGTTTAGCTAAAATGTTAACGGAGATTTTCCCTGAGTATAAATGCAACACAATTTTCATGGGTTTGCAGCCGGTTATTTTCATAAAGCAATGAAAACGTTTCGACAACGCCTTTGTTGTCATCGTTTTATGAAAATACCCGGCTGCAAACCCGTGAAAACTATGTTGCAAGAGTTTAGCTGTTTGAGACTGGTTTTTCCTTCACAGTGCTTCAGCAGAAATTCTTAAGGAAATAGATTTGATGCCATCCATTCTTTATCTGTCTGCCACAATTTTTGAACAGCGATTTGGGTAATAAATGTTGAGGTCATTGTTCCTAGTGTAGTTCCTGTAGGAACATTTTTAAATTTTTATTTCAAAGTTGGTTAAAAAATGAGACTTGCCGATCGTCGTATTAAAACAATAGGATACCGCACAAAGCGAGAAACTGCACAAACAGATACGAACGCCAATCTGTTCCGGACAAGGTCTCCATTGTATATAAAAACAGAGACCAACGTTTACTATAAAAAGTGGAAAAAGAGGTAAAAAAGACTATGAA
Source organism: Vandiemenella viatica (assembly GCA_031002005.1). Taxonomy (NCBI): domain Eukaryota; kingdom Metazoa; phylum Arthropoda; class Insecta; order Orthoptera; family Morabidae; genus Vandiemenella; species Vandiemenella viatica. The sequence continues at coordinate 45,187,017 of JARYHS010011408.1, forward strand.
TACCGTTTCAATCTTTTTTTCATACGCAGCGATATGATACCACGAAAATATTTGGTTTGTTCGATTCTTTTCGAGATATTTCTACAAGAGTCCTCTAAAGAAAAGGTGGACAATAGGAAGCCAGATGACAACACTTTGAAGGATAAAAATGTTCCAGCGGATATTAAAACGCTTCCTAAAACATCAAGATTAAAGTATTATTTTTTAATCCTTTTGTTTGAAAATCGTGGAAAAAAATATTTTATATTTCTGTTAGTACAGTTTGCAGTTGTCTGCTAGTTAGCTAGTATACATTTCGCTGTTGCATCAGACTGTTTCTTCCTCTCTACGTAGCATTACTAGTGGAAATACAGATTTAACATACAAACTTCAATAAGCATGCATAGTATTTCAACCGTATATGGTTATTCATGCTTCACTATCTAACTTATAACGATCAAATGAATATATTTGTTAATTGAAAAGTGTACGCAGTGGCTATTAAATAACATCATGATGTGCTAGCATTGAGGGGGTAACAAACAAGAACGCCTTCATGGGCATATTCCTGCAATAAATTGTAAACTAAGCAGATAAGTGGGTATAATAATAATTGATAAACTTGAGATGGTGCGCACGCTCGACTGGCAATCTCCCAATACAACCGTATATCTCCTTTCCTCTTTTCGCATACTTTTGCCCTCTGCTAATTTGAACTTTAAATTTTTTCGTTGATATTCACCTTTAAAATTGTGGCTAACCGTCTATTGGAAACACATGGAATGATAAAGATAGGTATTAACGTAATGCCTGTTCTACCAGGTATCTTATCGTTAACATTTACAACGGATGGTGTCACCTGCCATAGAGATATACAGGATAGATGAAGTGCGGTGGTTTCCTGTTACCTTTCGCACTGTGAAACTGCAAGCCTCTGTCAGTAGATTTTATTTATTTGCTCTGATCCTATACAAGGCCAAAAAACTGACTTCAAAATATCACTTGTTGTAGAATTCTTCTGTGTTATTTGTAACTTAGGCACTGTGTCACAAAATATTTCGTCCTAAGTGTGACTATTTCAAAGTATTTTACAGCCTTATAGGTATTTCCCGCAGTGGCAGTAGCAAGCTATACATTGAGTACTGATACTGTTTAAGTGGGTCTCATTTAAGCCTTTGGTCAGTTCTAACCATCGTATGAAAACTCACAAAAAGTCATAAAGGATGTCGAAACTAATGAAATAACACTTGAGTAGCAAGTAATACTTGTCCATCAATTATAATTTAATGCATAGTTTCCTCATATATTTAGACACGCCGACCGGTTTTACGATGTAGATTTCTCTCAGAAGATTCCACCACAATGGTAATAACCAGTAATGACTTCTCACTATTTCTTTTTTTTTTAATTACGACACTATGCAGTCTTTCTGTTACGTTAACTCCACTGCGGTTTCTCCAATATACCCTAACTGGCCCTAAAACTTCTTTCATTTACATATGCGTTGCACATTAATGATTAACATGTGTTTTTCAATAGCGAAATCTCTGTCAGTTCCTAGCATTCATTTAAACATATCACACGCATTCACTTCTGAAAGACACAGTGCCCAGTTTAATGCTTCTAACCTAAGCAGATTAAACGATCACTTTCTAACTAGCAGAATACTTGTCCAATTTACGGCTTCTGTGAATCTAAATAGTGCCGACTAAAGACTCATTAACATGGTGCTTCAACCTTAAAAGAAACAACACTACTACTGCAGAGTGACTTCCAGAGTCCTAGTAAATGAACAGCGAATGACCAACTTATTCCCCTTCAAGTCCTCGAAAATGCACAATTAGATAAGTTCAGTAACGAACCGTGCAATGGCACTTTCTCTCCTGTAAAAATTTAAAGGAGCGAACATATACGTACACCCATTTTCTGGCAAATGATGAATGGCTTACACACGCACATACAGTCCCCTGCTTGTATTTGATAACAGGCCCACCACTCTGCTGATAAATGATTAAATGTGTCGCTCTTACCTATGCTCCGACATTTATAATTTCGGTCTAAATTCCTCTTGTTTCTTAACCTTTTTAAACTCGAGGACCAGCAAACTGTTAAAAATAATAATGCAGTCTACCAACTTATATGGGCCTAGTTTTTTACCTGTGTGTAATATAAACACGTGGAACATATTTTATTTTACCATTGTAACATAATAAAACCAAAAGCATGTTTTGAATACTTACGAAACCACAGCTATGAAACTGGAAGTGCACTATTAAAAGTTAATTACATATTGACCAGACTCTTAATATTTATAATAATGAATAATATTGTTATTGTAGGATGGATGCTACACTGTACCAGTGACCTACATGCACAAAATGAAGTAAAAGACACTAGACCTTACGTTTTATTGTTGTTTACCACTATACGTTACCAACTCAATCACATTTCACGGTTCCTCAGAGATAATGCAAGACCATGAGGAAACAGTCATTTACTTAATTCATAGTCGAACAACGCTCTTTTTTAATGCCAAGTGGAAGTGAATAGACTATTCTAGAAACAATGGTGTCCTATCTTCATTCTGGAAATTCCAAATTTTTACCTGGTGATTTAAACATTCATGGCTTTTAAGATTTTGGGCTTTTATTTACTCGATACGGTATCTAAATATTCTGCCTGCGGACCACCTCGACCATTCAGTATACGTGTCTATGTGTTGTGGTTCTCTGGTGGAAGATATTTGGTGCTACATTTTACCTTCGCTCCGATTTTAATATTGCATCACACGCTCTAATCACTTATCACCCTCTGCCACCCACAATTTTGTGAATTGCAGAGTATATATGTAGATGTAGATGTAGATGTAGAAAAAGCCCCGAATGAGTATTTATTTATCTTAATAAAATCCTATAACAAGGTCTGCATTAAGTTTTAAATGCCTAAATTTCAAGATGATCATCTGCGAAATAATATACAGCGTACCACTTTGATGCGCGTTGTCTGGTATTACCTACATGGAACGTTTTCGTTTTGAAATGAAATCACTCAGTGATTTGTTAAATGAAACACCTCTACATCTTGAACTATTTAACAGTTGTTCACTACACACTGGAGGGAGGGGACGGGGTGAAAAAATGGGCTTCTAGATTGGTCTCTGGAAATTCCCGCAGAACACAACCAGTAATCGATATGATAAAAGAGCTGGAATGGGATTCGTTGTAAGACAGGAGGAGGGTGCAGAGAGTCACTGGAGTGTACAAGGCATATATTAATGAGGCATGGAAAAATATTGGAGTAAGAATTAAAAGTAATGCATGGAAGGAAAAAGATGACCACAATCACAAGCTGGCACTCGATTTCAGGCACAAGGGTGTGGTATGATTTTCTTTCTTACGTAAGGGGGTCAGGAACTGGAATAAGTAACCAAGAGAAATGATGAATAATTTACCGAAAACGTTGAGGGAATTTAAAGTTGAATTAGTAGAGGGCAAAAGTTGGTGGGTACAGGAAAGGGTAAGATGGTTGTGTAGGGAAACTGCCACCGGAGCGTGTGCTCCATCGCAAGTAAATTAAATTAAAATTAAATCCACGATACGGCCTCGCTGTGTCGCTGTGCACTCACGCCACTTGGTATCGCGTGTTGCTGCAGTGCCGGACGCGCCGCTGGACTCGTGTGCGCAGACGCCGGCAGGCGACGCCGAGTCTGAGCCGGACGCGGCGGCCTCGCTGCTGCAGCGTCCCGCCCCCGCCGCCCCCACCGCCCCAGCTGCCGCCCCCGTTTCCTGTGGCGTCGCGCTAATCCCCGAGCAGCAGCACCAACAGATGGTGCTAAACGGCCAGGCGCCTCCCAGCAGAAACAGCCAGCAGGCAAGTAACACGTCTCACTCACCTCCTGCAATACACTAAATCAGTATTCACAAGCTCCAGAGAGAATAATAATCTCTAGTAATCAAAACACTTGTCAGGGCAAATAAACGTTTGAGCTCAGTAAATTTAGTTAATTTAATGTTTTTATTTAATTACGATGGAGCGCACACAAATTTTTCGCCCCTTTTTTGTGTACCCGCCAACTTTTTCCATCTACAAATGTTAATTTAAAGTTCTTTCAGCATTTTCGGTAAATTATTAATGATTTCCTTTGGTAATTTATTCCAATCCCTGACCCCAGTACGAACGAAACTTTCTTTCCATACCTTTATGTCTGTAGTCGAGTACCAGCTTGTGGACATGATCAACTTTTCCCTTCCCAAATATTTCGCCAATATCTTTTCCAACACATTACCTATATACACATTGTACACTCCCACCACTCACTTCATCCTCATCGAATGAATCCCATTTCATCTCCTTTAATATATCAGTTAGTAATTGTATTCTGAAGTAATTTCCAAAAGAAAAATCTAACAACCCTTCTTTGTACTCCCTCCAACTCGTAGTAACTCTGTTGGCTGTAAGATCAGTATTTTATTTTAATTTACTTTCTTTATGAATTATTAGTTTATTTATCTCGAAGAATTCCTAATTTAAAGTTCTTCCACACATCATTTAATTTATTTATATCAAAACTATTAAAAGGAATCTTGAATTTAATTCAATAAATTTGCTTCAAATAATTAAAAGGGTTCCTCTGAATGATATTATGAATTAAATACTATCCATTACCAGGTTAGAAAAATTAAAACTTATCTTAAAATAAATATGACATAACTTTACATTAAGCATGAAACTATCTTAATCTCAGTGCTCAGCACTCATCAGGTGTAATTTTGGAGACTGATCTCCGTGGAAGTTGAAGAGCATTCAAAGCGACGATTGTTCCTTTCTTCTGGTGACATCAGGCGATGATCAAACTGTAGTTCTGTAAGATGTTCACATTAAAATTTTCTACTCGGCGTCCCGAGTTCTTCTTTTCCCAGAGCTGTTTTGTCAACCCAACCTTGCGCTTACCCCATCTTAGGCCACTCGGAATGCCGTTGTTCGGGAGTGTCCGAGCAAGCCTTGTAAAGTCCTTCAAAATTTTAATTAATTAATTCTGGGATTTCTTTTAACCTGTAATTTGGCCAATTCCAAAGATAATTTGTCGACAGTAATTTTTTTAAGGGTTACTAAGGAAAAAGAAGGAGAAAGAAAGAAGATTCGGGCAAATCGTACGTGACCGCTTTCTCACATTACCCTGCTCTTTCAGCTCTGATTTTAGTAAAGAAAATGCAGAGAATGTTTTTGTCTGTACAATTAACAATGGCGTAGATGTTATATACGTATCCAATTGTTATACAGCTGTGCATATCTGCATTTAAACTGAAGTGTTCGAAAATATTTTTCTGTAAAAGACAATTGAGTATATATTATGTGAGAGAATTTTAAATATATTTAGATTTGTAACTTATTGTTCGGTAATGAGTGCGCTCTTATTCCACTACTAAACGTTAGTGCACGATTTTGCAACTTACATACTTCCTGGGCTTTTGTAAAATTTTCACGCAAGAAGATAACAAAAGTGAGTAGGAAGAGAAAATATACTAACTATACCAACTTTATAGTTTACACGAAAGCTACTTTGGGTATTATTCTTAATGACATTTTATGAAGTTGCTGAAGATGATGCTTCACCTGCAGTTGCTAGTTATTATGTGTGTACACTTTTTAATTTTGTGTAATTGCTTTGATTTTGAATTTCATTTGACAAGATACGTATCAAAATAAAGTTACTTTTAATGTATTATATTAATGCGCTAAACCTTGTGGAGCGACATTTCCATAGTCGGGGCAAATGTATTCGTCTTTTGAAACAATTACACACAGAAAAACCTGGCCAGTCAATCCGTGTGTACAAGCGCTATAAGTAGAAGATCCTTTTCATACTGTAACAGCGAACAGAAAATATAATGAGACCATCTACATCGAACGAATATAAATAAATTAAGCAACTAAAAGTACTGGTGCGTGTATCAGTGTGTAACAATGGTGACCCCGTTAAAGAAATTTAAACGTTAACAGTAGTATTGATATAATGTAGGTATACTCATGTAACACTTTTATTTATACTTACACATACACGTACAGAAAACGTAGCGCGTAGCTCAAACTAAATCAAAACGATGAAACAAATACTCATTGTTGGAAATGAGCCTAAGTTTCAGCGAACACTATCGTAGCTGCTTGCATCAAAGTATCTTTAAGTGCGCATATGCAGAACGATAAGTGCGCAAGCGCAGAACGTTAAGAGCTAATGCGCACTCAATAATCCTTGCATGCACACTTAAGACATAACGGTAACAATTTTTTTCCTACCGTGCTTAAAAAGGGTTCATTTCATTACTCACACGAAATGCAAGAAGCACAAAAGGATGAGTTATGTCTTGAATGGCGTTGTATGTGTAATTTTTTGACAGGCTGTAACAGTTTGCACGAGGGATATACATTTAATTTTGAAAAAAACTAGAATTTAAGACCCAGTCAGGGATTTTTTGGACAACATTATAACAGAGGCTGTTTAAATCACAAAAACTTACAGTTTAGTTGACAGCGACATTGGATACCGGCATAGTGTGGCCTGGAACCCAGCTATTAAAATACTGAAACAGAATCGCGTCGGTTAGGGAGCGTCCGTAAATCACGTGGATCGGTCTAGGAGAGGCAGGGATTGGGTAGAAATCTACGCTGGGCTACGTGGTAGAGGGAAGGGGGGTGGTTTGGAACGAAGCCTTGTAGCTGTTTATTGATATTATTTCGCACAGTTAAGAATAAGGTACAGAACACACAACAGCGTGTGAATATTTATTTCTGTCATCTAACTATCTCAGAATGTTATTTACGATAGTCTGACAGGAGAAAACACTACAAAATGTCTTCTTGAATCAATAGGGAAAAAAGAAACGTACAACGTGGGAGAGGGGAAAGGGCGAGGAAGGGGTGAGGGTGTAGATGAAAAAGCACGTCAGGCTACATGGGGGGGGGGGAAGGTTCAGATAAGGCTAAAATGTTGCTACGTAGTATATGGACGCTCCCTAAGGAGCAGAAGAGTGGATGACGTTATGACGCTGGATCGTCGATCCCGCAGCACTGCGTAAACAAACAGTAATTCAGCTATATCTTTGGATGAAAAAGAGGGCAGAGACGCCTTCGAAACGCCCCAGAATTGAATTTTTTATACACGGGCCCGAGAAGAGTTTATTAATTTTTGTTGGCTGTTTGTTTCAGATGGCGTCTCCCGAGATGGCAGTAGGAGTGAGGGTGACCCGAGCACCGACGCTGCCTCGACCGGAGGCCGGCTACTCGACTCTGTCCAGGAGGCCCTTGCCGCCGCCGCCGCCTGATCAGCCGCCCCCTCAGCAGGTGGCTACCGTGGCCGCGGTGGTGGCGTCACCCGTGTCGCCCACCGGCTGCGGGCAGCCGCTCAGGGAGATCGTCACCGTGCGAACCCCGCTCATGGCCGCAGCCCACCAGGAGAGCTGCGTCTAACGAAATCACCACACACAAGTGGGCGTTGCGTCAGCGAAAAACTTTAGTATATGAATACTGCAAGAAAGGAAATTCCAAGGACCTGAACATCGACAGCGAATAGGCCTACCGCGGAGTCAGTACCTGTTGCATTGGACTCTATATCTTGTTCACTCCAACCTGGCGGCTCAAGGTCATGTCCCCAGGTACCGCTTCTCATCTCATCACTTCCTCTCCGATCTGACCGCCGTGCCCAGGTCGACGATTGATAAATTATCTCTTCGCGTGTAGGGTTAAACTCAGCGGAGTTGGGATGAAGCAAACTTATCGAATACCTCCTCTGTCAACTGAACGGGCTATAGATATTGCAGAGGGTAATACAGATAGTTAAGTCAATAACGGACTAAATGTTTATTGTTACCCCAAAATTTCAAGGCTCTGTTAGAGCAATTGTAACTTTGCGTTAATGCTAGTCTGAAACACAAAGTCGTTTGGAAACAGTGTATCGAATCTGTTCACTTTGCGAAAAGTCGTTAATATAACAGGATTTCTTAAAGATTAATATTTTTACAAAGTAATACAACAAATTCTCTAATAAATTTCTTGTGGAAGTGTAATATCAATGGAAAAATTTTAGAATATATAAGACTGCATATGTCACTACTGCCCATCTCTAATACCGATAGAACACAATTATTGTTACTGTAATTTTTCGGATAGTTTTGAAAATACATGAAACCTGAAGTTTGGCTTCTGAGTGAAACGGCAAAAACAGTTTGTTTCCTGTACTTTATCCTATAACTATTGATCTTATCTCAAAATAAGCTCAACCACAGGCGCTGTTCTTCCATACAGTATTAGAAAAACCCAAAGTAGTGATAATTGAGTACGTTACCATTATTATTGTCTTTTTTATAGACTTGATGTGAAAAAATTAATTTACAGAAAAAAACGGGTTTATTAGTAAAAAAGATAGCCTACTATGTAGCAAGGAATATTTCTGGGCGTTATAATTGCTTTCATTCTTTTTAATATATTTCTTTTTTTATTAATTTCCTTTTTTCTAAATTATCATGTAGAATAATTTCGTACGTAGAGGGTTTCATGTATTGAGATCTTGAGTAACTCCACGTGTCTGAATTCAGTGTAACACCTCTGTGTTTCTGACTTTCACTGTTATATCACGTGTATAGCCATACAGTTATCTCATTTATTAGCGATTTCCCTTAAAGAATAGTTTGTTATGACAGATTTTTCTAAGCATTTATTTAAGTTAATTCTTTTTTTATTTTAATAAACCAATTCTACTTCAATCACAATGACTCACAGGTTGTCTACTAAGAACCTGATTTATATTTTAATAGTTTATTTTTATGATCAACAATCACTGAAAGTTTTTTTTTTTTTTTTTTTTTTTTTTGAAACTTCAATCAGTTCCACAGTATTTGTAATCCATGATGACCTAAGACGATTATGCTAGTTGTTCATACTAAATCATTGTTACATGGTATTTCAACACGTAGCTTGAAATTTACTCGTACAAACAGGAGGTATGTATGAGTACTGGTGTCTATATTTACGAATCATGGTACTCTTCATACAATAAACTGACATTCACTGTATTAACAGTCAAACATTTATCGCAAATACTAAGACGAGACGAGGAGCTCATAATTTCTAAATGAGTAGTTGGAAAATGACAGCTACCTCATTGACCAAGCTCCACACAAGAAAAGATTGAGTATATATCAGAATGAAACGGGGTGAGTATTTAGCTGGCAGTTGAGTTGCCAAACTAATGTGCCTTCAAACGCATCTGGCTTTGGTCTGCATATTACGTTTCTCCTTCTTATTCTTTTTAGTGTCTTTCCACCAAAACAATACACATATAGTACGGATGCCATTTATTTTATCACTTGTATTTCGACAACGCACAAGCAAAGCATTTGGTGAATAATCCATATACATCTATATACTGTCACTGCAACTAATGTTAGTTCTCTTTTATTGTTTTCCAGTATCTTTCAGCTCGTTCTATGGATCATTTACAGTGGAGTTTTGCGCAAGAGAAACAAGACGTTATATCTGAAATAGAAAAACCAATGAAGATACTTTATAGAGCGAAGCAAAACACATTCGAAAATTAAAAATAGAATTTAAACCAAATGCATTAACAATTCTTTATTTACTGACATTGAGCAAAATGCTTACAACATCTAGTATATTCATCTGCTTCATTTTTATAAAAGAACATTTTTGAGATTTGTTTTAGACCGCACTTGTTATTTACTATTCGAATAGGATACATACAGTACATAGTTTTAATAAAAATACGATAACGTTTTATCTTCACGCATTTAAATTGATTTCTTTTTAATAAATGAAAAGATTATGTTGAGTAACGAAGTTGCTTCTTAATATTATGTTGGGTTTAAGGAAAATTTCCTTATTTTAATTATTATTTACAATACACATAATTCATTTAACGACTAAATTAATGTATTTCTTGTTATTTTCAGCAAATTTAAATATTTTAAAAGTGGGAATCATGTTTGGATGTAATTTATTCCGTAAAAATATTTTCTGATAACCGTTCTTAACCACAATTTATCATTTAATTATTCCCAAATGTTGACCAGAGCTACATCCGTTAAGAAGCATGTGGCTTCGAATATATTCTGTTTTTAGTTAAGACAATACCGTAGACATAATTACCAAAAAGAGTGTTTTAAATTAAAAGAATTGTAAATATTAATGTAAGTGAATGTGAAACGTTTACAATCTCTAAAAGTGTTAATGTATGTATGTGTTGGATGTGCCTGTGCAGATGAACGAGTTGCGTGAAATAAGTATTTTTCCAGGATTGTGTGTGTGGTGATTCAACTGAATGTTAAATTGTTTTTGTTTTATAAAGGTATATTTGGAAAAAGTATGCAAAATTTATATATGAGTGTTACATTGCAGATTTTTTATAGAAATTTTGAGTGTTGCAATAACCTAGCAATTCTTGACTAACTATAATTATTTGTTTGATTATTAGAAGTTAGTTTATTTATCATTGAATGTGGACCTATAACAATCCAATTTCAGACATAACAAAAGAAGCATTGTGTTTAAATCATTTTTTGATGCTATCAAATTGGATTGGAAAAAAACTTTAGTTTGTTGGATATAGTTTATTTGCTTTTGTTTGACAGAGAAGTAACCTGAAACAGAAACTCAAGTTAATTTCGGTGTTAGTAATATCAACGTGTACTAGTGTAATATATTTGGCGTTGTATTTAATGTGAATGTCATTGCTCTGGACTGCATGAGATTCAGAAATATTGTAAATCTTCCATAAATGTAATATGAAGGAGAAAATAAATATATTTTAATATGTTACAAGAGGTAAACGGCGAAAACATTCCTATTTCAAGTAGTGCAGTTTGATTGCCCAAATGGAAAATGGCTGTCGTGTAGAGACCCACTAAGATGAATGCTGTGAAAAACATATTGAAGGAGGTTTCGTTAAGTTGTGCTTTGCTTATTACTATCGCCAGGTCTCGCACATAATACTATTGCTAAAGACGTCGCGTTATTTTGTATGTATTACACTGGTAGATACATGCAACTTCTTTTTATATTGGAGTCCTTTTCATTGATAATTACGACCGACATATTAACTAATTGTAAGCAGTACAGCTAGAAAAACAACTTAACATTAATTATTAATTTTTTTAAAAAAATTCTTCACAAATCGTAAGATTATTGCAACACTTTATATCTCTCTATCAAAGTCTGTACCTCGACGACCATTTATGGGTTCGGTAGACATTACGATCAGATTTCTGACGCCAGTCTATTAAAGATGCGCGCGAAATACGAGTGAATTCTTCTTACTTTTCACGCCCTATGATCTCGACACTACTTGCGAAAATATTCTGCATCTTTCCCATGAGGGAAAAATGGAGAAGCTACTGTTTACTTTCAATCAACACTACCCTGTCTACTAGAGAGCACATCGTAACACTTGTTATCTCTCGATATTTGCTACCTGCTTTTATAACTTTTCTATTTCATTACATAATTGCATGTTATTACGTTTACTATTCGCGATTGTTTCGGTAAAATAAATTTGTGTGGTCTTATATCCTCGTCACGGTATTGAATTGCCGCGTATTCTGACGTGGCTGCATCTACAGTTTAATGTGGTTCTTGGTAAAACTAAATTACATAGCTCAAGTATTCCACCCTATGAATTCTCAACATGCACTACCTTAGATATTGTATCAGGGCGGATTATTTCAAATGAATTTCCAAATGTTACCAAGGTGGTCTACATCTAATGGACGATAATTCCGAAGCCAATGCCGTTTTCCTACAAGCACTGAATAATGTCCAGAGAAATAAAAACACCATAACAGCGAAGACTGTGGATTATTACAAACGGTCCATCTTAGATGAGCCAATAGATACAGCTCTTATTGACAAGACCTTCCAATATATGAGATTCCCTTTTCAAGGATAAGTTACGTCAAAGCAGCCCAAAAGGATAAACCGCTTGTAACGACTATAGATTTATGTTCAACCTAGAGATCTGAAAGACGCAAATTATTATTCAAACAAAATTCATGGATACAGAATATGGAAACGAAACCTTCCACGAAGGGCTACCATCCGAAACTCAAGTCCATGGTATAAAGTTGTCAACGACACTATACCCACCAATGTGAAATTATTTCGAATCTATTTAAAATCACCAGACAGCTGTGATACGTGTGGGAATGTTGACACTTTAATTCATCGTTTTACCTGTGTAAAGCTGTATTCGTCTCGACCTGGACGAAGATTGTAACAGCAGCTTTATTACATCCAGTTGAGGTTATGTGCATGATTCTAATGCGCTCAAACACCAATATTGTACCACCAGAAAAACATAACTCTTTAATTTTGATATTACGTAGTGTTGTGTACAATATTGTAAAAAAAAATTCCATGGACCTTGAGGATTATTTATCCCCCTCTAAATCACGCTATGGAATTTAGGAAATTCAGCGAGCTGAGCCTATCTTGATCGACTTCTTTTAGACAACAAACTTTGATAATGTCAATCTTCAGTAGTTTATTTTGACTTTACTTTTATGTTTCTTAATTTACAATATATTGTGACACTTTATCGGTTTAATTCTTTCAATGAATTAATTAATTAAAAAATGGGGAATCCCAACGTTTTGTCGTTAAATTTAAGAATTAGTGCTTTAATCTTTGACCTACGAGACCGCTGTCAAAGTTTCGGTTAAAGTGGTTGATAGAGGCAGTTGGTACATAGAGCCATGATTATTGCCACTCGATAACGATATCTTTATTAATGTTAAAGCAATTTAATGTGCAGTCCCAGAATCTACCTGTTATCTCTGGGGTTCGGATATTTATGACCAAAAAAATGAAGAGAATGCATACTATAACCTTAAAAACTGGAAAATATGACCTAAAAATAAAAAAAAATCAACAAACATTTAAATTTACTATACATCAAAACATGCTCAATTATACATAAATTACTCTGTCTAGTATTGTGGCTTTCGTATACAGCATAATCTCTTTCCGTCCATTCACTGTACCTTTGGTAAATTACATTTTGAATCGTTTTGTTGAAGTCACATTAATTTCACATACTTTATAGAATATCTCTTTACGCAACTCCATAATTTAGCACTTAAGAAAAATTTGGTTTCAAGCACGGCAGTGGTTACTGATACACTGCAGATTTAAAGATGAATGAGGATTATTTTCAAAAGTATTGGGGACAGTGAGACACTGATTAACGCTGCTCGACACAGGCATGCTGCTACTTGTTACTGAAATGTCGAGATTAAAAGGCGGTTGGAAAATTAACGTCCATAGAGTGACAATAATGTATAACATTAATTCTTGACTGGTGAATTGTCACCAATTCACTGTTTTTTTCCTCTAATGTATAATAGGAGTACAATTCTGAGAAACATTATCTTAATTTCTTCCCATGTATAAATTCCAGTGAATTCTCGGTACTATTAAAATATTACAAGATTTTTCCTCAAATTAGACCATATGACCATAAATATTATCGTAATATGACAAAAAATATAAAAATGGCCTGAATATGCATTTATATGCTATATAAAATACATTTTGATACAATAAGAAACGTTTCATCAGTGTTTAATGCAGCATTACAGCTCAAAAAAAAAAAAAAAAAAAAGGCAGGGAAAAAATATGACTTGTCACAATGATCCAAACCCTAATTATCACAAAGTGATTTCTTGTTAGAAATGAAGCCATTGCTTGCCTTGTTGGATATTCGCCCCTGTTTATGCTGGCGGGCGAGGTATCAGTGGCACCTCGCAGCGTGGGCGCAGCTAATCTCCGGTGTGGCGATCCTTGTGACGTGAGGTGGCGGCGAGTCACGCGTCATTGATCCACTCGTGTCACCAGTCCGACACGCCAGCACTGCCGCATTGCGTGACGCTCCACTGCTCTGCCAAAGATCTCGCCAGATTCTATTTTCCTCTCAGTCACACACGTCTATAAAAAAATTGGAGTTAATCACAAAGAAGTTTTAATTTAATTAAATTTAATTGTTGTAGAGCACACGCTCTACTGCGATTTCAACATTCTCTCATTTACCTCATTTCTTATTTTTTTATCTTAAATTCTTTCAGTGCCATTTCATTACTCTCCTACTTTTACATTTTTTGTATATTAAATTCCTTTATTCTATATGACAAATTGTTTAGCACTTTGAAACTACACAGCCAGTATATCTTTTCCTGTCTAGCCGAGACGAGTTTCGGCGAATGAGAGGCAGTTACCGCGCGTGGTGGGTGAGCAGTTAACTCTCTGGCCTCGCATTCTGGAGGACGTGGTTTCGGATCCCCGTCCGGGCATTCAGATTTGTATTTTCCATGGTTTATCAAAATCACTCCAGGCGAATGCCGATATGATTCCTTTAAAAGTTCATGGCGAAATTCCTTTCCGCTCCTTTACGCAACTCCATCCTGTCTCTAATGACCACGACTTTGACGAGGCGTAAAGCCATTAGTAAATAAAAAAAAAAAAAAGAATGCAGTTGGGGAGTAGTGGTTGATGTGGCCGGAGGACAAGTTGGATTAGGTACGGCTCCAATAGAAAGGAGATTTTTTTTTTTGCGGTATGTAGAGAGGTAATGATTTGACATGGTGCAGTGTCATCAAACAATTCAAAACAGTGACTGTGCTCTTGGTAAAGTAGACAGAGTAAATCAGAAATGACAGTCTCATTATCGTAGATTCGCGGATAAGTAAGTGATCGTAGTGCTTTTTCGAATGCGAAGTTCCGATAATAATTCACGGTCAAAATTGTAAAAGGTGGTTGGTCAGGTTGAACTTCGAGACTAAATATATTATCTCGCAATTGTTCCTGAACGATCATTTCGAAAACCCTAACGTTTTCTGAACTATTTTTCCAACATTCTGTTGGTGGCGACCAGATCCGCTCTTGTAACCAAATTAATCATAAATAAAACATTAATATTCATTATCGTCATACTTCTTACAACTTCCTTTGGTAATTTAATACAGTCCCTGCCCACTTGACCTATAAAAGAAAATTTTCACAATCCCTTATGCTTGAAATCGACTGCCAGCTTGTGGTCATAGTGATGTTTTCCCTTCCATGCACTACAACAATATGCTTCCAAGTCCCATGAAGAATATACGTCTTGCACACCCGCAACACTGTCTTCACCTTCCAACTAATTTCGAAAGGTTCTGAAATCAGCTCTTTTGTCTTACACTACAGTTTGTGAAAATTGGAACATCAATAGGGGAAATTTGATTATAACTTTTTTTTTCCACAGATTAGAGAGAAATGATTCGAATTACACAAATATACATGCACTTTAACCGTGAGAGTTCAGTACGCTGTGCAGTCGCCACGTGCTTCAAACAGTCTCTGGACGCTAGACCGAAGTTGTAAATAAATAAACTCTTCTCGGGATTCAAGCAGCGTAAAAAATTCACCTTTGTGGGACACTTCGAAGGCGTCTATATCAGCCCTCATTTTCAACCATAGATGCCACTAAATAACAGCGCGTGAGCAAACAATTATTCAGTGACACCTATGATTGAAAATGACGGCTGAGGTTTACGCCTACGAAACGTCCCACAATGGTGACTTTTTTTAGAACGCTGCAAGCCCAAGAATTTATTTATATACAACGTTGGGGAAAACTTCGATCTTACATCATTTGTTCCTTGTTCTTCCACTAATTGTGTTCCGTAACATTGCAGAAAGCTACGATACACAAAGCAAAGTTATATTACATTTAGTTTTCTCGTCTATTTTACTTTTCTGCCAATATTATTTTGTTAAACTCTAACGCTCAAATGTACGGATTCCAAATATTTTGTTCTAGATTGAACAAGCGTAATAAAAGCTTTTGTTTAAGACAACCATTATTCTTGATCGTCATTTAGCTTTTGAAAATAGCAGTACGATTAGTACACAACAGGAAGGTTTATTGTTATCCACAACTGAGATGTCTATTTATCGATAGTAGAGGTAGATAAATGTCCTTTAAAAAGGTAATTTCTTCAATGAAACAACGTTTAAAATCCAAATAAAGTCATTCTGGGCCTCATGGCTACAATGAGGATTTCAGTTAATCATCATAAAACAGTTATAGGTACAAGTTTAAAGATATGCCATAATATAACCTTTGCTTTAATTATTTTTGATTAAAAGTATCATACAGCGTTTTAAATCACTGACTTAAGTATAAAAGTACTATGAAGCCCGAGAAGAGCTTATTTAGAGTCTCTAGACGTTGTTGCTTAGAATCAAAGAAAGCCTGAAGGTGTTAATGGGGAACGTACTGCCACGCGATTATACAGAAACGTCCAAAAGCCATCTACCGTGATTGTATGAGGATCAGATCATACAAGTTACCGATCGACCATGTCCAGGAACATGGTTAATGGATGACTTGTGAGGCTAACGTGTAGGCCGGAAAAGCAGTGTCACCCG
The DNA here is from genome assembly GCA_031002005.1 of Vandiemenella viatica. Classification (NCBI taxonomy): domain Eukaryota; kingdom Metazoa; phylum Arthropoda; class Insecta; order Orthoptera; family Morabidae; genus Vandiemenella; species Vandiemenella viatica. The sequence continues at coordinate 45,203,466 of JARYHS010011408.1, forward strand.
CCGACCTTTGAAGAAGGCTTTCAAATTCATCACCACATGTGGTCGGGCTGTGTTCTGTTGAAATAAGGCTTGTGGGGCTGTCTCCAGCAGGGACAGTGGCACAGCTTCTATAACCTCCATGCTGTAGTGGTTGCTGTACCGATTGCTCTCAATAAACAGGAGGTGAGATCATATATTACAACCAATGGTGTCCCAAACCGTCACACTTTGCGTTTTTCCGCTATGCCACTCAACAGACGATATTATGAAAATAATTGCGTGGTGTAAAGACTGGCAGTTGGAGTTAAGCGCTAGAAAGAGCCAAGTGATGCGTGTAAGTAAGAAGGTGATGCCATTTAGCTCTGAATATACAATTAATGGTATTGTCCTTAGAACGGTAGATTCCGCTATATACCTAGGTGTAACAATTCGTAATAATTTGTCGTGGAACGAGAATATCGAGAATGTAATTGAGAAAGCAAATCGCATGCTCCGATTTCTAGGTCGTATTTTAAGACAATGCATTCCGGAAGTTAAATCGATTGCATACAAGTCACTAGTGCGTCATCACTTAGAATGTTGTTCTGTCCTTCCCGGATAGGTGCAATGCTCCCTCCACCACACACTTTTAGTGAATCGTGGAGTAATAGTAATAGTAATAGTAATAATAGCAATGTTTCATGTTTTTTTAAGCAATACAATAAAAATTAACGGTGCTTCGAAGGTAATTTTACCACTACAGCTGGTAAGGTAGAAAGTGTTGGCTTCAGTCAGAATAGAAGTTAATTTGCAACCCGGTCGCGCATCCGCAGGTTCGATGTATAAGTGCTGGAAGTAATTTGCGAGGATCAATCGATTTGTGTGATGAACGGCGTTTTACTTAGAGTACAGCTGCTACAGCTTTGGTAGTTGAACATGGACCATACCATGCAACAGTTGGCGTCCCAGCATTGGCGGGGGGAAGGTTTTTTTTCCTATACTGAAGCACTTCCAGTTTTTTAGATTTAATTGACTTTTTTTAAAAAAATCAAAAGATTTAATGATATCACTTTTCAGCTTCAAGGTGCTTCTAAATCTCTTATAGTTTTCCAAAGTATTAACTCATTATTTATTGACAAACTTAAACTACTTCATTTTAATCTACTGAAAAGAGTAATTTATCAGTTTACTATTTTATCATCTATAAACGATAATAATGCGAATTTCTATATAATCTGAAGTTATGTTGAACAGTGTTTCATGTTTTATTAAGCAATACAGTCAAAATTAACGGTGCTGCGAATGTAAGGTAATTTAAGGATATTGACAGATTCAGTAGCAATGTCAACTAACTTAAATTCACCATGGAAAAACGATTCGAAGATATTTTGAAACTGGAAGTGTATGACTGGATAGAAGATCTTTTTCTCACAAATATTGAAGAAGATGATACAATTTGCCAAGAAGAACTGTTAGAAATTAAATATGATCAAGAAAATAAATATAGATTCGATAATGGCGGATAAGAAAACCTGTGGCAAAATAAAAATAAATAAATGCCTATCTTCTTTCTAAATATATGGAAAATGATATTCAGTTGTTTGATACCTATCCCTATCTTGAGTAATCAGGTTTTAGTAATGTTAATCATTATATGACCAATGAAATAAATCGCTTGAATATTTCTTAAAGAGCAGACCTTCGTTTGTTCCTTACAAAAATTGGGAAGATATCCAGAATATTTGCTTCATCAGTCTCAGGGATCATTAGTAAATTAAATAATTAAATGTAATTTCACTATAATTCATGCTTCCGTGAAATCAAATTACAAATAAAAAGAAAGATTTAACTACAGTAAGTCGTTTTATAAATATTTTTATGCCAATCGTAGTGAAAGTCCGACATGAAGAATTTAGTAAGTAATTATTATTATTTGCTTTAAATCTGCTTTATTAATTTTATAAATTTACGTCCCTGCTTTAAAAATCACGATTACTGTGGAATCGGTGGGCAGTTAGAAAATTCGACTAATAACAGAAATACAAAACTGGGTGTATGTAAAAACGATTTACTAACCCTGCACTACACCATCAACATGAACTCTTCAGAGCTTTCCTGCATTACGGTAAACAGCACTTTCACGACGAGGGCATCAAAATTGGTAGCATTACAGAGGCTAAATTGCCCTTAAAAGCGTTTCACAATGCTCAGACACTTTGTTTTGTGCGTACGAATGTTCTACAGCCATCCTGAGATCCACTGAGCCATTTCCTTTTGTTCTTTGTGTTCTATCATTTTATTCCTATTACTTTGTCACGCCTGGGAAGTTTCCTCATGGGATTCTGTTTGAAATTCCTTTTATAGTTAAAATTTCTAATTGTGGATTTTTGCCGAGTATGAGAACAACATACTCCTGATTATAAATAATGCTCTCGGGTGACTAGCCGAGTTATAGAAGTGTTATAATAATCACACAATATTTCGGCGCTCTGAATCGTCGACGCCATCTTCCGGTGAAGACGATTCAGAGCGCCGAAATATTGTGTGATTATTATAATACTTCTATAACTCGGCTAGTCACCCGAGAGCATTATTTGTATTCTCAACGCCGAGAAAGACTTCGTAATTATATATACTCCTGATTTCTCTCCCCTGATTTGGTGTAACTTTCTTTCTTACTGTTCAGATCAAGTAACACCCAGCAAATTAATTAATTTAGGTCAAAAAAAAATTTGCAGATACAGAGATTGCCGTGCAGATATTACGCCAAAGGTAAATTATTGCAAGCAACAACTATTGAGTTAGAACGTTATCACTATGCTTTCTTAAAAGAGATTAAAAATAGAAAAAACTTTCCTTTATAGATTAAGTAGTGATATTAATCAAATTAAACACTTAGAAAACTTGATCATGAACAGCAAATGGTAGGAGTCAGAACAAAAAATCGAATAAATGAAATCTGTGGTTCCAGTAAGTATTATAATTTTTATGGTAGGAGAAATAAATAAAGTTGGCATTGCGATGTGATTTAACTTATTGATTTTAGTGGTTCAGAGTGCTGGGAAGGTTAAACGATTTATTCCAGTGATTAATTACAGATTGTCATAAAAAATGACTATTTAATTGAATCCGTTTTCGAATCTGCATGGTTGGAGTAATGGCTTCTGCGCAATGATTAAAATGTTACACCTCAAGGTGAGGAAGTTGGTAATTACCACGGTAGATTAGAAATTTGTTCTCATTGAGTGACATCGTGATAGTTTTCCTAAAGGCATACAAACGAGTTTTCCTTAACCCTTCTGACCTACTCAAAGCAAGCAGTATTGATTTGTGACATACGTCGAAAGTTTTATAGTTTAATTCATCGAAGCGTGAATGACTTTACCATTTAATTGTAGTGAGAATTTCCTGTAATTTGCAATGAACTCTTCACAGGTTTGCTGCCGGATAGCGTTTGTGAACGACGAGCTTTCGGCGACCAACTACGTCGCCATCTTCGGGTCTGATGTTAGCGCTGCGGCGACCATGCTGTAATTTGTCATATATTCAAATTTAGGCAATACAGCTGGGAAAAGTAAATACAGTCCCTTGCTAATTAATCGAAACACAACAGTAACGTACACCATTTTGCTTGTTTTGCACTTAGCCTCTAATTAATACCTGTGATCTTTCATAATAGAAAATTTGTCCTCGATTCTGTCTTATAATTTCCTTTACACGATTTGGCATAGATTTCTTAAGCTTCGAACACATATTTTTGAGTTGATCGTCATGAAATGACACTATGACCAGAGACGCTAACATTTGCAATTCTGTGGAACAGTCGAGTTTTGCGTGAGTCTCCATTTGCAAACAGCCCACATGTTTTATATGGGATTAATATCAGGAGAAGCTCTTTTATTCTTTAAAAACCTGATTTTTTTCACTTTCGTTCAAGTGTGAAAACGAGCTAAATCCTTCTGAAAATTTTTGTCTCCATCTGGAAACATTTCCTGCTATTCACTAATTTCTCTGCTTTCAAACATTTGGATGTACTGGTAGTTTTTAATTTTCCGTCTGTTGGTACTAAGGGTCCTGGTACTTCATACGTAATACATCAGAAAACATCATCTTCACATTGTGATTTACGGTCTGTTGTAAATGGGATTCATTCATCGCATATATTCATCCTTCTGGCTCTGCACTTCAAAGTGGCTCTCATCCTATAAGAGAAACTTCTTCCAATGTTTTATTGTCCAATCCTGATAACTATGTTCCCGCAAGAAACGTTTTATGTGCATTTCGCCTGAAACAAAGTGTTTCTCTACAGGTTTGCGAGCTTTCCTTGCAGCTGTTAGAAGTCAACGACGGACATTATACACATGCGGATTCGCTCCACTTTCCCGGGATTTGCGTACTAAGTCCATAGCAGTGAACCAGGGATACTCTCAGGAGAACGCGGTAGTCAGTTGGCGCGGTGTTCTTTTATCCTTTTACCCTGCCATAGTTTCCCTTTTTCTTCTATGAAATCGAGCCAGTCTGTTTGTATCGCTGAATAGTTTTATTTATAGCACCTACACTGTCACAAAGTTTAATAGCAAACTCTCTTTGTGTCATAGAAGTATTGTGAGATAATGCTACAATCTAACTGCCCTTTCTGGGAATCGAATCTGTTGAAGATATACAGGGCGGCTCATCATTAGTATCACAAAGGAAACGTTAAAAGTTCCTCAAAAGTAATACATATTTAAATAAATAGACTGTTTACCTAAAATAAACATGATATGAACTACCAGTGAATATAAGTGCTAACAATGCACAAGAAATGCAGAATTTTGTAAGAAGAAAGGTGTGGTACGTTATTGCCAGTAGTTAATTATGAAAAAAAAATCCTTGTTCCGGTTAATTTACGTAGGAATGATGCCGATTTCTCAGAAATAATTCTTTGCTTTTCATCCGACTGTAGCTGGAAGATAGATATATAATTTCGTAGCGTATGTTTTTGATTCCATTAGCATATTTTCTGACTAACCAGTTGACAATACCATACCGCCATTACCCGCCCGAGCGGCTGTGGGGCGCCGCACACTGGATCCGGGTGGCACTTGACTCGAACCCAGGACCTCGCGTACCAGCCTTCCTGACTGCGGTTTTCAGTCGGTTTTCCTCAGTCATCAAGGTGAATGCCAGCACGATTCCCAATCTGCGCCACATAATCTACATATTTCACAAGCAAAAAATACACTTATCCCACACAGAGCATAGTTACATGTCTCACAGACAGATGGCAACACTCCACTTCCCCATCAGTACTTACGAGTAGTACGAACTGGAAGTAGGTATAAAATGCCTTGCGTCTGCCGTAAAACCACAGCTCCAAATTTCGAACATGCCAAGATTCGAGCTTACGGTATTTCGGCTCAGATTTGCGAGTGGATACGTAATTTTCTAACTGGTCGATCACAATATGTCGTTGTTGACGGGGAAGCCTCTTCTAAGATAAATGTTACTTCGGGCGTTCCTCAGGGAAGTGTAATAGGTCCACTTCTTTTCTTAATATTTATAAACGATCTAGGTGACAACGTCAAATGCTGGTTGCGATTGTTTGCCGACGATGCGGTTATCTATAGGGAAATAAGGTGCTCCGACGACTGCTTGGAAATTCAGCGTGATTTGGATGCTATTTTCGATTGGTGCCGTAAATGGCAGCTTACACTTAATTGCAAAAAGTGCAAGGCAATGCGGATAAGTAACAAGAAGAATCAGGGTGTTCACGAGTACAAAATAAACAATTCACCTGTTGACATGGTTGATTCCGTGAAGTATCTGGGGGTGATAGTACAAAGCAACATGAAATGGGACATGCACATAACTTCCGTCGTAGGCAAGGCCAATTCTAAATTACGATTCATAGGTCGTATTTTGAGGAATTGTAATGCTCAAACAAAGGAGATAGCGTATAAAACACTAGTGCGTCCGCATCTGGATTACTGTTGTGGGGTTTGGGATCCGTATCGCAAGGTTCTGATTGACTCAGTTGAGAGGGTGCAGAGGAGAGCCGCTAGATTCGTGACTTGTTGTTACAGCCCTTATGAAAGCGTCACAGAATTGATACATAGATTGGGCTGGGATAGTTTGGAAGACAGACGACGTAGCTTGCGTTCTAATTTATTGGAGAATATGCGAAAAAATTTAAATTTCGAGTGCAATGAAATACTTCTTCCGCCAACCTATTTAGGTCGCAATGACCGGAGGGATAAGATTAGAGAAATAAGATGCCGTACTGATACTTATATGTATTCCTTCTTTCCTCGCACTATTCGGGATTGGAATGGGCGGGTTTAGGATTGGTGCTTAGCACCCTCTGCCACCCACATTGTTTGTGATTCGCAGAGTATGGATGTAGGATGTAGATGTCTCGTCAAAGGCAGCCGATACCAAAATGTTGAGAAAAGGTCGTAAATGCTAGTTAAAAAGTAAAGGATTTCATGTTCTGTTATGGTCATAACTAAAACAGTCTGAGTATTTACGAAATTCGGTAAAAACATTTCCATTTTTCAGACAGTTGTGTATGAAACAATTAACACTGCTGCTAATAAATTCCAAATAGCCATTTGAGACTGCCTCTTGCCGTACTTCCTCTAACAGCAATGGACCTTGATGTTCTAATTGGTCCTATCACAAAGTTGTTCGCCTCCTGGTCCAAAAGAAATCATTATCATCTGTCGAAACGTTGCCCTGTAAGACACAGTAAGGATAAAATTCCATTATTACACTACGATAGTAAACACTAAGTCATTGCGGAAATCTTCCCTAACGGTAGCAAGGAAAGGGTTTTGAACCGCTATGTGCTAACATGCATGGGCACAAAGCAGGGAGGAAACGATTAAACTACACACACACACACAAAAAAAAAATATTGAAAAATTTCTGTCGAATCTGAAGGAAGTTACAAATACTAAGGAGGAGCAGAGACTTCTAGCTATATTATTTGACAACTAGCACCAAAGCCAACAAAAAATGACGGGTTTAATGGAGTGTTATGGTAATTTATTTCTCTGCAGTCGTTTAACTAAATAGAATTGTTATAAAATAAAGCTCATTGTTATTTATTGTCCCTTGTGCTGTAAAAAAAAAGCTTCAGTTGTCAACTTTGTCCAGGATGCATTTCAGCCTAACTCCAATTCCACTAATATTGCCGCTAGAAAAGCAAAGGGCGAATTAATCGTACATTCCCTGTATCGGTTGTCAGTGTCACCATGCATCGCGTTGATCCCAAATTTTCACAGGTTCTAGCACCTTTCTTTCTTATTAGCTGTGATGAAGATCGATGTTTTAACGGCTGACACAGCTTACATCGACTGATATAATGACCCCAGTGAAAACGAAAGATGCTAAATATAAATCTTAACAACTTGCCACGTAATATTTAATTGTGGTTTAGGCCACATAGATCACGGTCAGTTTGGAACTTCTTTCATTCAAACCAAGTAATTAATGATTTCAGTAAAAAAACTGATAATTATTATGCCAGTTTAAACGAAATACATACTTTTCTTTAAGTGTTTTGACAATTAATTTCTTAGCAATTCCTTCACTAAACAGAATTGTTATTAAATAAAATTCAATGTAATTCCTCGTGCCTTGCGCTGTAACAAAAAGTTTCCGTTTCCATCCGGGTCTAGGTTGCATTTCAACCTAATCACATACTACTCTAAACTTGCCACAGGTCTCAGAAAAACAATACTTCAGTCTCAGGCACATTAGTACATTTACTGTATCCCATTTTAGTGACAATAATGCATCACTTTATAAATTTGTGCTATAGCATAATCACTGGGACTAATAAAGGAATTGTTATTTTGGTCTGAAAATTGTTACACGCATTTGATATATTATATTGTTTAATGTGTGTTGCTCTTAGAGCTGTAAAATATATACATACCTCACAAATATCACTCAAAAAGAGCAGTAACGCAAGCTACTGGGAGAAGCTATATAGCGAAGTAAAATGATCTTGCACACGTCCTTTGAACGATATTATTCGGGAATATGTTGCTATCACAGCCATCAAAATATAAATATGAAACAAATTACACACTAAAACTGCAACAACTTTGAACCGTTAGTGAACGGAGGAATTTAGTTTTTATAGACGAAATGCAATCTGTACCAAAATGGCGTTTGGTTCTTTTTCTTAGAGCATAATTCGGATTTATAAAACATTTTAATTATCATTATTTTCGAGCAGAATCATTAGCAGCGCCCGTGGATAGGTTGGAATGTAGCCTGCACCAAAATGGACATGGATGCTTCCTTTTGTAACTTAATGGACTATGTTTTAATTATAAAGGTGGTTTGATTTTCATCGTTTTTGGTGAATATAAGTAACTAATGATTGATATGACAATTTAAACGCAATACATAATTTTTTTCAGTGTTCTGTCAGTTAATATATTCGCGGATGTTTAGAAATGTTATTAAATAACGTGCATAACCAAGAAAAATGCGTAAAGCGTGACGTCATTGCGCGACATCATAGAGTGACGTCATAACGTGACAGCTGGTGACGTCATACATGACAGACTTGATAATTATATGCATAGATTGTAATGTATTATTAACTGGTATTTATCACTAATTCAAAACAAAATCCTTTCAGAAGACTGATTCCACAGCTGTCGACGTTATTTAGACTTACTTTTGCATGCTAGCAATAAATTTTAGCATAATTACTAAAAATAATTCTCCAGAGAAACTGCTTATGGAAAAGGCCAGTATTTAAAAAAAAAAAAAAAAAAAAAAACTGATACTGGCAGTGTCCTTTAAAGTAAACGTGTCTTTACTATTTATGCTGTTCAGATAAAACGCATTCTAGGGAAATAATGAAGGTAAAAACGACGTAATTCAAAATATGTTACTGTGTTGTTATTACATTCATATTCACTAACATAGGGGAAATAATCTATAAGGCAAGCGGTAGAACACCTGTTACCAAATGAAAAGCTGGAGAACGTCTAGTAGGCTATACATTCTCACTAAGATGCTTACACGTAGTCAACTTATTAAAAATCCGACGCCGGTAGGCTTCTGAGGACTGGAGGGACTCGAGGAGAGGCGCATCTCCCAAGCCAATCAGCGTCAGTCAGTCTTACCGTCCACGTCGCTGCTGCTGAAAGTTGCTGAAGCTGCAGAAGGCCTACTCACTCAGTAATGTCATTTTCCGGCATGCCTGAGAATGTTAAGACTCAGCGCCAATTTCTCACTAAAATTCTCTGAAAACCAGAGAGAAGGTAATACTGAAGAAAATACTGCAGGAATAAGTAAAATCAAGTGAACGGTTTTTAAATTTAACTAATAATAAAGTGGAGATGCTAGTTCCCGTTACAGAAACTGTAGATACCGTTAAAAGGGACAAATCATTACATTAAACGTACAGAAATTACTGTCTGGCAAAACGGAATTTACTTCCTGCATTACTGCTCAATGTCATTTTCATTTAAAAAAAATAAAGATAATAGCAGCTTAAACTAGTTTTGAATTAACTGAAGACGAGGATGGTACGCTCATAAAAACAACCGCAGAAATGTAACTGAAAAAAAAGATCGTGCATGCTTACTTTTACGTTCTGTTGCTTATGTGAGTTTAATATGGCGAGATCCGAAATGATTTGCGAAATAGTTAATTGTTTTTCCTCTCTTGCAAAATTCTAAAAATCGTTCTACGTTCTTTTTTATTGATCGCCAGTTTTTACTATACCTTTCTTGTTCGTTCGTTAATTTGCAGTAGAATCCTTAACATCGCTGTTCGTTTTTTTTTTTTTTTTTTTTTTTTTTTTTTTTTTTTTTTTTTTTTTTTTTTTTTTTAAAAAGTAGCAAAGTAACTACTGTTCAAATAGCTTCATTGAGCTCGGCTTCTAGCACACCGCGTTCACATTTCAATACGATACGGGGCACGTAGCAGAAAGGTGACAAGTAACTGTGTTTTACAGTTTACATTCTATGCCGTATAGTGAAACCAAATATATGTTTTCACGGCAGCAGGTATTTATATATTATCATCATTTATTTTTCTCCTTCTCTGCTGTCGTTTTTATGTCATTTATACAACCAATCTACCTTCCTTTTCTATCTTCCTGTCATGCAGTATGTGTATATATTTAATATAAGTCATTATTGTGCAACACCAATATCACAAATTCTTTTCATTTATTGACATAAGTATACCACCAATAAAAGTCAGTTGAAACATCCTACAGAAACAGGCAAGTGAACTATGTAGTACTTCATTTACTTAAATATTGTTCACGTGAATTTTGAAAAAGTAAAAAAAAAAAAAACCGCAGGTAATTGATTTCTGGAACTCAATGAACTCTTTGTTTATAGAAGTGCCACAACAGGGTTTAGTAGGATTTACGAGGCAAATTTAGTTTCTAGTATCAACAGAAGCCATTATTGCTACAGTTTATTGGTCTTTGATGAAGCTTAGTTAAAAAATACTTTACAGCAAATTCCCAGCTTTTCGAATAATTTCAGCAAGAAAGAATGGCTTTAGATTCAAGTTAGATTAATTCAACGTGGGATATACATGGTTGAAAACCAAAACAACAATTTATCATACAAAATGCCGCATTTTGATACTGAACTGGAAAATGAGCTTATGGATGATACATATTAGTTGTTTCATCGAATTAAAATTAACATTATTAAACTGAAGTAATGAACCTTCTGCTAGCTTAGAGGTACCGTTATGATACCGTAATCTTGGGCTGTGTAGTTTTCTGTCCTATATTCTGGTACATTATCGAACCTATGTGGGTTGGAACGTTGGTGTAAAAATTGAAGAAATAGATTCATACGTATTGTCTAGTAATCCACGGGTAAATTTAAATATTAGATATAAACATAATGACACAATTGAAGTCTGTGGACTCGTTTAATGATATATTTAGTATTGTTAAAGGATTTGGAAAATTTGAAATTTTAGACCATGTTGTAGGATACCGAATTACGGATTTACTTTTGCTATTTTAGGTTCCAGCTTGCTCGGTTATCGCGATTTGCTGTGGTCAAGTTTGTTTTGAATCAGGTACAGCAAATCAAACACTTTATGACGTAAACTCGTTTTTAAATTCCGCTGATCCCATCCATTATATCCGAACAACTACAGATAGAATTGAATACATCTGCGATGAACAAAGGCACTTAAAATAATGAGAGTTATTGCAGCACATTTAGCAATACCAGAAACCGCGATTTATAGATGCTGTTTACTCCTGTTTGTTTGTAATCGTTTGTAAAATTGTTGAACACGCATTTAAACGCCACTAATTTATAATAGTCCACTTTTCTGCGTTCCATTCAACAGAGCTAATGGAGTGTTAATATTCTGTTCTCTCTCAGGCGCTACCTATGGCAGCAAATTACACACGATCCACCGCTGTAACCGGTTAGATAAAATTGATAGCAGTATTACACGCCTGAGTGATAAATACAGCTGACGAACTTCCAACCGTATTAACAGAATTTGAACTTGTAATGGAAATTAAATCACTACGAGTATGTTGGATTACTTTCTCCTTATTCTATTTACATGCTTAATTGTCTTTTACTGATTTTTATAAATATGTTACATTACTCTAGTTTTAAATTTCACATCAGCATTTTCAGCATTTTCATTTTTACGATTTTTATATAGAAAATCTTCCTAAAATATAGTTGAGAAACGCTGTAAGCTTTTTCGTAAAAAAAAAAAAAATGATGGTTTTCACGTTTCCGGGAAGTATTATATTTATACACACGAGATTAGTGTTTGTTTCAGTTAAATTTTATCTGAAACACAAAATACAGTGAACCAAAAACACTATGCATGATGTGTCAATACTTGAGCCTTCTGTGGACACAACTGGACGCATTTAATGCTAGTTTCGTTCCTAAAAAGAATTTAAGTTCCTTATACACTACTATTGTCTCTGAAGTTTCGTGATTGTACCTGAATTTGACGCACACCGTTCATAGAGACTCGTGTCCTGTGCGGTATTGTACTGTTGAAACAAGACACGAGAGGTAACATATGACGGTGCCGGACGCCCATGAAGCACCGTGAAATTCTGTCAGAGTTCCCTTAATCACTACCAGACGTGACCCGTTGTCATACCCGATGGCTCCTCACACAATGGCGCCAAGCGTAACAACACTGTGCCTCTCCAAAACATTTGAATAACACCTCCAAGATCACCACCATACTCGCCGACGATGGTCAACCGAGGTAGTGCAGGATCCTTGAACACAATGAATAGCGCCACTTTTTTTGACAGGCAGCGTATTAACGAAAATTATTGTTGCTCTTCCTACAATGCACCATTAACTGATGGCTGAAAATAATGTGCTTACTTTTGTACTAAAGAAAAGTCATGAATCCCTGATATGCCTGTATTTTTATTTGCTATGGACCCTAAAAACGACTAGTTTCCGCCTAGTTAGAAAACATAATGCTAATCTGTAACCCACAATATTTATTCGAGTACCTAAGGCATGATATCTACATATCAGTACACTAATAGGCCTGGAAATGTTTTGGGCTCATTTAAGAATAGACTGGATGAAGTTGGATCACTGCAATACGTAGAAATTAGCAATGCATCCGACAATCATCGTAGGCGAAGCCTGCTGCAGTGTCCCTTCTAAAATCTGTCCTTTTTTCTAACATCACCATTCATAATGAGAACAGTTACAAAACGACAACAAAAATAATGTTAAAGTACAAGAATAGAAATGTCATACGATACAATTTCATTCATTTAAAATTTTGCATTACGCTATGATTGGTGAGTTAGCTTTGACGCGGCTGCGTAACACTGGTGATCGCACGCGTGTTTATTACACGCGATAAATGTCACGGAGCCAATCCTTTTAAAGCTCAGGCGGTGGATTGAGCAGCGCGCAGCTGTAGTACCATATAGAAGTTTTATAACAGAAAGGATGGACATGTTAACGTAGCACTGTCCCACTTCAACAATTACCAGTACATGGGCAAAATTTGCTGTAAGTTTTCGTCCCCCATCCACTGCCCTGGAAGGCTGGTCTGAAACCGCCCAAAGACCAATGAAAAAGTGTCTACCATAATAGTTAAATAACTGAAGCCAATCATGTTGCCAGAGCAGTAGCCCTTCCCCTGCCTACCATCTTCCAAGCCGGGACACAGATCACACAGAAAGATGCGCTAAGGTAAACACGAGAAAATAATATTAAGAGAATGCTTTTTTGTGTGCTCTGTTGTGATTTTTTTTTTTTTTTGCATCATTTGATGTGTGGGTATTAGTTAACTTTCTTAAATTTTCTGCAAGTTCTTGAATTTTTGCAGGCTTTCGTGATAAATTTCATTTTATGATATATCTTTCTGTACAACTGTTTCTCTCCAGTTTGTAATGTAGAACACTGGAAATTACTGGCTTACCTTTCAGTATACTGTAATTGTTGGTTATACAGACAGTCAGCCGATTCAACACCATATTTTCATAGTTATGATAGTTTTAAAATCCCTACATACAACTAATGAATGTATGAAACGTCGACAGAGGAACAAGATTTGTTGTCTGTGAAAAAATAAAACACAATTATTTTGACTAGAAAGCAAATAATTTTACTGCTTTATTACATTTTCGACGTGAGAAGTGTTGAAAATGGGAATTACTTCTCGAAACGCGTCGCGCACAGTGTAAAAATAAAACTTCATAAAAAGTAGCTGTGTTGCAGTAAAATTATTTGCTTTCTCGTCAATTGTAACTGTTACAGACTATCGTAAATCCATTTGTTATGAATAAAGTTAAGATAATTATTTTGTCTCTTTGGAATATTAGGAACGAAAATACGAATTTGATTTATGTTCACAATGACTAAATATAGTCTCAAACTTGTGAAAAAATGTCTAGAATTAAACATAAACTTCTACATTTCTCAATAAAATGAAGATTAACTCAAGCCAAAGGAAACGGGATGAACTTAAAGTGATTTCTGATTTCGGATGTGACTGTTTAAATTATTCCATGTTAAAACTCTAAATAAATGTCAGGAAGAATTATCGGCGGTATGAAAATAGACGCCAATATTTATAAGTTTAAAGTTCTGGAATAACTGATATTTCTGTACCCACTGTTCGCAATTATTAAGACGAAATAAATGTTTGTGATTATAGGATCCACTATCTGGCCACTTCCATTTTATAGGGATCAGTTATTAGAAAGTGAATTAGTGAGCTATAACTACCTTAAAGAACACAAACTATTAACCAAATTTTTATTGATTTGCTGAAAACCAAAAAAAAAAAAAAAAAAAAAACTAGATTTTTTTCTGAGCAAGTTGCAGATATGAACTTCATATTAACATTTTCTTAAGTGATACGAAAATATATTACGAAGTTTACCCATTTTCATTTTGGTATTTTTGAGGAGGACGCAGGTTGGAACCTGTTTCCGGGCAACCATATTAGGGTCGTCATGGTTTTCCCACATCAGGCGAATGCAGGGATGCTTCCTTAAAAAATCCCTTGCCGAATTCCTTCCCGTTCCTTATCTTAAATCCCATTCCACTTCTACTGTCTTCGACGTCGACGAGGTGTACATGCCCTGAGTGAAAAAGTGGTATTTTTGATAGTACTTGCTATTGTCAGCAAAATGTATTCGAAAGGCATAACAAGAGCATTGATACATGTGAACCGTGAAAGGTTTGCTGTAGCGTTTGCAGCCCTTATATTTCGAATAGCGCTAGAAGTAATCTTTGGAATTGTTCAGATATTCATTAAAAAAAAACTGGTTAAAATCGTAATTAATATGGATGATACACTAGAAATAGGTTTGGATCCCCTGGACCCTGACATCAATCACATCGGACATCGCAAGAAGCATAAGGGCAATGAACTTCTTTATCCTATTTCAGAAACCCGTTTTTCGTCTGTCGGAAGCTCTGAAAGAAGGGACACTGGTGCCTCCGGTACGCTGGAGTCGGATCGCCGCGGGATTCAATTTCGCCGGACCAGCCGTCCGTTCGGTCCTACTCGGTCTCCTTCGCTCCAGTTCGCATCGCTTCGTCGATACTCGCCTCTGGTCGAGTCCTTTCGCCTCAACGCGCGTTGCCCGGCTTTCCCTCCGGAATATGGCTGACTAGCCAGTCACTGATTGCCTGATTCAAGATTCATCACCGAAAACAAACGAAATAAAATAATTAACTAACACCCCCCAAAAAAAGATGTCTTCGATTATGTTACGCATTTCACATATGCTCGGTCTATGTTCTTACTTTGCCACTGACACAGAGAGCACTAAAGGAGTTTTTGTAGTATTGTTTATAAATGCCGAGTTCACTCTCGAAGTACACCGTATATTTATGAGAATGACAGTTTACATATTGAATAGAAGAGACATTTTTTCTTGGATTCAATTTTTTTTTTTTTTTTTGTTAATCAATTTCTCAACTGTATTGATGGAATCCTCCATCCCTGCCTATCTTGCGCTAACCTCTTTATCACAATATATCTCTTACAACCCACGTCCTCAATTATCTGCTTCATATGTTCTAATCTCTGTCTTCCACTGCAGTTCTTACCTTCTACTGTTCCCTCCACTAACAAGTTAACCAGTCCTGCATGTCTCAATAAATGAAAATATCTCGTACATTTGATGAATGAATTCAAAATGGGCATCAAACTTTCAGGCTCTCCGATATGATTGGTGTTACTGTGTTTTCTTGTATCAGTTACGTTGTATAAAGCAGTTTCTTCCTTATATTCACGATCTAGTGTCTCTCCAATTACAGATAAGCATTAAATTACAGTGAAAGGAATTGAAGTCTTTCTTGATTTTCCCATATTCAAAATGTAATAACTATTTTCCGGTCATCACTTTTCAAGTGATTTCATACAAGTCTACGTTTCTATACTTGTGCTCTCTCGTTACTATCAAATAATAATCATTCCGTGTGGTCGTAATGACCTGGCGACAGGGTTTCTATTGGCTGCGCATTCCGCCCATGTCTTGACCGCCTTAACTTAAACCGGTAGTGCTACCACGTTCAGGGAATCTACAGTTTAACGTTACTACCAGATATCTCAGCTGAGAACTTCATCGAAAATTATTCGTATTCTATTTCACAGTATTAGGGAAACAATGAGTTAGTGAGAAATTTTAAACTTTATCTCTCTACGCGATTCTTATATAGGTCACTCACTCAATGAACGTGTTACTTAAATACTCAACTTCCTTCTGGAACAGAAATTCCAAATTATAGCATTGAGCTTCTTTTTGACTTCCCTTAGCAACGTCGCTCCTATCGGTTTAATTTTTATGTTCTTTACACTTATGTTAAGAATTTACTTATGATTTTAGGTCGAGGTTTGATTCAAACGTTATCCTCTTGCGAAAACTCCTTTTTTAGTGGTACTAATTTTCCTTAGATGACTTCTTTGTTTCACTTATAACTTTTAATTCCGCTTGTTAAATAACTAGAGTCCTCTATTCGAAATATAAAATTTTTCAAACTTAAATAACATTAATATATTTTAATTTCCGATAAAATTACGATCTCACTGCTTGTTTTCATCTCAGATCCAAATTTACTGTCCATTATATTGTATAATACTGTGCTGTTACCGATACGTTTGACAAAATTGCACAATCAACTAAATTTTGTGACAAATTATCAAACGTTCTTTCCAATAAGACTGAAGCAGACATTCCAGAATAAGTCGTTATTTTGAGACTAAAACTGTAATATGTTCAATCCTTTCTCAATTTTCTAACGAATATCAATCATTTGTATACAGTAGCGTAGTATTAAAGAAGGAGAGAATGTGACTAAAATTCACTTCCAGCATTCTGTTTCACTCGCGATGTTAAACCATAATCTGTCAGTGTCAGAAAGATTTCGTTTTACGGGCACACAAGGGCGTGAATTGAGGAAAGAGATTTCGTTTTACAGCTCCTCTTCCCCTGTTCGCGTTTAACGAGACACACTAGCGTAAAGTCGTGTGCTTGAAATCGGCTCTCTCTGTAACCCCACTCTGAAAGCAGCATCTAATTGTTTGTTGGAACTCAAAATCGTCTCAGTAAACAGAAATGTTCAACTCAACCAAGTAACCACTAAGACTAAAAATAAGGGTTGCAAATGGCAATTAGTGACTAACCTCGGAAACAAATAATGTTGGTGAAAATCCAGCACCTGTGAAATCTATATGTTTATTTTATTTAAATCTAACATTAACATTACGTATCAAATCCCTGAATGACTTACATTTGGTTATTTAATGAAAAATTCTAATTTATAAACAGCAATACTCTGCCATATAACAAGATTTTTAGTGGAATTTAAGTTCTTTGTTTCACTAAAATCTTTGACAATTTGTCGTAAGGACGGAAAGTCTAGTTGACATCTGTATACAAACGACGCAGTACGCAGGTACTGCGTTTTATGTCAAGACCGGATTTATGACACCGGAAAACGAGTTCATGGCTATAAATAGGATTTCCGATAACTATACGCTGGCAGAATTTGTACTCGCATCTATTTTACAACCTTTAAGTGTAGTAATGTAACGCTTTAACGCAGTAAACGAAAACTCTAGTATTTTCAGTGGCAGATGTGTTAGATTTAAAGATATCTTACTAACAAAATGCACCGAGAGTGATTTGTGAGCGTATAGGCTCAGACCTCGTTTTATTCTGGAGTACGTGGTTTCGAGTCGCCATCCTGCCATCGAGATTTAGGTTTGCAATGGTTTCCCCAATCACTCCAGGCGAATGCCAGGATGATTCCTTCCCTGTTCTTTTCCGCCTCTAATGATATCAACGTCGCCGATGCGTAACACCTGAAGCAATAAAGAGGGCACAAAAATTTCTTGCATCAGGCATCTTGAAAGTCATCAACCTGTGCTTTCTGATATTCGCATGCGAAAGTAGACACAAATTGTTCCTACTTACAGGCTGTTGGTGTGATACCGATTTTACAGAATTTTTTTGCGTTCTATATTGCTGGGGTTAGTGAAACAATCATGGAAAACCAGTTATTTTCCAAATTAATTATAATGCATAATTGCTGAAATTACTCAAATGTAATTAAATATACGATATTTCAAATTAAAAAAAATTAATTTAATTTGATCGTATGCGGGATACGATTAGTGGCCTGATGGCTTAATGCCAGGGCGCCTGCTTTCTAAGCTAGCAGAGATTACTTTGTGTATGTCATGTACGAGTACGTTGCAATCGCTCCATGGTCAAAATTCGTCGTTAAACTGCAGGTCCAGACCAAGGGAGCTGGCAGTTCTAACTAGGACACACTGACATAAGCTTATCTCCCCCGAGCTGTGAACCAATTGTTTGATAAGAGTGAACAACAACTGAAGATGTAATTATTTTTGGCGGTTTTCTGTGAATCACACTTTTTCTTTTACTGCCGTCGTTTCAGTCAGATACTGGGATCTTCTTAAGGAGTTTTTCTTCCTGTTGAATTTGATGCAAAATGCAGAGCACATTCAGAAGAAGATTCCAGGTTGAGATAGAGACGTCAGCTACAAAAAAAAGAGTGATGTAGTGAAAAACAGAAATGTAATTACATCTGCACCGGACGACATGTAAAAAATATAAAATCTTAAAAAGCTGAACTGGTATTAAGATCGAAAAAAGTCATTTCAGAGTCCATCAAATTATATGGCTGAAATTATTTAGTGTATAAAAATCAGTTCACACTGATTTCCTCCGCAGGAAAAGAGTCTGGGTAGTGTAAATTGGAATATGTTCTCCAGCAAGTTTGGAGGTGACTACAAAAGTAGATAGTAGTGATAATTTCTTTACATTCCGAGGACACAGAGTAGCTTTATTAAGCATAACATAAACCATGTTGTCTTCCGCATAACCAGTTTTAAATTATCTTTTTTTTCTGGCTTCTAGAAGACATATTCACTCTAGGCAAGCTGTCCTCTGGGCTGTCCTGAACCTCTGTCTGGTCGTCCTATGGAATTTATTTGAGCTGTAGTTATCTGGTCGGGTGGCTTTAACTTCATTAGTCTGAAATTGTAATTTAGTGGCAATCAAAATTCGTTCTAGCGCTTCAGCACGAAATTCCTTTCTGATTTATCTGTGAAGTCTGTTGTTCCATTATATAATGCAATACCTACTACCTGTCTTCAGGTATTTCACGTGTATCTGGATATACTATGATCAATTGCATAGGTAAATAATAGACTCATAAAACCTTTAATTTATATTGTATTTCAAAAATTTCTGCTTTTAGTTTTGTCCCTTACATTGACTAAATTATTGCAGTACTGTAAGTAAATGGTTTCCAATTTGGTTCCTCTATTGCATATACAACCTGTTTTTTCAGCTATTTTATACCTGTTTATAGCAGCTTTCTACTTTCTATAAGTAATCAACAGAGATGTACAAAATTGATGATATGGCTATCTTTGTCGACAATCGCTAACTCACATTTTCTTGCAGATTCTTTATGTAGCTCTACTTTTGTTAAATACGAACAGATATTCTTAAATTCTAATGTTGACTGATTTACGGTGCATAGTTTGCTATCATACCTTCAAGATTATTGCCCATCACCCCAGTATGCTTCTTTAAATATCTGAAATCTGTAGCACATTTTTTATTTTGCAGAACGCGAAATTATTTCGTAAATTTCACGGTTAAGAAATTACGGTTCTCTGGATTGACTAGGAAATCAGATTTTTACTTAATATCAAACTTCTGTTGTTTTTTTCGAAATAATTATAGTTTCTATTTACAAACCGTTACGTTTCTGTTTGAGCATTCGTTTCCTTCGACCGAGCCTGGTAAAAGAGCGATAACATTGGGCCTTTTATTCGCGATGACGAAGATTCAAATCCCCCTCCAGCCAAGGAATCGTGGTTTCGCACAGCCTTCCTAGATAACTCCAGTCGAATGACGGTTCTATCGTAATTCCATGGCCGAATTCCTTCCCGTCCTTTGCCACGCATACTCCCTCGTGTCTATTGACCTCGACGTTGATAAACGGTAAAGACGAGTTGCAAAACAATAAAGAAACTCTTCCAGCGTTGTAGGACTGCATATTGTATATTTTTTACTTGTGGCTTTAATTCCCGTTGACGTCGAGGTCATTAGAGGCGGGATGGTACTGGGGACATGGAACTGGAAGGAATTCGGTCATGGCATTCGCCTGGAGTGATTTGGGGAATCCATGAAAAACTAAATCTGGATGCCCGAACGGTGATTCGAACCGGCGTTCTTCCGAATTTGAGATCCACCACGCTCGGTCTGAATATTGTATGCTGGATGTGCCATTAATAAAAATTGGTACCCAATATCTTAATCAGCACTTTGGGATCAAAAGCAAAACAAAACAGAAATCGTAGTCAAAGAATATTTGTGAAATTACTTGAACAGTAAAAGCCGCATTATATACTGAAGTAATTTAATGAGTAAAAAAATAATAATGAGAGTGTATGTACGTTATGTTAAATTCTAGAGACGAAAATTGGGCACATAAATAAAAATAAATCCAAAAATCACCAGAATTACACTAAATAATGTTGATTGAGAATATGAAGATGGGTTGAAATGTGAGTAGAGTATAAGGTGGATCTGTTGCTTTTCAGTTTTCCGGAACACAGTTCAGACGATACGGGAGTTTGCGCTGATGTTGATAGGGGCGCCCGGACAAAGCGCTTGAATTTTTTACTTCATTTACAGCCAGCGAAGGGAGCAGGGAGAGAGACGCGTGATTACTCGCCCTCATCTCAGGATGTTACTTTCAACCCAAATTGGCAATTTCCTTTCTCATTCGCTTCTGTTGCAGCCGCCTCCCCAAATATCCTCTCCCCATGACGTGATGGCGACTGGCCTGCCATCTGGATACCCCACTGGCGAATATTTAGATTTGACGCTAATTCGTATTGCTTTGTATTGAATTATTAATAAACCAACTTCCTGAGCCTGTCGCAAATGATCAGTTGGACGGAATTTTTTGACAAGCTTTTTCTTCACAGTTGGTTAACTAAATAGAACCGTTATAAAATGACGATCAATGTGGTACGTATTTCGGTTACAGTTTACTTCGCGGTATATTTGGAATTGCTTACACGTGTCTGAAATAATGACATCAGTGATACGGAAAGCAAATTAAAAATAAATCTTAAAATTTACTTTATGTGGCGTAATATTAGTTTTAATCCTGGTGGAGGGTGTGTAGGTCGCAATAAATGTAGAACTGTTTTCACCCGCGTAATGATTCCAGTAACATGTTGCTCATGAAAACAACTTAATTTTTTTAACGTAAATTACTCATGGTCTTCGTTACGATAAATTTCAGTCTAATTTAAACCTCCGATAATATTTCTACTCGTAAATGAACGCTGTTAGGTTAAATATCATTGGGCATACTATATAATAAAAAAATACATATTGTCGCGTTCCTGTTCTCTTATAATTCATGGAGACGCGTCCACAGACTATACCAGAAGCGCTTAGCTAACTTACAATGGTATTAAGGAGTGTCTGCCGTTCCCCGAGCCGCTTGGGACACAGGGTAGGTACTTGTGGGAACATTTAGTCGAGTAGCTTGATTACTCAGAGGAAGCTAATCACTGTTATGGTCTTTAGCGCGGGAGTGCATGCTTCTATTACTGCTACTAATGAAACTGTGGTGGAAGATACAGAAGTATATTTACAACCCTTTCATAGAAAGGAACAATATGAAAGATACATAGTCTTGGCTATCTACAATAGAACGGTACTACGTTCCAGTAGATATAGATACAATTGCTTACAAGTTTCGAGCAGAGCAGAGGGCGGAGGCAGTGGCGAGGCTTCGGAGTCCGGTGTTCGGGCCCGGGCTGGCCCGCCCAGGCCGGCGATAACTTCCGTGCGATGTCCACTGACCGACCAAGTTCGACCGACCATCGTCTTGTGGCCTCCTATATATACGCAATTACTGCTGATGTGACCCACTGATGCCACAGTTGCCTCAACATTGACTCATCTCAGCCGATATTGCTAGAGATCCAGCCATAGCACGCGACAATATCGAAAAAACGTAATTAAGCAAAAAGCATCTAATAACTTTATGTCAATTTAAGCGAAATACGAGCTAAACGCTAACGCCTATATGGTAACATCTTTGACAGTTGTTAGTCCGCCAACGAAGGCTGGGCGCTATATCTATCTCGCCAATATTTAGTATTTATAATATCAGCTGTCCTGCAAACAGTAAATGTATACCCATCCACCGACACATGACCGGAAGGAGATGAGTGAAGACCATTACATGTATTAAACATACATTGAGCAAAGAAAACTTAGCTGAATTTTTCCTTACCGTGATACCAATTCGTATATTTACTGTACTATGAACACATTTATCGGGTTTAATAAGCGGTTTCTTGTGCATCAAGAACAATTATAATGCTAACGTTATTATCTTGGTTCGCAGATGACTTTTTACAGGATAGTTTTGAGTATTATGAATAATCCTAATTGTAGAAAGAATTCATATCACTTGTGGAATGATATATTTATGAATAAGTTTCAAAACCCAGTTCTAGAGGATGTAAACAAACAACTAAGTATGAATGAAAATAGAACTGCTTGTATATCATTTGTGATATCGTTACAACTGTTATTTGAAATTCGGTAACTTTAAATCAAGTTACGAAACCATTTTTAAAGTAATTAATTTTTTCCAGTATTTCCCTAGGTTAGTTTGTCAAGTGAAACTGAACTAAAGGAATAAGATATTATAAATTGCCGGGAATATATATCAATGACTGAATGTCAACAACAAAACTTCGAAGTCCTTTTTTTTTTTTTTTTTTGCACTATAGTTATAGCTTTTACTGACATTTTTTGACGACGCGATAAACTCAAACTAAAAACATACAAAATATACGCCTAATATCTTCAAGAATAACCAGAAAACTTAAATCTCGAACTTTTTTACAATAATTATTTTTTTCCGACACCTTTTGCAAAAAATTTCATCATATTAACTCAGAAATATTTACCGCTAATTAATATGCATTTTAAATGCATTTTAACAGCATATGAAAGTCAATTTCACAGCAGTCATATTACTAGGTGTGAAAAAGTGTTATGATTGTGTGTGGTATCCACATAGTGAAAGCAAAACCCAGTCCAAGTTTGTTATAAGAAACTGATAGCATGCTACGAAGCCATCAGGAAATTCTTTGTATCTGCAGTAGGATGAAATAGTCAACTGACGGCATATCAACTGGATTGACACATGGATCGGTCGTTCCTCCTATATTGTTTAACATTGGTACCTTATTCAGTTCACCGACGACACCACTATAACACGAAGACACTTCACGAATGTAACCAGGTCCATACGATTTAGCTGAATCTTGGTGCCAGAAAAATAAAATTACCATAAAAGCAACAAAAATCCGGGATGGTTCCTTTAAAAGACCATGGCCGAATTCCTTTCTATTCCTTGACCTCAGTCATCCCCAGTCTCTTATTTTGACATCAACGAGGCGTAAAGCGAGAACAGAACAACTAAGCGTTCAGGGAATGTGTGGTCCTTTACTGAATATCTGTAGGTACGGCCTGGCAGCGATAACGTATATCATTTAGTCGAAGTGATCCAGATCATTTTTATCCTTAACATCTATGGTGTAGATGACGCTACATGCCTAAATAATTATAATTTGCATTTAAATCCGCTAAATTGGCTAACACATTAATTATTTTTTCGTTCCTGTTCTTAATTTAAAATCTATTGATACGCATCTTCCCCATTCGTGAAAAGATGTGATTTTGTGCTTATACGAGTATATGCCATTAACCCAAAATCGTACGAAAAGTAAAAATAAAACTAGTGTATTTCCCCCAACTACCCCAAAAGTGAAATCGCTTTCTAACCTAAACCGAGAGTCGTGGGCGAGCGGTAACGCTCTGGCCTTGCATTCTGGATGACGTGGGTTTGAATCCCCATCCGAGCATCCAGATTTTAGTTTTACATGGTTTTCCAAAATCACTCTAGGCGAATTCTACTATGCTTTGAAATCAGGAAGCCTGAGTGACTAATTATTCTCTACTTTTTTACAATAATTAGTTTGTGAGTTAATGACATATCATTTACACAGAACCTACGCACATACAAGGCAACCGCCATCACTCTACCAGGACGTAAAGAGCGTGTTATCGGATACATGTTGGCCTAGTCTGGTCTCATACTGGAATCGCTTCTTGTAACTGCCTACTATGAGCTCTCACATCGTAACATACTTGTCGTCGGCGTTGTTTGTCTTTCACAGGCGGTTATTGTGTAATGTTGCCACAATTTTTGATTTTGTTATTTCGTATTTGTAACTTTTTTTCGCATTCGAACATTTTGAAAATATGATTGCGTTGTTTTCCCTGGTAGAAAGCAGTAGTTTATTCATGAAGCAAAGAAGACAACATTTAAGAAGAATGGCATTGTTATATATATATATATATATATAATGGTCTTTTGTCTCCGCGACCATTTAGCCAGCTCCAATTTATTTGAAGTGTTTTAACTATTGTATTGGACTTTGCTGATGAAATGGTGTGGAATACTACAGTGTGGAAAACACAAATATTAAAACCAAACGCTTAATTAAAACCTCCCAGGCACTAGGCCGCACTCGTTCCAGCGATCGTTGCAACTTGATGCCAGCTTGCTAACCCCTCCCCAGACAGGACGGACTAAATGAAATTGTTAGACTAATATCTCAGAGCAAGGCGAGTTTCACCAGGAAGCAAGATCCCGAGATATTCTATGACTACTTCCGTATAAGTTTGAACTCGTTCAACTATATTCTGCGCTCATGAAACACAACCAATGTCACATTTTGATATCGCCTGAGGGGCGTTTGAATCCTTCGCTGAATTCAGTAATTAAAAAACACCTATTAAAAATTTTGTTTCGAAATTTAGAACTTTCAATATGTTTCGGGAAACAAATTAAACTTTAAACTTACAAAACAATTTTTTTTATTAGTTATAGCTATTATACAATCCTGTGACTTACTTTTTTTTTTGTAACAGTTTAACGTCCCTTTTTAACAACGTGGTCTTTAGAGACGGGAAAGGATGGGGGCAAGGAATGGGAAGGGATTCGGCCATGGCCTTTTGAAGGAAGCATCCCGGCATTCGCCTGGAGTGATTTGGGAAACCATGGAAAACCCAAATCTGGATGCCCGGACGGGGATTCGAACCGCCGTCCTCCCGAATGCGAGGCGAGAACTCTAACCGTTACACCACCACGCTCGGTAGTGATTTACAACTCGTACGTAATTTTTTTGTCCCTTAACGCTGGCAAATTAAGTCAAGCTTTACAGGAGAATTTATGTCAACAGCTGTACGATGGCAAAAAATAAACGGACTTCACAAACAAACTGCACCAAGTCATGCATTATACGGACGAAAATGCCAGCCCGCTCGGACCGATCTGAGGTCAGAACTAAACGCATGTAGACGCAGAACCAGGTCGGTTTCAATGTGAGAACGCGCGATTACATCCCGAAGATCAATAAACTTTTTGCGGACTATCAAAAGACGGAAGTTGTAGATTCCCGTTTGATACCAGCCCTATGCTGAATTATTGAATGTCCTTATCCACAGTTTTACAAACGGAGCGGTTACATTTTAGTGATGCACCAGCGAGTGTGGTTTATTGTTTATTACATTCATTAGCGTACTCTTAGTACGGTAAACCCGATTCGAATTGTACCTTCAGTGTCAGGTATCGTGTAATAGTTCCAAGTGCACAAAAATTACAGCCAGAAAAGATAGACCACTTAGAATAAACAAAGATGGTACAAAAAGAAATGAAATCCAACAAAAATTTCTTGTAAAACTAGAGCCATATCTCGTGGCATTTTGTGAAAAAAAGGTACCTTTCGTTGTTGTGGACTGTTTATTTAAAGAAAAATTGTTAAGACTTGCCCAATATGCACTCCATGTCCCTAAGGGAACGTCCATACCCCACGTTGCTCCATTTTGGTCTCCTGTGATCCCCCCTCCCACCCACGTAGCCCGATGTGGCTTTTGCTCTACCCCTCCCTCCTCCCCCCCCCTTACCACCCCCTCTCACTTAGCACGTAGCTATTTTCCCTTTAGATTTCCTTTGATTTACTGTTTTCTCTTCTCAGACAATTGTAAATTACATACGGCCATAGTTAAATGAAGGAAATTAATGTCACATGCTGTTGTGTGTTCTGTATGGAAAGATACGTGGCCTTGCTCGGAACTAGTCCCTCTCCCCCACGTAGCGCAGTGTAGCCTTTCAACAAACACCCCTCCCCCCCTCTCCCCTACACCGAGCCACGTAGTTAATGCACGCTCCCTAATTTCACGATAATCGTTTTGGTGGTATTCTCTTCACTATAGATCATACGCTGCATCGTGTATCTTATACTCCCTATTCTTAATATTTACGCAGAATTTTTGTGGAACTGTTTACTATTTTTCTCGCGGTCATGTATTGTATCTCGGTACATATATATGAATCAATAACTTGTTTGATCGCAACTTTTAATCTGTACTTTCGTAGCAATCGCGTTATTTGATTTACTAGAGCAAAAGTGATGTAGTTACATATTTCTGTTAGTTCCAACTCACGAGAACGCCACCCCGGCAGCGTAGGGGTAGCGTGCTTGCTTCTCGTTGCAGGAGTCGCCGGTTCGAGTCCGGCCTAGGGCATGGGTGGTTTTAATTAAATGTTGTGTTCGTCTTGTATCGTCCTTACACAATGGAGAAAATAATAATACTTATAAGAAATCTGTACATTGTAAGAGAAACAAACACATTGAGCTGGCTGAATGGCTAACACGGCCAAATGCCATGTTTTTAAAAAAAAAAAAAAACTCACGAGTATTCCTTCTTTTCTTTCGGTTACTCAAAATACAACAATTTGCATAAGGCAAATAACATTTTCGAATTATTAGCTAAGAATGAAAGTAATATTCTGTTCTCAATATAACGTCGCCGTCTTTTTAGATAATAGAAATTAATAAATATGAAAATTCAAGGAAAATTATTCATTGGTATTTGATTTAAGCTGTTCCTAGTACTGTTTTACATCAGTAACTACCACAAGTAACCATAATTTGTAAATGCAATATTGTCATGACAAATGTGCGATGTCGTTCGTGGAAAACATTATTGACGTTGCGAGGAAAAAAAAGTGAATGACTTGGTAGATCTGGAAAAAATTCACTTTTTTTTTTAAGGTTTCGACATTGAAATGATTACATAATTCAGAAAATGTTTAAAAAGTAAGTAGAATTTATTTACTGTTGGATTTGTTGTGGGAATGCTGATCACAGAAAAATTATTTACATGCAAAAAGAAATAATCATTGCTTGGTTGGAACAACTTTATACACACAATTCATATTCTATGGTATTTATTTAAGCGTATTATTGTTCCTCTGGAGCTATCATTCCTTATAGAACTTAATTACGCATTCATTCAAGGGAAATAAGTTTACAAAGACCTCGTAGTTGCGGTTCCTTTAAATCCTGCTACTGGAATTCTACAATCTCGTTAATTTGTAACAAAGAAGTACTTGAGAACAGCCGAACAAGCAGGCTTATACCTTTGTGTAACGTCTTGTTCAATTCTGTACTCTCACGCAAACAGTCGGATGCTTTCCCAGTTAATTAACTGGGATTTATTTGAAGTGGTAAGTAACATCTGCAAGATGTTTCCTTTTTTGGTTTTTTGTCAACACAAAGGATAATTACGATAAGAAATTATTTCAATTATTATATTAATTTTTAATTATCCACCTTCTTTTGACTGCCATCTAAACGCCATACAATTCTTAATTTCAGCCACTAATCTCGTAATATCATAGCTTTCAAAATCAATATCAGAAACGGCACAATCAAAGTACGTATATTAACAGTAGCTCATAAATTCCTGTTAGTCACGAAACTTACAAGGTTACAGATATTGCAATCGAGCAATGTGTTTATTAATTTAAATTTGCCAGATTACCAGTTAAAGTGCAGACATGTTTACTTAGCATTCCACGTTTGTAATTAATGCATCTGGTAAAAATGTGAATTCAGATATATTTAAAATATAATAATTATGCTGTAGACAGTGTGCCTTCTGATCGAAAGCTCTACCAGTTAACGTATAGAGAAATTGAAACTTGACATTTTAAATGTACTGGAGGATCCGTACTTAATGGCTTTGAAACTTGTACATTTTTAATGTGTTGTCAAAGCTGACACCTAAATGTATTAATGCACTGACTCTTCCTGTCTTTTCTGATTCTCTTCTATGGCTCGCAATGTTTCAAACGGAATATTATTATTCATTCTTGAGTCCAATTTTACTTATAAATCAAAGGTATTACAGATTTTATAGAACCTGTTTGAAACTCATTTATAATACGATTCATTTTCGTTTCGATAGAGACTTTGAAATTCAGTGTATATGAAAAAGAATGTTATTGTTATTAATACTTACGTTAAAATGATAACGGTAACGAGATATTCACCTTATACCTGTCGAAATATTGCCTTCAGCTAGGGAGATCCAATCAAGACGATTGGCCGAAAATAACAGATTCCGAAGTGATTTGAATCCTACAGAATTGGTGCGTTTTTTTTTTGTTTTTTTTTTCAAATTACTACATCACCTATTTGGTAGCATAGCTGCGCAATTAAATTTAGCCTAAGCGAATATTAATCTCCCTTTCACAGATGCAAACTGAACAATTTAATTCATGAATTTCGAGGATAGCGCAGGTTGAAGTGAGTTTAGAAACCAGTGACTTACAAAATACTGGCTAACGGTTCGTAGAAGAGAGGTGAAGACCGTCCAGATGATATTACTGTGTTTGACTTGAGCGGACGAATAATTTGTGCACAGAGTTTACTGTAAAACTAGTGAATGGTTGAGGAATCTGATTTCCATTGTCGATTCCGTCATCCTAGTCCATCATATAACTTGCTGCAGATCTGTATATGGAAGGGACTTAGTAGTATCTGTTGTCGCAGTCGTTGTTTTTATCTTTGCTCACCGATACCGCTTTGAGTTCTCTATATCATATTTCTAAATTAATCTTCTTATTCAGAATGGAGCATTGTTTCATCTGCAAATATTAAATTGACAGTTACTTTCGCTGGCGAAATATGAAGCACTGTAAACCAAATATTAAACAAATATAATAGACATTTAATAATCAACAATGTTGACAACTTGAGATTAACTTTCAGTGGACACGGCCAGTTTTATTTAATGAGTTAAGTGCATTCGCTAAAGAGAACAAATGGCAAAAAGAAACATGGAAACTTTAGAAATTTATAAGACACACGTACTCCCGAATGATCGGCAGTATCATATCCGGTTATTTCTGTTTATCGAAACATGTATGGAGCCACCATATTTAATGACGTAGGCAGGTTATAAAGGAGCAAGAATCTTCAGAGCTGAATTTTCTCCTGTAACAAGATCTATATAAATGGCATATGTTATGAAAATAATACCTGATTTAAAAACTGTCAATCCTGACTAAACAAGGCAATCTTTAATCATATCAATTGATATTTACAGGATCTCGTATGCTGTTAGTCGTAGCAAAGGTATGAGCTTTCCTTAGTTAGAGAGGATAATTAGCTGGCTAAAATCACCAGCTCAACTCCTGAAGAATTAGATGGTGTAACAGCATTTCCACTCTACAGGAAAATACGGCGTGTTGTAGATGAGAAGACCCATCTCATCTCGAACACATTTAGGCTGCTACTCGTTTAATTTTAAAATTAGATTACTGTTAATTAATTTAAATCATACAAAAATGGTGGAAAATACTTTTTTTAAGAAATGATAATCATTGTTCCAAAAACGCTTGATTTTTTTCGCAACGAATCTGTTAACAAAATCAATATTCAAGCATTGGTAACAGCAGTTCTTAAGTTAACTACAAATTATAAAGTTTCAAAATCTCCAAAATATGGAGCCTTCGTCTCACACACACACACACACACACACGTGCCTCATTACAATTGGCGCGTGGCCTTCCGCGATCAGCTGTTTAAAATCGATACCACCAAATATCTTAACGTTCACTATCGATGTTAGCTTATTCTATACCTCAAAGACTAAACATACTATGGCTTGTGGAATACTCTGAAACAACAATTTAATTTAACACATCAATACAATTGAATATAAACACGTATAATTAATTAAAGACAAAAATAAGAATGAAATAAAAATGACTAGTGCGGTATGGTGTATTGTCACAATCTCATCCTTAATTTCTGCGAGCTAATGTGCTACTGCATGTACGATGATGGAAATCACTTTTGTAACCTAATCATTCAATAACTGGCAACTGCAACGCCAAATCCTTAAGTACAGGAACAGATCACAATACTAGGGCCGATGCTTAATTGATTATGTTGCTGTAACAAATGCCAGATGAGTGGCGCTTGTGAATAGTTAACGTCTACGTCACTTCGTGTTCTTTTCACTGGCTACGTTTTCTCCAGGATACCTTCGCATAGTTGGAAAATTAATTTCCAAATAATCTATTGATTACTTATTGATAGTTTGCTTCCGCATATTTGTACGAAAGAAAGACATTATCTAACATAAAACGTGAATTTTTATTATTCAGAATTAAACGTGTAGTAAAGTCAGAAATCCGAATGATTGAATTTGTAAATGTAGTTAATTTTTCTTTTAAACATTTTTAAAATAATAATTAATTATCCAACAGATATTTGCCAAACAGTGTTCGAGCGAAGCAGGTTTGACTTTGTCACGAGATAATTTGTTGACTAAAGATTAGTGCATAGTAATTCAAGTATTGTGATGCTCATTCTGATTTATTACTCTGTTTTAATACAAGGCGCGAGGGCAGAAGATGTATATTAATATTTAAACCACTGCTAATTTTAACATTAAATGAAAAGTATTATACTAGCGTATAAGAAAATGGCAGAATTTTTTCTTTGTGGGGGAAAGAAAAAGCTGGTAATAACCTGGCCCGACACGAAATCCAGTGCAATAGTTGCCAAGTTGTCATTGTGTGTCGTGTCCTCTCTCTAAACTTAGGCTTTACGCTTTGTCTACGTCAAAGTCATTAGACGCGGGAAAGGACTACGGCCAAGGAACGGGAAGGAATCTGGCCATGGCCAGATCTCTCCCGGATCTATTTACGTCGACAAGGCGTGAAATCATAATATGTTGCATATTGAAAGAAAACTATAAAAAAAACTGTAAATACGCATGAAAAAGGTTCACCATTCAAAATTGTTTTTGGTTAAAAAAATCTGCACAAATACCGTTTTCTTTATAGTTATTTTTTTATTTGCAGTTATGTATACTTCATATGTAGAAATTCAAATAATTTTACTTACTGTAATTATTATCAAAACTTCCAAAACAATTACATGAACATGAAGAAAAAGGTGTGGGTATGCGGTATAACCGAATTAACGTACAAAACACAAAAATTAGAGGGGAGGGGGAAATGCTATTTGCAATGAACCATGCCAGGAAGAGAAAGTTCGAGGAGCTGGAATCCTTCGAAGCAGTCACACAGCTTGTTCGCTACTCTTTGCTAACGATGGGAAATGCGTTTCGAATAACCTATTCACAAACAGCTGATTACATTAAATGTCTCCACACCCGTTGCAAACCTGTGGATATCTTTGTCAACTAAGGTGTAGTTGGCTAGCTGTTTGCATTGTAACTTCTTAGGACTGCATATTTGTGTATTGCATTGTTCGTCTTATGACGTCATGACCGATGGGATTCACTTGGGAAGACGATCTTTGGTGGTTTCCGATGTCTCCCACAATATGAGGGTTTTAGGAAGAGTTATTGTTAAGTGTGTGTGACACTGACGGTAGATATATTTTCAGTGCAGAGTGTGCATGGAATGAGAGATGGAGAAAGGATTGCGTGAAACCCGGAGTCAGCCCGTTCAGACCTACTCTTCCGAGATACAACAACGTCCCTATCCTACGAACAAATCAATGCTGCTGTATGCCCTCAATCCATACGCACTGCGGAGAGTTTTGGGATTTAACCCAGGACTCTGGCGCACAGTCTGGTGATTAGGAATTGTGCACACCTACCTCTCCTATCCTTCTGGCCAAGTCTTGATGATAAAAATTTCTTCCCCTACTAGGACATAAACCAGCCATCCCGGTGTCAGCATAGGATACCATCACATTGACGCGGCCAAATGAGTCAATTGAGCGGACTATTTTGTACATTATACAATAATAAAAACAAATTTTCTGTTTAATTACTTTTTATTTTAATTAGCTGCCAGGTATTAGCTGACATTGATAAACTCGTTCATCAGAACGAGCGTGGTGGGTGAGTGGTTAACGCTCTGGCCTCGCATTCGGGAGGACGGTGGTTCGAATCCCCGTCCGGGCATCTAGATTTGGGTACTCCATGGTTTCCCATATCACTCAAGACGACTGCCGGGATGCTTCCTTCAAAAGGCCATGGCCGAATTCTTCCCGTTCCTTGTCCCCGGTCCCATTCCGCCTCTAATGACCTTTGCCGTCGACGAGGCGTAAAGCCATAAGTAAAATAAAAAAACGTTCATCAGACTTTCAATGTTCGGAATAAATAATATGATCTTCAAATACATGTTATCTCGTTTCCTTTAAGAATTACTTGGAATTTTCTTAGATTATTTGCAGATTACTGCTTTTGGTTTGAAGAACAAAAATTCCATGTCGGTACCCAGAGTGTTCTGTGTGCGCTTGGTCCGCGTTTACGTTGTGACGTCGGGAGACAGTGGCTAACCGCCCCATTAAAATACTTGCCATGGATTAGAAGCCCCAGCCGGCTGAGTTACGGCCTAGGCTTCCCAGCACGTCTCCTCGGATAGCTCAGCCGAGCAGCGAGGCGCTGTGTCAGATACTTTGGTTCTTTCTGTGGAAACATCTTAAAGCGCCGTAGAGCAAACAGAACTAAGGGCACCAAGTGGAAAGAACAAGGTCGCACGTATAACAATCAGCTACTGTGCACGTATTAATGCCAACTGTATCCTGAAGACTCCGAGAGTATGAAATATGGCCCCTCTTGCTATAACAGAAGAACAAGACCTGCCAGTGTGATTGCTCGCGTTAAGAGGCCGAACTGATTGCGATTTTTGAGGGATTTCTCGCAATCATCAAGCCGAACGCTGTGACGGTAAACAATCTCCGACTCACAAATTACACATTTCACAAACAGAAATACACTTATCATACGTAACATAGTTAAAAGTAGGGTTTGGATCTTAGTAACAAGGCATATTTTATTCTGCCTTCTTTCCGAACTGTAATACTTAATTAAACACTAATTCAACGGTTCTGAATGTATTTTATATGGCATAAAAATGCATATTTAGGTCATATTCCTAGATTTGGTCATATTACGATAATATTTACGGTCATATGGTCATATTTTGTGGAAAAATCTGGTAATTTTTTAATAATACCGAGAATTAATTACCAAGTGATGAATAATTTACCAAAAACTTTTAAGGAATTTTAAACTAAAATTTGTAAATTGGAAAAGTAAATGGGAGAGATATTTAACATTTCAATTAAAAAAGAAAAATTAAAAAAATAATAATACAAAAATGGGTAATTAGATGACTAGTGGAATTTCCACCGGAGCGTTAGCTCCATCGCAATTAAAATTAATAATAATAATAGTAATAGAGAATATTCAGAAACTCAAAAACGGGAGAGCGTCAGGAGAAGATGGCATAGTGGCTTAATTCCTGAAAAAGCTAGGCCATAGTTCACTCCAAGAACTAACCAAAATCATCGGACATTGCTGGGAGACAAACGAAGTCCCAACAGACTGGAAGTGCGCTCTCATAGTTCCCCTCCACAAAAAAGGCGACCACATCAATGTGAACAACTACAGAGGAATATCTCTATTATAAGTCTCCTAAAAAATTCTCTTTGCTCGTCTCCGCAAAAGAGAGAATAAATCGAACACAAAATTGGCGAATACCAAGCAGGCTTCAGACCCAACAGATCCTGCGCAGAGCAAATCTTTAACCTAAAAACCATCCTAAAATACAGACCAGTCAGGCACGAGAAACCATAAGCCCTTTCAAGAAGGTTTATGACTCAATCGACAGGAAAAGTCTACTAAGCCTCCAAAGAGAATATGGAGTAGACAATAAATCAAGAGAATTAATAAATCAGACACTCACCAATGCCACAAACATAGTAAAATTCATGGGAGAACTCTCCAGAGAATTCGAGACATAAACTGGCGTTAGACAGGGTGACGGTCTCTCACCAACCTTATTCAATATAGTCCCGGATTAAGTCATTAGAGAATGGGAGAAAACGAACAACCCAGTAAAACTAGGAAGAAACCGACTAAATATCTCATACTTGGCCTTCGCAGATAATCTGGTTATTCTGTCAGAAAGTGAACAACTAGCTATCAAACAAATATAATCCCTTAAAGAACTAGCAGAAAAAATTGTACTAAAAATCACCTTTGAGAAAACGGTTCTTTCTGGAATACAATCTGAACATAAAACACTGGACACAAAATATGGGAAAATGGACAGAGACACTGAGTTTAAATACTTAGGCTAAATTATCAGTTCAACAGGAATCAAAAAGATAGCACAGCAAAACAAACTTAAGAAGATAAAAAAGGCCTTCGCTGAGACCTGCAACGTCTGCAACAAAAAGAACCTAGGAACCCAATAAAAATTAGACATTACAATACAGTTATTAAACCCAACACTCTCTATGCCACAGAAACATTCGCACTAAACTCTAAGAGGGACTTTGAGAACATCCAAAAAGAAGAACGAAGAATGATCAAGGAAAATTATTGGACCAACCAAAACGGAAGAAGGCTACAGACTAAAGTCAAACAAAACAGTAGAGTCCCATTCAAACATAGCCAACGACATTAGAAAATGCAGACTAAAATTCTGCGGTCACATCTACTGGATGCCAGATCACAGATTAACTAAACATCATGCAACCAATAAAAATGCCTAACAGCTGGTTCGATCATATAACTGAAGACCTGGAAAAAGCAAATATCAAGAGATCAGAAACCCTAGATCGCAAAATCTTCAGACAAAAATTAAACAACTAGTTAGTCATGCCAGAAACCAAAGTCAAGAAGGCCGGTGCAACTTTGGACAGAAGGTAGAAAACTTGCCCTCTGTAAACGGATGCGAGAATACTGTAATGGCAAAAATATACTTAGACAGAAAATGACCAAGTTTTGCGTGCTCTTTATAAGTCTTTCTGAATAAAATAATAATAATAATATTGATTCAGTCAAAGATTACAGTAAGGAAAAAAATTGCCAAATTGTAGAAAAACATCTTTTCAAAACTACATCATTTTTCATAAAGCAACAGTATTGCCATATTTCGCGTTGTGTGTTCGATGGCGGTGCAAAACAAACAGCCAATCTTCCTTGTTGTTGCCAGTTTCTCTATAATCTGATTACAAAGTGCTGAGATCGACAGGTAGTTTGAACCAGGCTTTGAGTTGTTGGAACCAGTTATTCACGTAGCCAACAAGTCGCACTGAGATCCGGCCTCACGTGTGAAAATTTCGAATGTTAGTTACAGACCTATTTTAACATAAAGCGCGTTTAACAAATGATAATACAAAAATATGCCACCTGAGTCAACTATCGCTAAAGAAAAACCTTATTAC
This sequence comes from Vandiemenella viatica, assembly GCA_031002005.1. Taxonomy (NCBI): domain Eukaryota; kingdom Metazoa; phylum Arthropoda; class Insecta; order Orthoptera; family Morabidae; genus Vandiemenella; species Vandiemenella viatica. The sequence goes on from JARYHS010011408.1 coordinate 45,239,124, forward strand.
TTAAACCACTTTTCCTTTAAAAAATCATAAATTAGTAAACGACTAAGAAAGCAGTGTATTTTTTAATTATTATGTGGTTACAAAAAAGAAACACAAACATATTTTTTGTTATATCAGTGTCACAAAACGTAAGTGCTGGAAAAAATGCTGATTATCTAGGCATAAATTAGATTGTACAAATATAAACTATCAGCACACGTTTGAGGATAAATTTCTTAATTTTTAGTTATAAGCAAGGTTTACATAAAAATTTGTTTTCAATATGATTAGAAAATAAGAAATTAGCTAACCGAATATTCACTTTCACTAAGCCAATCAACCATACCACCTCAGATTAACCTGAAATCGAATCTATGCACCAAAATTGGAAATCGTTTAAAGTAATTTTTTCATGAAGTTTTGAGACTCGAATATGTTATCTTAAAAACTAACTCTTATCTCTTTGTAAGAATTATGAACTGAAAACATAATAAAAAGTAGACAAAGAAGCTGCCTCTTATAATTTCAGCAACTATTTAGATTGATTTGTATAATTTCAGTCTTAAGAGTTAAAAAATAAAACTTCTTTGAAATATTAAAATTTGGGCTGGAAGCGGAGTAATATGTCGGGAAAATATGAAGGTCTGCATAGGAGCTTGAGTCTCAAACAAATTCTTTAAAGCCTTATTCTGACAAAAAGTATTTTATTCTTTATGCGCCACTTCAGGATTATGCATATTTTGATATTTGAGTAGTTTATAATCGTATCGTCAATTTTTGTAATTATTTACTCTCTCTATCTTTGACTTTTTGTATTAATGGCTTTACGCCTGGTCTACGTCGAGGTCATTAGAGGTGGGATGGGACTGGAAGGAATTCGGCCATGGCCTTATGAAGGAAGCATCCCAGCATTCGCCTGGAGTGATTTGGGGAAACCATGGAATAGCCAAATCTGGATGCCCGGACTGGGATTCGAAACGGCGTCCTCCTAATTGCGAGGCCAAAGCGTTAACCACTCACCCAACAAGCTCGGTCTCTGAGTAAATAATTAAGTGCCACTTATTCCAGAATAAACTGTGATTATTGAACTGGATTAACTATAATAAAATCTTCACTTGAATTCATGCATTTATTAACATTTTCTCCAAACCAATTCCACACAAAGCGTAAGACAGTTAAGACGCAGCTTAAACTAATTTTGGCTGGCGATGCTCAGTGAATAATAAAGAAACAAGGAATAAAATGTGAACTATTTTAACTCCAGGAGAATTAACCCGCAATGGCGACATTTAAAGCAGGGCGGTCCGAAAACAATGGAAAGAATAGCTGGTGCCACGCCCGTACTGTCAACTGGAATAAATCCCGCTGCTATCAGCTCCCAAGATATTCTTTGAGGGCTTAATTTCCTAAAAATGCGTTCTTCCCTTATTTAGTTCAAAAATCCTTTATTCAGCTCTACCGTGAACTACGGAATTACGGTATGGATGTTCGTAATATTGCAGGATTACATTTTCCCAGGCATTTGCACTCCTCTCTGCAAATTCTAACAGACACAGATCAACGAAGATCACTTAATTTCTTTCCACGAATGAAATATTAAAAACAATTCGCTTTCCTACGATCAGTTCTGTTTAAGACATTATGTTAATTCACTAACCGAGGTTCGTAACCGCGCAGAAAATTACGATCCACAAAGCAAAGTTATATATCATTTAGTTTTGTCGTCTATTATACTTTCCTCCAAGTAATATTTTGTTCAACTCTAACGCACAAATGTGCGGATTACATTTCTAAAATGTGTTGAGGCACAAATGTTTTGTCCTAGATTGTTTAAACAGAGTAAACTCTTTTGTTTAAGACAACCATATTTCTTTAACATCATTTAGATTTTGGAAATACCAGTAAGATTAGTACAGAAAGGAAGACTTTTCATTGTTATCCACAACTGGTATGTCTGTTTTTCGATAGTAGTGGTCAATAAATGTCATTTAAAAAAGGAATTTCTTCAATGAAACAACGTTTAAGAGCCAAATAAAGACCTTCTCGACCTCGTGGCTATAAGGTTTTCAATGAAATCATCATCATAAAACAATTTTAGGTACAAGCCTAAAGATGTCTTATAATATAAACTTTACGTTAATTTCTTTCCTTTAAGAGTATCATATAACGTTTTAAATAACTAACGCAAGTAACTGTGAAAGAGATATTACTCTAACAATTTAAATGAAATTATATGGTCCTAGTGCACATTTCTGCATGCTCTATTTTCATCATTTCATCTTCATATTGTGATGTGTGTCAGAGGACGTCTGTACAATGGCAATTACGATTTACTTGCACGATGAAAACAAATGAATTACTTAGCTTCAGTTCTGACAAATCAATTTCGTTAGCGCTAGTAAAAATTTATCGTGGTCCGCAATTTTTTTTTTTTTTTAAAAAAAGGTACACGCTATGTATCTTTGTTCAATGCATGATCCATTTTAATTTTTTTTAAAAACTCATTTAACATGTGAATTTACTGTTAGATTTAGTGAAAATATTGACTGTTTCAACAATAATAGACATACTGAAAGTATCTTTTTACGTTGCTGTTCATATCTGTAAAATTCTGAATTATTTTTAACCGAATTTTTTTTATCAGGTGAAACTCTTACCATCTAATAGTCCATCACTTCTTTTTATGATCTGTATGTGTATTCATCATTCATACAACAAATAAATTTGAGTGAGAATGCGATGGTGGAATCAGCAAGAGTTAAAATTCTACACGATAACATTTGGAATGAACGTAGAAGAAAGAAACCTTTTCACCAACTGTCTCAATAACAAATGTTTTGAGAACAAGAGATATAATTTGCATAAAATAAGTAGTATTAGTTGTTAGGGATACTTCAAGAGTAAAAGAAAATTTAAAAAGAACGGTAAAGTATTGAAAAGTAAGATAAACCAAAGGTTCTCTTCATTAGAATTACGGTGAACCTGATTTGGCAAGTTAGTGGGTAAGATGTGTAATTACACCTTAATATGTCATCCCCTTACCTGATGTAAGATAAGAGTGACATTTTTATTTATTTCCCCATGGTTATAACATTTTATATTCCTTACTTGAAAGAGATCAGATGAGAGAGGTATTTTAGTACATTTAAATGAATATCTTAGCTCCTGAGGATATTATAACGTATTTATCTCTAAATACAATGGTAATGTATACAGATATCAACATTGGCTTCGCTACAAGCTGAATATGTAACGGCAAAAAATACTAAAGCATGTGAAAATAAACTCAAATCACTGCCCGAAGTTATTGAAACAAAATACTCCGGATTATATAAGACTGGAGATTTTCTCGGCGTTGTAAATGAATAAAGTTTTCTCGGGTAACTAGCCGAGTTAGTCCATCGTTTAACAACGACATTTCGGCGGTCACAAATTTGCCGCCATTGTCAAGTGACTTGACAATGGCAACAGAGTTTGTGACCGCCGAAATGTCGTTGTTAAACGATGGACTAACTCGGCTAGTTACCCGAAAATTTTTTATTCATACTCCGGATTACATAAGAAGATGTGTGAAATATAATCGCATCAAGTACTAATAAAATATTTTAACTAACGCTTTATGGCTCCTCGACATTGCAGTCTTAATAGTTGGAAGAAGATTCGGACCAAGGAACGGCAAGGAGTTTACTCCTCGTATTTGAAGAAACCATCACCGCATACGCTAGCGTAATTTCGAGGAACCATGAAAACCAAAATTGGATGGTCGTAGTGGCTTCGTGAGTGTCAAATTGAAGCATTGTGCTTTATCCGTGTTATTTATCAACGTTTTTTGTTTGATACATTTGCTTATTCCATGTATTGTTATAACTTTATTAGAGTATACATTATAAATAAATAATCTCCTTTTATCTTTTGTTCAGTTATACACATGCTTTATAGACGGAATAATTCAATTTTACTGTTTAACTTTGGCAACATACTGAACCATCGGAGTCGAGGAGTGAGCGGTAACGCTCAGATATATCACCCTAGGAGGAGGCGTGTTCATGTCTTCATCTGCCCATATTGATTTTGGTTTTCTGTAGGTCCTCGAAATAACTCCAGGAAAATGCCTGATTGATTCCATCAAAAAGCCATACGCGAATTCCTTCCTTACTTTGTCCTTATTGTTATTCTGTCTCTAATGACATCGACATCGACAAGCCGCACCAAGTGTGGTGGGTGAGCGATTAACGCTCTGGCCTCGTATTCGGGAGGATGCTGGTTCGAATTCACGTCCAGGTCTCCAGATTTGGGTTTTCCGTGGTTTCCCAAATCATTCCAGACAAATACCGAGATGCTTCCTTCAACAGCCCATGTCCGAATTCCTACCTGTTCCTTGACCCAACCCCTTTCTCGTCTACAATGATTTCGACGTCGACGAGGCGTAAAACCATAAGAAAAAAAAAGAAGTCGCAAAGCCATTAAAGGAAGTAGTGAATGGCAGTATTTAAAACAACCAGGTACTACTGAAGCAGGGGCAAGATTAATCTGAAATCTGCTTGTCGATATTCCTTCCAGTGCGAAAGATATATTAAACAAGAAGATTCTTCTGGAAAATTGTTTAAGCTTCTCATACGATTTTATAACTTTGTCCAACGTCGTAAAACGAAATTCCGAGTTCTTAAAGCAAAATCCTTAGCAGATTCCGAAGCTGCGTGACGCACAACTATCAAAATATGCAAAGCTTCGGTTTACCATTGGATAGACCATGACCATTTCTGGTCTCGCTATTGTACTTAGTCTATGAATGTATCATTGTTTTTGTTTAAACTGATCTACGTATAAAGAAATTGTCATTACCGATATCAGAGTAGATTTATTCTGTAAAACGTACATATTATATACCTCATTTCATGTGCGATGAGCCAGCACTGTAGTTTGGGACTTCACCGGTGCGATGCCCCACATGCGGCAGGCCGGACTACTTTGCAGGCCAGCACGGTAGCAGCGGAGGAGTCATTTGTCAAAGGTTCCTTCCTCCGTGTCGCTCCGCAGCAGAAAGAAGACCGGGACAGCCGACTTCTAGTCTGAACACGTCTCCCGGTAGCCACACATGTGTTGGCCCGCTCGTCTGCTCATATTGATCTGCACCATGTTTCCCGCACCACACTGCAGATCTTCTTCCGACCAACTCCCCCTTTCACGTATTTCCTCCATGAGGCACAGTTTTCTCCAAACGAAGATCGTTGCTTGCATACGCAATTTAATGGCCGAGAAGATTAGAGCACCGTAATTTATTTTAAAAATTGAAGCTGTTGCGTGGACTAGTATCTGAGAAGTATTTTACAATGAATCATTCATTCGAATAGCATTACATACGAATAACTGAGCGTTACTGTTTTGATCAATTATGTACCATGAATAATTGAATATCTCAATAACAACACGAAAACAAAATCACCAGAACGAAACACTTCATGTTTTCAAAAACGAAGCAGTGGTAATTAACATTCCAATTTCGATTATTTAAAATGTGTTTATCATTTTTTACAATTTATAACTAATACATTTCATGCTACCTGATATACCATCAATCAGAATACGTTTTTACAGAAATTTTAAACAATAGACTCATTAAGAAAAATCTATTTTCACTTTTATGTTTCTCTGTATAAAATAATAAACTAGAAGCTCACCACCTGGTGAATTGCGAGCCGCAAATAACGAGATTTGTGCGGAACTGGAGAATTATCCCATTACGTGGCCACATACGAGTATTTCAAGCAGGAATCAAGTAAATGTTGATCGATGTATTGAGCATACAATAATACAGTAATATGTAAGTCCCTACAGTCGATTATCATAGGGTGTTACTTTTTTTGCACATTTGGGAGTCATAGTAGTGCTGCTGATTAATATAGTGATGAGTGGCACTACGATGAAGACAGAACACTGCTTTGTAGGTGAAGAGGAATGTTGGGTCCTGCCATTCCGGAGAGCACGATTTCATTTCTCGTTCACGTCAGCCAGATTTAGATTACCTATCCTATCCTGAAATCAAACGAAACTAATCATCTCGTAAAGTACACTAGGCTCTTGTAATATATTGTTCTTAGTCAGCAGTCGCACCATAACTCTGAAGACCCCGCTATTGACGAATTTTCGCCATTTTTTACCCTACTACCACTTTTTTTTAGTATATATATGTATAAGCATATATATACTGAATACAAGAAATGTGGAGAGGTAAAGGAGGTTATAATCTCTCTCGAATGTTACAGTAGTTTCTGTGTGTATACCACCGTCTACTGATTTTTCTCCAACAGTATTTTTGTTTTATTTACTTTCTAAATAGATCGATGGTTTCTTTTAACGTCATCTAAGAATGCATTGCTATATCATCATGCATGCCTTCACTTCTTTAGTCTGATGTCATACATTTACCTGTATTTGGATGTATTTGTGTCTTAGTTCTTGTAAATGGGATTGTTAAAATTGTTGGAATTTAATAAATTCGCCTGCATTCTTACATTAGGAACTAAAACATACACAATAAATTTAATTAAAATAATAATACTGAAATTAACTTTTTTAAAGATGAAAAAAAATGACACATAATTTTTGCATAGTATCGGTCGTCAAGAACAAGGTATAGTCGATTGCCATCAACAGCTGTGGTTGGACGCGCTCCTAGCAGTACAGGCTGCACTGCGAGGCGTGCAGTAAATGCCCAATGAGCGGCCCGTTTGCGAAACAACAGAGCAGCTGTGGCCGCAGGTGACAGCGTGCCATACGAACGACCCCCGAGGGAAATCTTTGAAGTGCGATCAGGCGCTGGGAGATCCATCGATGATGGACACGCGGCCACCGCTGATGGCCGCATAAATATCGTTCAGTGGCGCCCTCTGGGAATTACGCTTCGCTGCAGACCAACCCGGGAACGCTCAAATAATGTCGCTCGTCTCAGAAATCACTCCCCCCTTGCTTCCACAATCCATCATCTATGGAAACTGATGTTCATCTCTGCGAATTTCATCCTAGAAGATGAGACGACCATCGTATGCATTCAAGGATGATCAGACACAGTTCCTGCCCTTGAGGTGAAAATCAGAAACTCAAATAACACTGGTGAGATTGTTCCTTTGTCTTAACAACTCAGAATATCTGTTTATTAAATGTTTCATTGTCTTTTTTACCGCCATGCATCTCCTTATCCTAATTGAGATCCGAAAAAATGACATTTAATAAAATAACCACTTACATTTTATGTTCATTTAGCCTTTTAACAATTTTCTTTAAGTCAACGTGTAGAAGAAAACTCCCGAAAAAATTGACTGATTGCGGAAATGGGTAAAAAAATGCTTTTTTAAGATATACTTTGAAATTGAATATCTGGTTAAAGGCATAACATTTAAATAGTTTTGAATATTATCTAGTAATAATCTGAATAGCGCAGGGAATATTTCGCTGTTTTAGAGAGAGGTCTCAGAGTCCTGCGTCTACAGGAGAAGGTGGTAATGTACGAGGAAAGTGATGACAAAACCTTGGGACCCAAATTATGGGAGATAAAGGGGCGTGTTTGGAACTCTGGAAGACAGTCGGAGGGTGAAGTGTGTATGAGGGGGGCAGGGGTGGCCAACCCTCGGCCCGTGAGCCGCATGCTGCCCGCCTTGAACATTTTTCCAGCCCACAAGATTCATCACACTTTTACAAAATACATTTATTTTATAATTGCTAATGTAGAGAAAATCAATGTATTAAACAAATGCAATATTTGTTCATTTATTAAGTTTAGTTTCATTATTATTATATTATCTATGTTTACATGTAAGAATAATAGTAAAAACAATAATAATAACTAATTGTGTTTCAATTTTTCACTCCAAAGCGGGTCTAAATCTTATATGGGGATATATAATTTTATATGCGGCCCGCGGAGTTATGATGCATTTCCAAAGTTACTCGCAAGATCATTTGGGTTGGCCACCCCTGATGTGAGGCATACAATGAGGCCTAGGTTGATATAGGTCAAAGGACTAAGAGAAGGTTGTGGAAAGGATGAAAAAGCACGACCGTAATATGTGAAGCATGCAGGTCGGTGAAATTTTCCATTTTCAGATGACGGTTCCAGAGCACTATAGCACTTCGCGTGTATGGGCTAAATATGAAGCATAACGTCCGCTATGTACTTCTTTCTTTTTGTATTATTTATACTTCATCCTAAGAAAAAAATTCCGGTTATATAATTTTTTTTCTGTGTACAATCTAGGAGGTAATTTTGTAGAGGATTGACGTAACTCAAATCATAGTAAGGCGTACAAGAAAAAAACAAATTTGAGTTTTTATAAATATGTAAAATTGAATCTATTCAACAACGATTCCCGAAAGATGTCATAAAACACACATTTGTTGTGGCGAGACGAGTGTGAACTTGAAGGGTACAAGCAAACGAGGCAATACAACCAGTAGAACAGGAGTTGGGTCGGAAAGCGACGACGGTGAGGCATGGCCACACAGATTGAACCACATTTCAGCACCGTTTCAAGTATTGCGGATCCACTTAATTTTGTGCGGCTTCCGCCAGACTTCCAAATGATGCGGGATCCGTACTTCTATCCATTATAGGTGCCACAGTAGAATGCTGAAAATGAATTTATAACGATACATCGTTATATCTTTGTATTGTATGTATCCAGTGTTTTTTAAACCAGGTTCCACGGTGAGTATTTTGTAAATTAGAGACTAAAAAGTTTAAGTTGGTAGTGAGTGTGAGTGAGATGGCCGCAGGCAGGGCCGGCGCTAGGAATTTCGGGCCCGGGGTAAAATGGGCGACCTTTTTTTTTTTAGCTTAGCTCTACAAAATGGCCAGGCGACAATGGGCGTATTCTTGGCTTCATGGCCTGAGGGCCCCTATAGTCGGTGATCGGGCCCCCCATCAGCCGGAGGGCCCAGGTACTTTTGACCCGCTTACCCCCGCCTAACGCCGGCCCTGGCCGCAGGGTATTATTATATTGACGTATACCGTCCTTAAGAAGCGACTGCCAAAATGGTGTTAGATTTTTTTTGTAATTGTGATTTTTAAATATTGTGATATATACTGGTTTACTGAAAAGCTAACACTGTAATAGTTCGAGTACTGACTGCAAAATATATCTAGTAAAAAATATTGAATGTGGATTTGTTATGTCATTTTAAACTGTTTGCATCAGCATCAGAATTTAGTTTTTCTATTAAACCTTATGCGTAACGTGAGCGATCATCTGAGATACTATGGCCGAATGTTTAACAAAATCCACTACGGGCTTCCATTGCAGTAATATGTTGAGGTGTTGCTTATGGCTCAGCAAATTCCGGCAATCTTGGATGAAAAGAAAATACAGAAACTCAAGAGCTTCCATTACGAGTGGACAGATAAATTATGAAAGGAACATGTTTTGGAAATGATGGGTGAGGAAAGAAGTTTGTGGACGAGCGTTACAGCAAAAAAAGACAGGATGCTTGGTCATATATTAAGACATGCGGGGTCGGTTAATTTGTCAGCAGAGGGAAGAGTTGAAGGTAAGAACTGGGGGGGGGGGGAACACATACATTTGAATTTATGAAATAGATAATTAAGGATCTGAGTTGTGAGAGTGTGTTGAGGTGAAGAGGTTAGCGCAAAGTAGGAACTGATGAAGGACTGCATCAAACCTTTCAAGAGACCGATGACAGCAAAATCCATAACACAGCCAGTAACGGAACTGGATGCTGTGTACGTGATTAAATGAACTAGTCGCTATTACGAGAAACCAGGACGCGGTAACTGTGTGTTGGAGGCTCCTTCGCCACTCGCACCGCCCAATCTCCGCGCCTGATCTGGGTGCACGGGGAGCCATAATCGGACGGCGGAGTGCGTATTACGACGGTGCCGCCTTGGGCCCTCCGTAAAGCGGCCTCGCCGAAACCCCGGTCGTGAATATTGTATAACAGGAGGCGGCGCGGCGCGATATCGGCGCGAATATCCAAGATTATACAGTGGCTAGCACAGGGTATGCGGTCGGGCCGTTATTGAAGCAAACGTAAAATAACCATGCTTTGCTTATGCAGTCAGCGGATTTTCAGCAATGAGAGAGTATTTACCGGCTAACGTCGTTGACCTGTCTCATTGTAAGTTGGTAATTCATGAAAAAATAAGAAAACAAAAAACAAGCGACCTCTCAAGATAATACAAAACAAGCTGTTTACCTTTTCTTACTATTTTCAGTATCTCGACTGTTTAGATCAGTCCTCCATCCCTTCATATCTTGCGCTAACCTGTTCATCTCAACAAACCACTTACAATCCACGTCCTCAATTATTCTGCTTCATATATTCTAATCTGTGTGCTGCTGCACAGTTCTTACCTTTCACTGTTCCTTCCAGTAACAAATTAACCAGCCCCGCACGTCTTAAAATACACCATCCTGTCTTTTCTTTTTGTAAAACTCTTCCACAAACCCGTCCATTCTCAAGACTCCTCCCTGAGCAGTGCCTTACTGGAAATCCGATTGGGAGATTATTTTACTTCCTGAGTATTTTACCCAGGAAGAAGCCAGCATTCTATATGTAACTTGAAAGGGTTACATGACCACAGAATACTCTTTGGATCTTAAATCCAGTGACTTCCCGTTGCCTTTTGAATCCTTGTGTCGGTGATCATTTCTGATTACCAGAAGAGTGTAATATACAAAGCTCATCCAGAAAGCAAGTACCATTTGGATAAAAGATCAGCAATATTTTCCATTTTTGCTTTATCACAGAAAAATCTGTTCACTTTGTGGTGTGACAGCGTCACCCACAATGAATATAATTAAATTATTATTAATTATATTCATAATTCCTCTTTTTTCTCTTTTATTATATTCAAGTTTATTAATTGTTTAATCTTGCAACGTGTAAATAAATTGTAAATAATGAGGGTTGTCTGAATAGGTTGAATGTATGTTTAAACCAGGGCGGCCAAAGGTATAGTTTATTGTAAATCAATTTTTCTGTAAACGCATGGCTCAGAACGGTTGAATCTCGAAGGCTAGGAACTTCCATTTCGGCGGTTGAGGGAGGAACAATGGAGCAGGCGAGGCGACTTGGTGGCGCCGGGCCAGCCCGGCTTGAGTCCCGTTCGAATTCGGACAACGACCTACCCCACCTTGCCGCTACCCCGAAGGCCACGTAGGAAACGCGCGAAGGAGACGGCGAATGCGACGCGTGATATTAAACACTTGACGACCGAAATGTGTAGATAGCCAATCATGAACATTTATTGGGGTCTACAATACTAATTCCGTGGAGTTCTTTTACATGTGGAGGCAACTAGCCGAGGAAGAAGAAGGAGCCATCTTAGACTTCACTTGGGTCCAAGACGAGCTGGTGAACAGACGTGTCAGCCGGCACGCTCTCTGATGATCATTGTGGTTGATCATTTCTTGCTTTGGGAAAGCGAGATGTTGAGTGGCATGCTTGCCATTATTTGGAAGTTATGCTAATAACGCGGTCGTAGCCGCTTATTTAGCTTCCTGCAGTGGCATTGTGTTTGTCGCTCACCATCACGGCGATGATTCTATGGTAATGTACCAGAAACGACGGTCACTATTCAGTGGATTTTAACAGACTTGTGAGCCCTTAAGCGACGCCTGGGTTAAGACTCTGCTCCCGTCACTTAAATTCTGAGCTAGCTGATTTTATATTTCGATTCAATTTTTTCTTAAGCATCTTGCTGTTTGTTAATTCAATTTTGATGCTTTTCATTCACTTTATACGGCGCCCCCTGGGATTTTCCTTTGTACAGTAAAATGTTAGCCTCCATTTGATGGCCTGTGTTGCCACGTTATTTCAATGTTAACTTTGCTGTTTTTATTACTTGTTTGAGATATTTCATTCAGTTTTGTTTGCTTACTCCGGCGTATTGTAAACGTCGGGTATTGCTTGTTTTTGCTGATCTAATTGTGTTTAACGTAACGTTAATTACTACCCGACCTTGTAAGGCCATAAGACTCAATAAATGAGGTTTTATTTGTGTCTGAAATTCATGGTTCTAGTTAAACCCTTTTGATCCCCTTTTAAATTAGCATATTTTATATGTTTTTCCATTTTTCAGGATTATTAATTATAAATCCCCCCTCCCTTTTAGGGCAACTTACGGTCTCACCAACCAGCCCCGCAATTGTATCTAATACAATTAAACTACTCTTCGACATTCGAACACCATGCGAATTAAGGCATGTGTCCTATTTTGGCACTAATTACAACATACGCACATCGTAGTATTCGGCCACCTGCTACCTGAATCAATTTTTTGCAGTCACACTTTCGTGTAATAAAGATCGTGATGTTTGGAAAATAAATTAACAAATCTGAAATCGTGGATCACCTATTTGAACGAACTTGTTTGTCGGTGCAGCGCATAAATTCTTCAGTGATAAACGATGGGCGTCCAGTGCTCTCATCGTTATGGACATTTTACCTTCCCTCGTTAAAAATCCTAACACACTTTCGCGCCACACCTTCACTCATCACGTTCTCTAAGTGAGTTTCACTTATCTGACGATAATTTTAACAAGCTTGAACATTTCTCGTATTCAAAATCTTGATAACGACTCTTATTTGACAACTGCCGATTGCAGCGATTGTTGTAAACATGATTACCGACGAATGTTCTCGAGTTGAGGGATATAACTACGTACGACCTTAGAAGTGTCAGATGCGTGGAAGATATGCGCAAACGGTACTTACTTTCTGGACGAGCTTTGTAGAATCCTTTACATCCATGTTAAACTTAAGTATGTTGTTTCAGAAACAGATATACACGATAAGAAAAAGGCGTAAAAGACACTTTGCCATATGCTAAATTAATTAATTGCACAAGGGAATGACATGGCATAAAAAGACAATATCAGAGATGGAAAAAATTTTCCACTGGATTGATAACAATGAATGGAAAGAGACGTAAAGGATGATGCAGAAAAAGGTTGAATGCGGACCTGAAGACTCAAAGGCTACAGTCCGGTGCAATGAAATGAGAGTAGCCTTTTTCACTATTAGCTGCAACAACAATTCTTGTGCTTGATCCAAATTCTACTTGGCATCCTGAGAGTTGGGTAGGGAAATTTACGTTCTTACCAATAAACATTGAAACATAACTAGGTCATAACCACACAATAAATGTATTGGTTAAGTTTTTCTCCAATCTTCGTAACGAAAGAAGGGTATTAATTAAAGACAATCCGCAATTGTCAGCAGTATTTGGCTGCACGAGATAGACTAACAGTCTGCGTCCTAAGGATTTCATTACGAAAAGCATCTGCCTCAAATTTCAAAGAAATTCTATACCGATGGAGTACAAATAAAATTTTGATTAGTTTTCTGAGCTACGTGAGTTTAGTTGACCATATTTGCCGAATACAGAAAATCAAGTAGTAATAATGAGGATTATGCAGTTGGTTTGTCCACTCAGTTGCAATTGAACTTGGCTTCTTCCTGAATTTACACTTTATCATTGTGCTGAATTTTGAAATATATGTAAATGAGGTTTAGTAGTAACTTATAGAGTAAGTGAACCAGAGAATAAGTCCTTAATTTACATAGTGATTAAACGCCACCGTAACGTCAAAATCTAACCATGGTACAGGGACAATTCAGTTGTCAAATAAGTTAATAACCAGTACAAAGTCATTATAAAAAATATTTTGTTCAACAGAGGGTTTTTAAAACTCGTTTCTACTGAATATTTACGAGATGTTCATTCATGTGGTTCTGTTCATTCACCAGTTAGGCTATCCTTCATGATAGCTGGTATATTTCTTAACGAACTTCGCAATGTAACAAACCTATTAGTTGAAATATTGACGATCAAACTTCTCTCAGATTTCATACTAATAAGTTGAGTGTCAAGTTTTGAATATGTTAATAGTTTTGCTATTCTCTGAACGTATTAAGAGCAGGTTTCGGTAGCATATTTATAGTACCGTTGTCTGATAATTCGATTCATAATTAAAATACGTATGTGAAAGACAGTTGCACTGATGTTGTAAACTTTATTTTTCGTGCGAGATGTAGCTATAGTTTCTAATAATTTTAACAAATGATTTCAGTGTGAACTATCTATATTTCGCGATTATTTGGAATAGTATCCTTTACTATTCTGTGAATTGAAAAACATAAAGAAAAAATATTTCTTTTTACTGTTGCGTATTTATTAGGTGCAATACAACACTTATAATTTTCGTTACTGTATATCCGTTAAGCTTATACTTGTATCTTCAGATATATGTTCATCCACATTAATTTAGTCAAGTCAGAGAGGAAAAGATACTTACAATAGAATGATAATTGGCTAGTGTATCCTAGGTATGGTAGCTTTATGACTGATTTTCTATATGTTCGGTCTGGTTAAGCACTCTATTTCACAAATCAGTTCCAGTTCGTGAACAAATAGTGTAAGTAGCGCTCCACAGCTTTGTAAAATGAATAGTAACGTCAACCTAACATTATCTTCGTATGATTCGGAACACAATTTTGTGGCACGAGTTCAGAAAGTAACTTGGAACATTTCAGTGTATAATAAATCGTATTATAGCGTCAGGCCGTCTGCTAATGTTTAATTTAATTTAATTGCGATGGAGTGTTTGCTTTGGTGGAAATTTCCCAACGTACCAATTTTCCCCCTGTTCCCACCTACTTTTACCATTATCAGTTTCAACTTTAAATACATTTAGTGTCTATGGAAAATTATTCATGATTTATCTTGGTAATTTATTCCAATACCCGACACCCTTACTTACGAAAGTAAATCTTGCCCCATCCTAATGTCTGAAGTCGAGTGTTAATTTCAGGTCATTGCCGTCATTTCACTTCATACACGTCTCCCAATTATTTTCAATAGGTATTCCATTCAATCTGTAATGTGTTGTTAAAACCCATTTAAAAAAAAAATATATGCAAATACTTACAAACCCTGCTTGGGAATTCAAAATATAATTTACATTTTTAATCACTGACATTACTGCCTTCCGATATTCCGGTTTTTTTGTTTTTTTGTTTTTTTTTGTTAGATTGAACTACTTTGGATGCCTTGGTAGCATCAAACCTCAATGTCTAAAAATGGTTTTCATAATCGCTTTAACATCGTATCAGCAATGATAAAACCTTATGAACCAAAATAGTTTTTTTAATTAGTGAAAAAATCTAGACATTAATATTCTTGTACATAATGAATTCGTTCTTTCAGTTAATTTTAAGTAACTTTTCGGAATGTATGGATTTTAGTCTACAATTAAGTAAAGAAAAAAATACTTTCATGAAATGTTATTTCTACATTAAGTGACGTTTGTGGAAGTCCATTAAATGAACATCCCGTCATTTGTCACAATGAGTTACCACCGTTTAAATTCACCGGATTCTTCACAGTTTGTTGACTCCGCAATATGTAACATCTCTAAGAACCTCTGTGGGCTAAAACACAGCACGTCATGCTCCAATTATTTAGGCTGTATCATAAACATGTCATTATTCTTAAGGGGGAAAAAAATGTTACGTTCCTAGGAGCAACCTCTCATTCATTACTGACATCGAATGGCACTTATTGCCGGCACCTCGCGAGAGCGTTCCAATGTCATCACTCTGCCGCTTTTCTCCTCGCCCCTCGGATTTATTTTAGTTTATGGCGTTTGAATTCCCGCCCGCGTGTAATGCAGAGCCGGCGGAATGGTTATTGAATATCGACAGCCTGAAGGCTCGAACGCCAATCGAGGTGTGCCGTGCGAGGCGCGTTATCGATAAATGTTACGCCGCCAACTCGACTGCAGCAAACCAGCTCGCCTGCAGCGGCTCGCTTGCATGCAATATGCATGCCACCTATCGCTTGCAACTCCTTCCACTGAATGTTTGACGTCTTTCCTTTTTTACTGTTACCTCGCGTGAAATTCGGGTATCTGCAGGGCACGTGCATAGGTTACATTCCTTTCAACACTTCCGCATCAAGTGTTCTGTCGATGGATTTCCCGTTTATGCAAGAGGTTGTTTTGAAAATTTCTCGTTCTCGAAGATAGATGAAAATGCAGTGGGCAACTTAACAAATCACGTATATTATTTCTAAAATGTGTTTTTTGTTATTATCTCCCGTTATACCAAAGTAAATCAATAAATGATGTATCATTTTAAAAATTCAGATCTTCACATCATATTTTAAGTAAAGATTTTTTTCGGAATTCGACTCTTATAGGACAAAAGTATCAGTATTTCTAAAATGTATTTTTTGTCACGAGCGATTTATCTCCCTTCGTACCCAACCAAAGTCAAGAAATGAGGTATCAGTTTAATTATTAATGTTACCGCTTTTGTAACATCATAAATTGAAAAAGATTTTTTTCTGACTTTGACCCTTATAGTATTAACTATCAAGGTTACACGAATGAACAGTCCACAAACAAGCCGTTAGGCTTCTCTGGAGGTGGTTAGAATTGATCGTGTTACCGTTAGATAGCAGGATGACATATCACAGAGATATGTATATACTGTTTGTTTTTTGTTCAGCTTAGTTATATTCCGGGTTTTTATTCATTTTATTTGAGGAATTTTCACATCAGTCTTTTAGTAAAAAAAACTAATTCGAATTAACAGTCTTCCATGGTCGTCTAGCTCTTCGTATTTATTTCGATTACCAGGCTATCGAATGTCTTCTTGCATACTTTTTCAGAGATACTGCATTTGTTTACATAATTCTTAGCAAGGTGAGCCGAGTATCATGGAGTGCTACGCGGCTGTCTTCGTTGAACAAGTTATTTTTCTTTGAAATTTCTGAAGCTTCCTTCACTCACCTATGACACCATAGCACAACATTCTTCTGTAGTTTGATAGTGAATGTAGTTTCGCCTACACTTTGACAGTAAAATAGTATAAAATTATGTATAAGAAGCGTACCATCGAACTACAAAAAATTTCTATAAGCTGTTTCTCAAAATGCCAAAGTATAACAATACAAGCATTTTTCTATGTTCCTGGTTACGTGTCATCTTGAGAATCTGTTTATACAATAAGCGTGCAACAGTTTGAGAATCACTGATATAGTCAATGTATTTGGGTCATTAACAATCCGGCTTAAAATATAAATTTTTACAATTGCTTGGATAGTACAGTTTAGCATCATTCAAAAAACGTCGATTTATTCTTCATTGTACTAGATTTTAAGCTACTTATAAAAATTCTTTCAGCCAGAAAGGAAACGGGATATTGTACAGCACATCTTATTCCCTCTGCTTCCATCAATTTGTTTTTATATGTAGCACATAAGTAGTTGCTTCTAAACGACTAAACATCTTTGATCTCGATCATGTGGAGTCAGTCTGTCGTATCCACAGGTATCTCTCTAGTCTTACTTGAGCTGTAGTATAGCAAACTGCTGAGCGGGCAAATAGGACGCAGCGTGCTAATCACCAGTGTCAATGTTGGCTGGCAGCGCTTGCGCCCCCAGCTGGAAGTCAATAGAGGAGCTCCACTGATGAACGCGCGGTTGCCACTGGTCACCTGTTCACACAGCTGACTACGAGTCTGTGGAGAAAGTGAAATCTCTTCACGCGACCGCTGACGGAATCCTTTTAATTCACAACCTTATTCAACCCGAGTGCCAATAAAGTGTCAAAAATTATTCCATCAACGACTCTCGCAGACGGAACTCATTTTTAACCTATAGGTATTTTGTTAACCAACACTACCAAATTTTATCGTCTCTTTCCGTCTTGCCTCGGGAGACAGGGGGGGAGGGGAGATGTAAGCGATAAGAGCTCAAAAAAAATATTATTTTTTGAAAATTATGTTTTCCGATTATTTGGTTATTCGTCTGCATTATGTGAAAGTTTTAGGCTTTTAACTCAAATGGAAGTGAAATAACCACAACAAATGCAAGTAAAAATCTTCGGATACTTTGAGTGTCATTTTCTCTGATGTCTAGTTTTTAGTACATAGGAACAATTTTCTCAACGTCTATGAGGAATACAAAGCTGAAATTTTCAGAATTATAGATTGCAGGGACAAATGTTTATGAACAATTGTGCATCTTTTTATTCATTTTGATGTTTTAGGGATATCTATATTACAATTTTTACAACAGTTTAATGCTTTCAGAATTGAAATTAAGGTATAGATTCTATTTGTACTTGTATTTTCTTCATTCTTGATGTAGTTAGAGACATTTATGGTGGATAAAAATGTGAACAATATCTTTGATTTTTTTTTTTTTTTTTTTTGGTGCTAAAACAGGTACGTCTATCAAAAGAGGTCAAAAAGTATGAGAGGTGACGACTGTACAAGTGTCTTTTTCTCAGATAGGGTCAGTGTACTATGTTATAGAAGGGAATGTACAAAGTTTCAGTCTTTTATATTGTATGTGGTGACCTCACAGATATGTTAAAACTAGTTGTGCATTTTCGGTTACATCCCCCCTCAAGATCTATACACCTCACGAAACGATCATTAATTTAATCCTTAAAGGAACGCCACATATTTTGATGCTAGCTGGAAACGTATTTTATTACAGTATAATAATAATGCAATCATATCCTCATATTCCAGAAATACCAGATTTTTACCCAAATATTCATTAATTTTACAAATTTTGTCTTATTGCAAAAGCGTTTCATGCAACGGTGATGAAATCGGGGGACTCGTCTAATCGCGCTAAATTAGTCCAGTTGAGAGTGGATGTTCGTAAGGCAATGCGTGATGCGTTTAAAGAATTCCAAGCCAGGAATTTATCCAAAGATATGATTACTAAACCCAAAAAAGTTCTGGTCGTATGTCAAAGTAATAAGAAGCTCTCGTAAGGTTATGCCGTTACTGGTCAAGGAAAACGGGGAATTATAAGAAACTAGCGTAGAGAAAGCAGAAATTTCACCGCAGAAAACTCGGAGGAGATTCCGATATTTAACAATCGTACCAACAAAATTATGTATGATGTCGAGGGAATAACTAAATTGCTTAGGAATGTAAAAACCAATAAGGCTCCCGGACCGGACGGTATTCCTACAAGATTCTACTCTAGGCACGTAAAGGGAATTGCGCTGTATTTGATGAAATTATATACCGCCTCCTGAGATCAAGGAAAAATACCTGCCGAATAGAAGACCGTCATCGTATGTCCGGTGTTTAAACATGGGAATGATAAGGATCCTCAAAATTATAGGCCGATCTCGCTAACCTTAATATTTTGCATGATTTTAGAACACATCATACATTCAAATGTTATGTGGTTTTTGGATGAAGGTGAGCTTTTAAACCTAATTCAACATGTATTCAGGAAATGCCTATGTTGCGAAACACTAATTGCACTTTTAATTCATGACTGGAGCCGTATTATAGATGAGCACTCCCAGGTTCATTTAGTTTTATTAGACTTTAAAAAAGCTTTCGACAATGTGACTCACACTAGGTTACTTAGGAAACTTCTTGGTTACGGCATATCTATACAAATATGCGGCTGGATTGCAGACTTAATGAAGGGCAAAACAGAGTGTGTGGTTCTCGATGGTGATCGTTCATCAATTACCGAAATGAGGTCCGGGATTCCCCAGGGAAGCGTGATAGGACCTCTGTTGTTTCCCAAATACATTAATGATTTGTGCGACATTACAAGGGGGATGAAAGGATTATTTGCCGATGATTATTATTTATCGTGAAATAACAATCCAGGACGACTTCGATTTGTTACAAGACGATATTTTGAAATAATTGCGTAGTGTAAAGACTATAAGTTGGTGTTAAACGCTAAAAAGTGCCAAGTCATGCGTGTAAGTAAAAAGGTGACACCATTTAGCCCTGAATACACAGTTAATGGTACTGTCCTTACAACGGTAGATTAAACCAAATACCTAGGTGTAACAAGTCGTAATAATTTGTCGTGAAATGAACATATCGAAAATGTAATTCGGAAAGCAAATCGTATGCTCCGATTTCTAGGTCATAATTTAAAACAATGCACTCCGGAAGTTAAATCGATTGCATACAAGTCACTAGTGCATCCTCACTTAGAATATTGTTGTTCTGTATGGAGTCCCCATCAAGAGGGGTTAATGGAGGCATTAGAGAAGGTCCAAAGAAGAGCCGATCGATTCGTGACAGGTACATATAGTTGGAGGGAAAGCGAAAATGCGATGTTGAAGGAGTTAGGTTGGCGTTGCTCTCGACAGAAGCTACTTGAAAAATTCGGAATGACAGCAAACAAATATTGCTACCAGCAACATTCATATCTCGGAATAACCGCGAAAATAAGATAAGAGAAATCAGGGCCAGAACCGATTCATTTCTGTACTCATTTTTTCCACGAGCGATAAGGGAATGGAATAGAAAGGATTTACCGGGCGAGTAAACATTAAATCCGACAGGAAAAGCTTTCGATAAAGCACTCAGGCCATCCAGATCTGGGTTTTTCACGGGGTTTCCCAGATCACTCCAGGCGAATGCTGGGATGGTTCCTCACAATAGCCCATGGGCGCCTCCTGCCACATCCCACATATCCCTTCCAAACCATTACCCTTTCAGATATGTGCAATGTTCCCTCCGCCACACACTTTTAGTGAATCACGAAGTAATGATAATAATAATAATTGATTCTTAGTACACTTCGAATAATCTACCCATCTTATGTGAACAATTTTTATTAATTTATTTTTTGTAATGATGTGTTTACTTCAAATAGAGTTAAATTTTTAATATTCTGTTTGTGGACCACCTCACCCGGCTTTACCAACCACAGGCTGAGAAACGCTGTTATAAGATGTTCAACCCTTGCAAGTTACAAAGGTGATGGAATAACTGGTTTTATTTGGTAACGATTAAAAGGAACAAGTTGTGAATTCCGTTACGTTACAGTCACAATGATAAAATATTAGATAAGACAGCACAGAGAAGTTATTTAAAATATATGAAAGATAAGTTAGCTTCAAAAGTAAATAAGATTTATTGAGCATAAAATAATATATTTATTTACTTGTATTAAGAATTACAAATGTACAAAACTAATTCTATTTTATGAATATCTCTCAAGGCAACGGAAAGGAATAATTATGAAGTTAGGAACTGATAAGAAAAAAAGAAAGCGTAAGAATACGGCGGAAGCCTGGGTGAAGCTACAGAAATTATAAATCAATTTGTTGAACTGTGAATGGAAAAACGAAATGAATTGCCTAGAGTTTATTACGTGATGGATGAATAAGACAGGCAGTGGTGGAAGTTGTAATTAGCTTGCCGAGCGTGCTGGGTGAGCGGCAACACTTGGGCGTCACGTTCGAATGCCCGTCCAGACATTGTGGTTTTCCGTGGTTTCCCCAAATCACTCCAGGCGAAAGCGGGATGGATCGATCAGATAACGCCAAAGTCGAATTCCTCTCTCGCCTCTAATAGAATCGATGTTGACGAAGTGTAAAAAAAAAAAAAAGGTTGTTTATTTTGTCATAATTACCGACATGAGCGGTATGCTGATTCAGTTCGTTAATACGCGCGACTGAAAATGGAAAGGCGCTTTGTTGGAATGCCGGTTTCGGCTTAAGTTTCTACGGGCCTTGATGCTAACTTTCACCTCCGCCACAGCTAGCACGTTCCGTTTTTTGGATCTACGTTTAACTGTAGGTTTGACCCCTTTCACCAGGAAATACTAACTGGTTGGGTTAGGTGGCTACAACAAAAGAGAGTTGCGCAGCTGGTTAGATACTCTGACACTTAGTCATTTGTGAAGACCATCTCTACAAATTCTTCTCTAAGTGGAGACTAAAATCTGATATGGCAGAGACAGAGTATTGTTGTTTCCACCTTTCAAACCAGCTCGCCTGCGTCAGAATAAGACCAACCTTAGGACTGCTTGGAACAGTAGAACAAGAATACCGCCTCAGCACTGCATTGAAAGTGAAGACCCGTGTGAACTTTTTAAAGAAAATGGCTGGTATGTCACGGGATGAAGGTGCACACGTTCTTCGAGGAGTAGTCCTGAACTTGGCATTCTCCGCAGCAGAATACTGTCGCTCTACATGGCTTGGTAGTGCTCATGTTTCCGAAGTTGACACCCGGCTTATCACTGCTATGAGAACAGTGGGTGGTTTAATTAGGTGTACCCCAGTATCCTGGCTGCCTGTACTTTGCAACATTCCTCCACCACTTTTGAGGAGAAAATCAATACTGCCTAGAGAATTGGAAGGAATGGAAGAAAGCAACTTGATTCCTCTGCATGTTGACCTTCTTCACCTGCCTCGCACATTATTAAAATCAAGGAGATCTGCCTACATGGAATCAGCTAAGCTAAGAAATAACAACTTTAACTTTTATGAAGAACGGAGAAAGGAGTGGGAACCCATCAGCCCACAAGATCCGACGACCTATTTTCCAGGGTTTGACTTGCCTAGGCGTCTTTGGTATCAACTGAATATATTTCGCACAGGTCACGTTGTGTGCAATGAATTCTCCGTGGAAATGCGCTGTGTGACTGTGGTGGTATCCAAACCAGTGACCACATTGTGATGAACTGTCCAGCAAGAAATCTGGAGGCCTTCTCACACTGCATCAAGCTGGACCAGCTGCCAGAAGATGGCTTGAATCCCTAGATATAGTTATCTGATTAAAATGCATTTTGTTTGTATCTGGTATACCATAATAATAATAAACAAACTTAGTCATTAAGGCCAGGCGAAGTTATTATTATTATTCCTTGAATTAACAGAGCTGAGTCGACGAAGTCCAAAATATTTTGTTACAACTTAGTTATTGATTTCACAACGCATGTTTGAAAAGAATTAAAATGTGTGGATCATACCAAAACCGAGCATTAAAGCCGTTTTCATTTCCATCTTACAAACAACTGCTGGTATTTTTTAAACTATCTTGAAATCAAGCCACTGTATAGGTGTAACTCAATAGCTCTCTCCGCATGTGAAGAGTGTTAGAGCAAGAAGAACTATGAAGACTTTGTATGATACCTAATTGATTAAACATCGATTTTGTTCTCCTGATGAACGAACGATGAAGTAAATGAAGCTTTCTGAGCATCACAAAGATTTTTTACACACAAGCTGTATGAATGGTACACACAAGATATTGCATTTGGTATTAAATTTTCTCAATCAATTTTACTTGAATAATAATACAAAACAGTTCAGAGTGTTCAAGTAGAAAAATTATATGTTTGCAGGTAATGATGAGAATTCTAAACGTGGATGTGATAATAATAATAACGATTCCAATTTCTGTTATGTAAGATTTCCAGTTAAGAATTAAATTAAAGTGTAAAAAATAACATGCTGTTCTTTGATTTAACCTAATTCTTAATGGTAAGTAGTGCCTTGTGAATCGCATTTTTCGACCTCTAAACATCGCTGGAGGCGTAAAAAAATTCACACAGTTAAACCGTCACTACATAACTGCATAATTTAGACCATATTTAGATACAACTATTGGCTTTAAAATCCTCGAGTACAACATTGCTGATAGTACCCATTTCCGTGTTTAGCGATGATGGGTATGAAGCTAGCATCACATACGTAACCGCTCGGTATCCGTGAAGGGGATCTGTGCCGATGCTGCGTTACATCAAGCCAAGAGCCTCTTCCGCGGACCGCCGCAGCACCGCGGGCTCATTGCATTAAGAGCTTGCAGCTGGAATATCTCAATCCAGGAGATGATGCCTTGCCGCGCAGCTAGGTAGCTTACCTGGCTGTAGGCCGCAGGGCAGCCCTCCGGCCCCGCCTACGGCGGTCGGACATAAAAACTTTGTTGCTCCGCAGTAAAAGTTTTATACCGCGCCCGAGCGGAACTCTCCACCACCACGTCTAGAGACCGCCGCGCAGACACGCGCCGCACGGTGGCCTACACGCGCCTCTGTAGGGGCAGCAGGAGAGCACAGTGGCTATTGTCGGACGGTATAGTGTCAGATACTCTACAACAAACCCAGACGAGGAATAAAAGACCTGTCTATTCCAATAATGTATTAGCATAATATCAGAGTAAATATCATTTATTGTCTTAAAAACTGCTAACTATCTTGCAGAAATTAAAAAAAAAAACGAGATTCCGGTTGGTTATTTGTACTGGGTATGTGGCAACACTGGTATAAATTCAACCTAGTTATTTGTTCCAAGTATGTGGCAATACTGGAAATGAAGTGTTGTATTTGGCTGATACAAGTGGTCAGGCATGGATACATTTTGTGAAAAAACATAGAAAAGAATCAATCACGACTCTGGATATAAGGGAGTGGAGAAGTTTCCTTATGTATTTATCGAATATCGAGTCTGGAACATGTTAGTTATGGAGGTGATGAACAATATTGCATGGACTATAAAATCGTTTAATCAACTACAGTATTACAAACAATTATAACATCAACAAAGATAAAATATTATAAATAGAGAGAGAAACTATCTATAGATTTTTCACTCTACGTTATGATTCAAGAAATAAAATTTTCACTACAAAAAACAGACATCTTTAAATACAAGATTGTTTCAATCTAATTTTAATACGTGAAAAAATTTCCGTTTGGAGTCAGAAAAATGTCGGTAGAGCAATGTCTGCCACGGGACAAGAAATGGAAGGTCAAATTTTCTTTATGCTTCTGTATTTGCGCCTCTTCGACGCCGAGGTCTTTGGTGGTGAGAATGGACTGGGGGCATGTAACGAGAAGGAATTCAACCATGGCCTTTGGTAGGAACCATCCCACCATTCACCTGGATAAACCATGAAAAACCCAGAACTGGATGTTTGGACGGGGATTCGAACCCATATCCTCCCGAAAGCGAGACGAGAGCGTTACCGCTTACACACCACGCATGGTAAGTTATTCGTAATAACATGATAGAAGAATTATTGCTAATAAAAAAGAGTACCTTAATTAACAAGAAATCTTCGCTGGTTCTCCGCCGTACGGTGTTGTTTTTCTTCAACACCATACGGCGGATAACGAGCGAAGATTTCATATCATCGATACGCCTTGAAAGCCTTCGTTCTCACATACCTTAATTAACATCGGAGATTATAGATATTCATATAAAACTGGATATTATGTAATTTATGGATGCTAATTAACGTACGACAGCTCGTTAATGATATTCTGTTAAAAATTACTTCATGCAGAGACTGCTCTCACATGGTAGAGAAGAAAACATGTCTAATACCAGTACGTTCGAATTGTTGGTGGTCAGACATTTTCCGTCATCCCATAACTATCCCGATAATTTTCACAAACAATGTATCTTTATAATGCCATTCTTACAGACACGAATATGACAGGAACGAAATAGTTTCCAAGCAGCAGTGGCAAAGATACTAATAGAAACACACAGTTGAATTTCCATTCAAGAAGAGTTGTAGCTGTCGTCAACAATAATCGCTTTGTAGGTCGGTTTAACAGATCTAGACGAGGAAATATTTCAAATTTCCCGTCGTCATTTATAAGTAACCGGATAATGATCTGATGGCTCAGTGGTTAAAGCGTCTGACTGGAATCGAAATGTCCCCCCTGTCTCGGCGGGAATTTTCAAATGCCCTTACTCCGACCTTTACATCTGGCACGGATTCCTGTATAATGTAAAGTACGCCAGAACGCTTCCGTAGTTCGGATTGAATGTTGAATTATAGGTACCCTTGACCCAATGGGATTATCAGTTTAGGATAACTAGCCACGACAGAGGCGCATACGCGGCAACTCTAAACTCTTTCAATCGGTGGCTAAACCCTTCGGGGATATTACGGCTAATAATGTCATACGAATTATTATTATTATGAATAACCCATTTGGAGGATACGATAAATCAACTTTGGTTATGTTTCTTTGTATTTAATTTTCTTTGCTTCCAAACTTCCTTCATTCTTTGAGAGTGTTGTTCCTTTTGTTCCTGGGTCCATTTCCTTCCCTTTATGTATTTCTGTCTCTCCTGAAATCCTGCCTTGTGAATTACTTCTCTAAAAAGTGTTCTGTTGTCTATTATATCTGCTTTCAGGAATTCTTCACGGGTCTTCTGCTGGATAAGATCTTTTAAACACGACGTTTCGGCAGTCACCTCCGCTGCCTTCATCTGGTGAGCTGTCATCGCGAAGTAGCTGTCGCGACGGTTCGACACCGAATGTGTGCGCCTCGTGGTACTGGCTCCTTATATACCAGATGAAGGCAGCGGAGGTGACTGCCGAAACGTCGTGTTTAAAAGATCTTTTCCGGCAGAAGACCCGTGAAGAATTCCTGTCTACCATACGCCGGGAAAAACTTAATTGTCACATATCTGCTTTCACTCCAGCATTTTTCATGTCCTTTTCAGTTTCAGTGAACCATGTGGGTTTGGATTTGTATTTGTTCAGTAGGGTGAAGATCTGTTTTGTTAGTCTATTTCTATCCATTCTGTATATGTGCCCGTAAAATTTCAGTCTTCTTTTTCTCATTATAACTGTTAATTTTTCTATTTTCGAATATAGTTCTCGGTTTGGTCTTAATTTGTATTCGGCATTACTATTAGGTTTGGGTCCCAGTATTTTTCTCAAGATTCTTCTTTCTACTTTTTCCAGTTTTTCAAGATCCCCATATCTTGTTAGCTTAAGCGTTTCTGGTCTAACCACTGCTTCATAGTGCCTTAGTTTTGTGTTCCATGATAAGGATTTTTTGTTATATACGTTCTTTGTCATATGAAATGCTCTTTCCATTTTATGTATTCCAGTTTCTATCGCCGTCTTTTCTTTTGTGTCATTCGTTATCCATTCTCCTAAATATTTTAAACAATTTGTTGTAGCTATTGTGCCATTGCGAAGTTTAAGATTTTGAGGAGCATCATTGATGTTTGACATGAACTGTGTTTTTTCATAACGTAATCCTACTTTGGCTGCCTGTTTCTCTAGTTCTTCGATTTGTTCTTTTGCACTAACCAGTGAATCAGTAATTACCGCCATGTCATCTGCAAAAGCTAGACAATCTATAGTGATTTTATTTGGATTTCTTCCCAGCTGAAAACCCTTTGTGTTGATGGCTTTCCTCCATTCCCTCACTACTTTTTCTAATGCACAGTTGAAAAGTAGTGGAGACAGACCATCTCCCTGTCTCACACCTGAATTAATTTAAAACGGCTCGGAAATTTCTCCCATAAATTTTACTTTGGACGTCGTATTTTTTAGTGTTCCTGAATTATTATTATAGTGACGGGGGCATCTGTTTTATAGTATTTATCACCACGATAGGTACACCTGGCAGTATCTTGCGAGTTTTCATAAAGCGTAACTGCTACTGTTACTCTCCTAAAATGATGAATGATGTGCCTAGCTTATGGAAGTAAAACTATCTGTAACCGATGGCTAGTAAGCAAAATTAATTTTTAGTCAATATTCGGTTGATATTTTTGCTCTTTACATAATATTTGAAAAGTTTTCTTGTTAATTTCTTCCTTCTCGCAAGATTCATTTGTTTTGTATCTCAAGGTACACGGCAACTGCAAAAAATCTTTATAGTATTTTGAAAGTCGTATGCTGGAAAAGGCTAAGACACATGGGTTCAATCAATAAAGTTCGAAGACATGGGTGGCATGGGCAGAGAAATGGAATCCTGCAGTCTTACGTAAGTTGCATCTAACTGTTTAGTTCTTTGCAGGAAGTCTCCCCAAATTAGAGCATGCTGCACAGCAAACCTTTAATTTCTTACTGGTGACGAAATCAGATAAGATCTACGTTCAATCTGTGATAGGAAATTAATTCATTCTGTTAGTCATGCCTTGTGTAGAAAAGAGATGTACCGAGTGAAATTCATGAGGATATATGGTGGGAACACTGGTAAAAGATGCCCCAGTGTAACGCACAGATAAGAAAAAGATAGTGAGCTTCTGTATTATAAGCGTAACACCAACAGAGGATGGCCGGCAAAGAAAATTACTCAAGAAAGTTTTGATCGGTTACGTAAATTAGTAAAGAGAGAAACAATAATAAAATTTATTATATTATTGATATATAACACATTCCCGTCGCTGAGCTCCGAAACTTAAAACGACAGATTGAAAGGGAATGAACACCCAGGTGCTAGCGGAAGATATACCTCTCTTCATATACGTCCCTACCTTATTAGTTAACAACCTTAAAATAGGTTAGAAAAGGTTTTACGCGAATGGAATGAAAGCATTAGATCGTCATTGGTTGAAGCGTGTGGAGCTCAGAAGCTTTATGTTAAAAAACATGTGGCTACTTCTCTCTTAACTTATTTTAATTAGTTCCAGTTCACGCATTTATGCTACGACCTTAGCACATAAGTGATTTTTGTCTCTCAGTTTGGGATATAACTCCACATCCCAACGTACAAATATAAACAGAGAAAGACAAATATAACTGTGTGATAAAAATATGCGCGCCAGTATCGTATGCAAAGAAGCAAGTCGAGGAGTACATACATGACACGTACGCTAGTATCGACTGGTCGGCCACGCAACAGTATGTCGATAAAGAGGAAATATCTATCATGGTATAATAAAGCACATGATTTTCTGCTCAATAACTGTAACCAGCGAAAGTGAATCGGAGGATAAAGTGAGAGGATAAAAGGCAATGAAACAGCAATACCGCTGCGACCCGTGGAGAAGGCTCGGTCCTGTGGGAGCCATTTCCGGTGTTCAGAGTGGGGGCAAACCAACTGGCGCACATCAAAAACTCGCGGTTGCTGAATCCCTCGAATAGCTTCATATGTTTCGGAGGAGTTTGTGTAAATATTTTCTTCAGTATTTTCGAAGCAAATTAAGTTAAAAAGTAATCGTAACATTAAAAAAATATATATATATATTTTACTTCCTTATTTCTTCACTTAACAGATGTGACGGTAATAAATTTTGTTATTTTTAAGACATTTACCGGTTTCCTTCATTAATACTTCTGAAGCTGAGAACTTACTTCGATAACATCATCACGACGAATTAAGTTATTTAGAATACGATGGAATATTGATATCAAACATTAGTAACGGTTATATATTACAAAGCGATTTATTTTAGTGGCGATAGATACAAAATGATGGTATTGTTTGTTTCATTCAGTTCGTTTATTTATTTGAAATTAATTAAATACTCCAGAACGATGCAATTAGTTTTCAAATTTTAATCTTGAGAGTTTACATCAGGTTCTTAGATTAGTGTCACATGTTGCTGAATGTTTTTTTAAACATGCATTGTCTTTAATCCGTATATATTCTGCAAGGAATATTCCATATATCAAATAGCGAACAAGTAGATTTCATCACCTCGAATACTTCATTATTCAAAAGTCTTTGGTGTCAAATACATGATTGGCAGATAATACATCTCTGATTGTTAATATCGAAAAGCCAAAGAAACATTTACACTAAACAGGTTTGCCGCCTCTATTGTTATAGTAGATTCACTATAATTAGCTTTGCTAATGACGTTGATATTTTAGCTGATACAGAGACAGCAACTTTTACCGCAAGTGAATTATTTGAAGAGATACAAGTTTCTTTAAAAAAAAAAAAAAAAGTTAGAAATCAGAAATGCCAGAATAGTTAACTACTAAGTATTGAAACTGTAACAGACCCATTAAATGTTGATATAGAATTCTCTTCTTTTTATATTTTTCTCTAGAATACGATTACAGTGGAAAGTCTAACCAAAGAAAACTATCGAAAGCAAGATTAGATTGGAAAAAAAAACATTTTCTAGCCATTAATTATTTTTTGTAACTGAAAAATAATCTTAGAAAACCTCCATTTACAGAAAGAAGAAATTGCCCCAAGAGGAAAATATGAAATACTTAAAGACTATTGATGGAAAAAAATAATCAAAATTAAATTGATAAAAAATGTAGGAAATTACTGGAAAAGACATGACCATGAAACTATTTTTTTTTTTTTTTAGATATATGACGATGATAGATAAAACTTTAAAAATTTAATGGAATTATGGGAACAAACAGCTTAATCAGGAAGAAAAGGACGGAACACACAAAAAATCGATTTCACATGTAGAAAAATAAAAACACAAGACGAATTTCTTCTCTGTAGATTTTAAACACTGCAGGTAGAGAGAACAGAAGGTGTGTGTGGGTGAAATTCCCCGGGGTTGCTGCCGCCGGGACGAGTAAGCTTTATCCGACAGTTGGTCGCGTTCTCTCTCGGCTCTGGTGGCTCGTGATAAACCTGCCAGCCAGATTAAAACAGCTGCCGGCGCCAAGTTTATATTCACCGCCCGCCTGACACCTGCAATTTAAGGACAATTAACTTGGCGAAACGAGAACCGGTGCTCTGTCTTCCTTACAGCTGCCCTAGTGCAAGAAAGTGACCATCTTCGGGAAGCTCCATAATGAAAATTCATAAAAAAACTAACATTTCGCCGTTATTTCATTAAATAGGAGCTGATCTTGTAGGGTGAAATTAACTAAACTTAACATATCCCTTTTATTATTTTAATAATTTAGTTATATTTACGAAATTGGGCTTCTAGAGTACGGTACATATATTTTAAATTACAAGGTACAAATTTTTTTCTTAAACTGTATCTGTACACAACCAGGTACAAGTTTTTTTGGTGTACTTACACAATTAAAGAATTGTAAAAATTAAACCGCTTTCCCATAATTTTTTTTGTTTTAATCATTATCGAAAATACAGAATACTTCTTTCCAATGGTTACGGCAAGGCCTATACCGATCTTAGTTTACCGACCATCTCTTCCTGGGTGTATCATTATCCCTTCTTCCTGTATGGTGATACTGCAGGGCAAGCTGCAGCAGTCTTTCAGTACCCAGCCTAGGAACGTGGTCCTCCCAATTTTCACTTTTTTTTGGAGAAATTCTATCATTCAGAGAGAAAATATTACATTGTTGTTATATTTCCTCACTCTTTCAGGGAATATCCTTTTACTGGTCTGTAATAAGTGCGTTTGTGGAAAACAGCAACTAGTGACAACGAGAACAGAAGATTGAGAATCTTAGTAGAACGCCGAAAGGTACGGAAAAGGCAGCCAGGAACGAAGCTTTTCGACCATCGCCGGTTTCAGCAAGTCGAGATCCCAATCATGGATCGTTGATGGATGATTAGGCGCTTTAAACCCTTACAGAGCTCATTCTGTCTCGATTATGACTCGTGCGTCTATAGCGGTCAGCGGTGTCGACCCTGGGACAGCACAGCTAAGCAACGCACGGAGACAGCGACATGCGGTGCCGTGGAGAACACATTCTAAACTACAAGCTTGGAGACAGCAATTAATGGGTTCGAGAATGGCGTAGTTTCAATAAGTCCTTTCAGATTAGTAACAGTGGTATTACGAAACTAACAAAGAGGAGGTGCGATGAAAATTAATAATAAATAGTGTTGTAAAAAAAACGTTTTTTTTTTCTGATTTGAAAAAAAAAAACTGTGAAAAAAACACGTTTTTTCTGGGAAATGTTTTCTTTCATAACTACTAAATCTCAAACATGTAAGGCATGTATCGTTTAATATGACTGCTTTAGAGCTTATACTAAGTACTTATCATAATTTTTAAATCTACTATATTTTTCTGGTTCAGTAGGGAAAAAAACGAAAATATTGGCAACATGACTGAAGTTTTCTTTTACGAACGGGGACTTCCCGAAGAGGCTAGGTTGCGCGAGAAGGAATCCCCGTTCCCCGTTGTTTGGGTTGATACTCGCTATTCTATTTGAACCAGTGCTGCCAACCCTATGATTTTATCTGTACACCTACGGATCTTTTTTAAAAATTAGGAATTTTAAATTTATCTACGGTTTTTTGCCTCTTTTTATAACTTATTGTGCTTTCCTTATATTCATATACTTGTCAGTGGCGTAGCTAGGTCAACAAGGGCCCCGGTGCGAAAAAAAATATTTATTTTGGGCTCTTGGGCCAGATGGGCGACCTTTTTTTTGCTTTGTGTTGCTGGTAGGGGTCTCCTGAGCTGAGGTTTGAGGCCCCTGAGTTGTGCTTGGGGGCCCTCTGAGCAGTGGTTGGGGCCCCCCGGAGCAGCGAGAGCCTCATAGTGAAGAGGCTCCTTGTGTCTCAGGGGCCCCCTTAGACGTTAGACGGCGGGGTACAGCTAAAAAAAAAAGAAAAGGTCGCCAGTTTGCTGTGAAGACCCGTGGCCCCTCTTAACTGAGCTTGGGACCCCCCTCAGGTATGCTTGGGGGCCCTCTGAGCGTAGGGGCCGCGGTGCACTGCACGCCCCTGACACTTGTTAAACTCTCAGCCTATAGTGATACTGAGTCATTAAATTGCCAGTAATTATGGATTGTTTCCTTGCAACCGTTGGCGTAAACCAACGATTGGAAAGAAATAAAGCTCCTATTTTGTATGATAATAGATTTAAATTCAAACTTAAAAGAGTGTAATACAGAACTATAGGCGCAGTCTTTATGCACAGTGTGTACTTTTCTCATAATTTAAAATTGCAATCACAAAATCTTTTGCGTGCAATACAAGAACAACCAGTACAAGAAAATGTAACTATTTCTGAATTTATGGATCTAGAGGAGACAGAAGAAGAAACAGAAAATTCAGACAGCGACCGAACTAGTGTTGGTAGTGCTGATAGTCGTGAATGTGGTACTGACACAGAGGATGAATAAAATTATGTTACTTACATAGATACGTTTATGAATCATTATGTAAGATATTATATGATTCAGTAAGCTGTAACACACACATGTAAAATGTAAGTTCCGTAAATAAAACTATAATTTATCAGATATATTGTTTTCTGAAAGAAAAAAACCAAATTTATAAAAAAAAACAAAGGTGCTAAGTTTTTTTCATGTTTTTCATGTTTTTTTCAAAAACCTGGAAAAAAAACATTTTTTTTTCAATTTGCAACACTAATAATAAAAAATAACTGGAAAGGACGGGAAAATTGAAACTATTGGAGAACTGCAAGAATTAGTGTTAACAATAAATTAAGAGCAATATTTAAATATATTGCGATACAGAAGTAACAGAATAGAATAAGGGGAAGTAAAAGACATTTTTAGAAGCGAAGCTTATGCGGCAATGATTATGGGTTTTGCCGGGACGTCACTGGCCCGTCAATCGCCGGACGCTTAGGAACCTTGACCCAATGGTAGCCAGCCAACCTTAGAAAGTAAAATCTCGTTCTCGGTAGGATAGCAGGAGGCTTAACTCTCTGGTTTTTGTATAGCAGGGTCCATAAGTCAGAGGTGCTATGCTAAGCCCCCTCAGGTTTATGTGCCGACGGTGGTAGCTCCGTCTGGAGCCGGACTACAGTGAAGCCCTGTCATTGGCTCGTCTAGAATCCCGTAATACTGGTGTTATAAAAAGCCTTACGCACGTGTACTCACCTTCAGTGGGCCGATTCAGTTGTCTCACTCGTTGTGCAGTACTCTCAGTTCTTGCTCAGTGTTTTCATGGGGAAGCTTCAAGTAAAATAAGTAATACTCTCTCTTTCTTTGTCTTTAAACTAATCTCTTATACGATGTATGCAGTGCTAACAGTAGATAATGTGTGTTGTTGTAGAGACGATTTTTAAAGTTGATGAAATGATAAGATAGTGAATCCTATTTGGAAGCAAAGAATAGTAAGCTTGTGAAGATTCTATTAGTATTTCCTATGTCGAAAGTTATAATAAATGTTGACTTTGATTTCAATAACTGATTTTATTGTAGTTCTCCCCAGTCATAACACCGTTTAAAGATTTCTTGTGTGTGCATAGATCTAAGGAGCAGTATTTGGTGTAAGAAGTCAAAATAATAGTAATGAAGCACACAGAGGAATAAAGGGGCATAAAAGAGATAAAAATGAATGAAGATGAACTAAAGCAATAAATAAAATAAAGTAAGAGGACGGAAGAACGGGGAGGTTACATAGTGTAGATCGTAATTACTCGTCGCTAATTGTGCAGAGTGATTAACATTACATATACATAAATGTTATTGAGAAGCTGTAGTTGTGGGATGAACTCTGTTCATATGCTGTCAGCATTGCTTGATTATTTAAGGATCTGTAGCCGGAAACTCATGAGTCTAGAAGCATAGTCGTAGCTGACCCACGGCCTGCTTACGCCTCCCTCAGCCTTTCTGTGTAACTCAACGCTCGGCTTATTACAGTCCTTAAGAATTTAATTTCGGATTATTGAATTTTACTTTTGTATTGTATATCATTTATGCGACTTTCAATGTCATACATCAGAGTCGGTAATGCCGTTGTTTTATAAAATCTGAGTTGAGATTCTCTCTGCCTTTAACTTTCAGTGTTCGTCGAGCGTCTTCATTAAAGGATAATTCATAACAGAGATATGTAAAGCTTGAGACTTGTTGTATTAACTGATTATTATTCACTATATTAACTGATACAGTATTTCCCTTGCCATAACTTTTTTCTTTTTGTACGAGACAGCTGCAAATTGTAATCTTTATTACTGGTGTTTATTACATATATTGGTTTTTTAGTCAATTTTCATTTTCTTGTAAGATAAATTAATCCTATGTTAATATAATAGTGTTTATATAGGTGCTGTATCTTATTTTATTCGAGAATGGACTCTTTCCTTACATTTCCTAACTAGATATGTATTAAATAGTGTTGGAGACAGACTAACAATTTTGTCGCACTCCGTGGTTAATCCCTATCTTTTCTACTACTTTATATCCCACATCTAATACATTTCGTGTCCTTTCATACATATCCTGGATAACTTGTAATAAATTATGGATATGAAATTTTGTTTTATGTTCCATAGTTGCTCCCTATTTTCTTAGTCGAAATTCTTTCTGATTCTACCACATGTAAAAAAAAAAAAAAAAAAAATACATTTTGGGAATTACGGAAATTTACCTACGACAGTACTGATTTTATTTACTTCTGCGCTTTAACTACGATGCTGATTCTACTAGAATCATTTTGTCGCTCTACGAGATTAACAAGAGGTTCACGGTGAACCTTAGAATAACCCACTAATGATAATCTGATTCTCGTTAAGCTGTACATTTGTGTCTCCAGGTCCGACCTAAATATGCTATTGTTATATTTATTAAGGGTGTCGTCTGAGAATTCAAGATCTTTCAGGTCAATGCATCAGCCGCCTACAGCCCATCTGTTCCACAACGATTGCTAATTCGATTGGATTCACTTTCATTTGCTCTCACGCCTTGGAAATGTATATAGATATATATTTTCTTATCGCTTTACGTTTCGACTACGTCGAGGCCTTTAGAGAAGAAATTACTGAGGGCAAGGAACGGAAAGGAATTCGGCCATGGCCTTTGGAAGGAATCATCCAGGCATTCGCATGAAGTGATTTGGGAAAACCATGGAAAACCAAATCTGCATGGTCTAACAGGGATTCGAACCCGTGTCCACCCGAACGCGAGGCCAGAACGCTCGATCTTCGGGAAACCTCACAATCATCTGCAAAAAATAAAAATGTGCAAACTGTCTAATATGGTTACAGGTTTCTGAAATAATAAAGGGTACCTTTCGATGTTTTTGTTGAACTGTCTGATAGTTCGATGTATGAGGAGCTAACTTTGAAAATTCAGAGTCAAGTTTCAAATAACGATGTGGCCAAGAAATATCAGCAGATTTGCTTTACCCATATGGAATACTCCAGCATATTTCATGGTTTGGATTCTACGTTAAACTGTAGGTCCAACAACGAGTAAGGTGGAATGCCTCGTAAATCACTAAATGGTGAGACCACACAAATTTCTTTTATCAAGTTTTGTGCACGTCAGTATTATTAAATATTTAAAAAATCTTGCTGATAGACTTCAGACCTAAGGGATTAATCATGTGACTAATGACTGTTGATTGTAACATTCCGTGTTGAGATATTTGTCTATAAGCCGATGTATGGATTTGGCAACTCCACAACTCCATCACATTTATTCACCTTCGTAACAGGACACCACTATCAGAGCTGTTGTTCCACAACAAAATGATGGTTCCTAACCGTCAAAAAGGTCTCTTCTCGCGCACGTTTCTTCTTACATTTGTAATCCGAGAAGTGAGTTCACCATTCGGAAAAAATCACTGCTACCTGTCATGTTAAGGACAAGGTCTAGAACACTATAAAGACAATTGTTATATCATTGTGATTTCTCATTTGGCATTGTCACTATACCAAACACTTTTTCCTGTTGTTACAAAATTTTATTCTAAACACTTATAAGCTTTCAATGGTCGCAGAGTCACAATTACTTACTGCCGGAATAATATATTCAAACTTTTGAGGAAGTTATCAACTGAAATATTCTTTAGAAGCGTCCGGCGTAGTGAGTAGAAATAGTAAACAATGATCAAATGATTATAATATACTGGTTTGTAATTATCTGTGAAAACAATGTCAGTAATTAGTTTTTATGTTATGTTTTTTTAAAATTAAAATACTTATTTATTTTTGCTGGTTCTGGGTGAAATTTTAGTGTTTCTGATTTTTCTCTACTGAGCCGCAATAACGGCAAAATATTTACTTCCATACAGGTATTTATAAAAATCCCTTCGAGGTGATCGTATTATTTTTTTGTTGGATCAGATTAGAGTTTAAACAATTTGTAGTTAATAAAATTTTCTCCCTGCTGTCAAATAAATTCGAAGTATGGTACGTCGTCGTCGTCGCTCAGCAATTAGTGCCTTTCTGAAGTTCCAGGCAGGTTGTGGTGAAGGTTGTTGTCCGAAGACATTTCCTTCAAACTTCATACGTCTCCGACACTTTTCTTGCGGTATGTCTTCTATAGTGCTGCTTTTTTTTTTATTCTTGTTCAAAAATGGAGAGTGGTCTTCTGTGGCGGTCGAAGTATGTGCAGTACGTGCCCAGTGGTGCTATCAATGGGTTCTGCGATCTTTGGGCTGTCCTATAGAAGGATGTGGCCAGCTGTCGTATCCTATTTTGCACGAAGTATGGTACGTTTTTTTTTTTTTTTTTTTTTTTTTACATTTCATTCCTCCCAGCAGAAGGCTGGGAGGCGGGCTGCTGGAGAGTCATAGGGGACTCTTTTCAGCCAATCTACTACTACGGGGAGGGAAGGGGGATGGAAGGTCGGCCGTGGCCTTGTAGGGAACCATCCCAGCATTCGCCTAAGTGTCTGAGGGAAACCACGGAAAACCTCAGACAGGATGGCCGAACCGAGTTTAACTCCGGTCCTCCCGAATGATAGGTAGGAGGCCAATATTGGCCTCCTCCCATCTCAGTGTATGGTACGTTGAAGTCTTTACTTTTATATATAATTAGATTCGGATACTCCGACTGCGAGAAGACTATTTTCTTTTTGTTGAGCATGATTCATGCAAAATCTATTTAGATGGATTTTCAAAGAGTTTCAAGCATTGTACAGCCCACAGTTCCAGAACTAAACTGAGATACAATTTGCCTTGATGCGGCATCTAAAAGCTGAAAAAATAAAGAAAATCATGCCTCTTCATCTGGCTATTTGTTTCGTTGAGCAAACAAAATCTGCTAGTCATAATTTGATCGGGTGCTAGTTAGTGTGTGTGGTTGTTTTGAGCATTCAACAGGTTCAGAGCAATTGACCGGTACCGCCGACTGTGAAATACGGTCTGGGCGTGTCGATATGGTTTGTCTGAATTTATTTTTCATTGTCAATGAAGTGCGCCTCCATTCCATGGACTGCTGCTTCGATTCAGGTGTCACGTGACACCAAAAGTCTCGTCACCTGTCACAATATGGTCCACGAACTCATCGCCTTTCTCACGTGTAAAAATGGCCCGTTTGTTTGTTTTTTGCTTCGGCATTACGCCTAGTCGACGGCGAGGTCATTAGAGGCGGGATGGGATTGGGTCAAGGAACTGAAAGGAATTCAGCCATGGTCTATTGAAGGAAGCATCTCGGCATTCGCCTGGAATGATTTGGTGAAACCATGGAAAACCCAAATCTGAATGCCCGAACAGGGATTCGTACCGGCGTCTTCCCGAATGAGAGGCCAGAACGTTAACTGTTCACCCACCATGGTCGGTGTTTGGTTTTGTGTTTCTCGGTGAGCGTCCTTGGTACCCATTGTCAGCACAATTTTTGAAACTGTAATCGTTGTATTCCATTGTTATAAAGAACACTCTTTGAAATTCATTCAGAAATAGTGAACCTACTGTCCTCACGAGTTTTCTCTTCGGCTGCACTCACGAAATCATCGTTGACCAGAGGCAGCGTAGTGTTACGCTGTTCGTCATGAAAAGAGTCGCTGCGCTCGTTGAACTTTCTTACCCATCTGACTTTTCCATCAGACATGGCACCTCCGTCACACACCTCGCGAATTTGGCGATGAATGTCATCCAGTTTGACGTTTCTCGCTTTCTAGAAACGGATAACCGACCGCATTTCAGACAACAGGCTGGGTCAATTACCTTGCACTCTTCAATCGCTTACCATGAACCACACACAAGGACTGGCAACCTTACACTGCGTTTGCAAATTGCTTAGCGACTGGGGAACTGAATACTCATGCGAGCAATGACAATCGCAGCTTTGCAACGGCAATAATCGATAACGGAACTTACTTTAAAAATATGCGTATTTTATTTTGACATGACTTCGAAACGCTTGGAAAGCTGAGCATCAATTGAAAGGTAACTAACTTTTCGCAGTCGAATGTTTATCATGATAATCGAAGTTGCTATTCATCATCAACTGTGAGACACCCCTTTGGATTTCTCTTAGTATTTGTGACATTCTTAACTGCCCGTTAACTGTAAATTATGAGATCAAAATATCCGTAGGAATAACTGTGACAGGATCTCATAACTCTTTACAAATAAAAATATGAACAAACAGAGTTACCAATCTCAGATATTTTCTGTCTAAAACAGTAACCATCATCATCCTTTATTTAAAAGCGTTAGTTTTGTACACACGTCTCTTCAGTATGCTTTCTCTTCCCACCGCCTTTGCGTCAGCACCTTGACCCTATCCTTTCCTCTTTTCCTCACATCCTACTAAATTAATTTTTGACACTTATGCGAATACCAAACACGCCTTCCCATGGTGGGATAGATCTAAGATATTGCCATGAGGAATTTAGTACTATATTGTATACATGAGACCACGAACATTCATTAAAATTATGTTGATCTGTATTTCATATTTCTAGTAATTCGTATGTATCACAATGTATCAGTTGATTGTGTGTTATGTGGTTGAATTAGAGTAACAAGCAATAACAAAACGTAACAATTTGGGATGGTGCGTAAGAGGATGCATGTCTGTGTTGATGAATTACAATATGATTACCAGTGCTCAGGTATCGTTATGGTAACTGGAAGGAACAATAGGAACTCTGAAAAGTTGCTGATATGGGCTAAGATAGTCCTAGCATGCCGGGTGAATACATAAGTACTGTCAAGATGAAAACAAGACGTAGAAAGCACAAAAAATAATATGGAACACAAATTAATTAATCTTTCATTTCACATACACTAACATTTTAAATTACGATAGTTGCGAAAGAAACCAGTGAGTTTGAATTTCCTGTCGTTAAAGCTAGTAAGATATATTAGATGAACCATGCGAAAATTTCGAGATTGGTATCAGTTGAATGGCGAGATTGGTATTTTTTAGTATGATGAAAGAACAACTTGCTCATCTGTAACAATTGTTTATTTGTCGTCTCTAAAGACCTCGATGTTAAAAAGAGACGTAAAGCAGTTACACAAAAAAAAAGTTTATTTGTCATTCGAACAGGTACGTAGCAAAACACTTACAATGTCTTGCGAAACACTTATTAATGATGAAATGTTTCCTTAACAGAAATATCCGAAACTTCCTTACTGAAAGAAAACACACACTTTATTCATATATCTCTGATGTGTGGCTCTGCTAAACAGTGGTAATGGAATCACTTCATATCTACGACAGCGAAGCCCAGCAGTTTGTCATTGAACAATCACATTTTGTAGCTACAGTTCTTTATTTGTCGACTGAAATACCTAGTGGCAATGCGATCAACCGGTTGCAATAATTTCGATATGTAATGCTGCTATCTGGCGGTAATGCGATTACACCTTGTCGGCGATAGTGAAGCCTAGCAGCTTTACTCTGAACTGTCGGACACCTGTGACCTTTATTGTTCATACTTCTGCCATTTAAGATTTGAACTTCAAGAAAATCCATTCATAATTTATAACGTTACCAAAACAGAAAATTTAACCTTTAAAATGGTACCTAATTAATCGATTTTGGTTAAGTATAAAGAGATAAAGATGGCTGGTCACAAAAAAAAAACACTTTTTACAAATAAGATATATAATTTTTTGTCGAGGCCATGGTTTCCTCTGATCTGCCAGACTGCTCTTCCATCGCGACGCCTGTCCCGAGTGCAGAATTACATTGTGTCGTCGGCCTGGTTGAACCACAAGCTCTGGAAGATGTTTCTTCTGGCTGCCCGCCGACTGCCGTAAACTCATTTCCCGCCTAAGCGAAGTTAAATTCCTTAAAGAGAAAAGTGTTCGAAATCGAGTTAACAGCGTTTCATTGAATTACGGCGAAGCTCCCGCAAAACTGCGAACGCTGAATTGGGAAGGGCGATAATGAAGCATTTTTTTTTATACACGAGGTGTTTTCAAATTAAGAGGTCTTCCGTGACTATGGATTTATTCTATTCAAAAAACACAATTTTCAAAATAAAAAAAATCTTCTTAAAAAAATGCGAAAGTTTCTTTTCTGTGGATCCTGAAACAGTTGTCGTGCAGCTTAGAAGCAAATATCATCAGTTAAATCTAAATGTGGATAGGCTTTGTTTGATTCATTCTTAAACTGATACCGAACGTGATAGGTGAACGGTAACGCTCTGGCCTCACATTCTGGAGGACACGGGTTCGAATCCCCTTTCGGCCATCCAGATTTGAATTTTCCATGGTTTTCCTAATCACTCCAGGTGAATGCCGTAATGATTCCTGCCAGAGGCCAAAACCTAATTCCTTCCCAATCGTTGCCCCTAGTCCTTTCCCACGTATGAAGACCTCGACGTCGTCGAGGCGTACAGACAGAAATACAAAAAAATACTTAAACTGATGGTTCAGTGACATTCTCAATGCTCAAGGTCAATAAGTTTGATTACTTCTCTATTTTTTTTAACTGCTTAACGTCTCTTAACAGCGAGGTCTTTAGAGACGGGAAAGGATGGGGGAGCAAGGAACGGGAAGGAATTCGGCCATGGCCTTTTGAAAGAAGCATCCTGGCATTTGCCTGGAGTGATTCGGGAAACCAAGGAAAACCCAAATCTGGATGCCCGGACGGGGATTCGAACCACCGCCCAACCGAATGCGAGGACGGAACGCTAACCGTTACACCACCACGCTCGGTATCACTTTTCTAGAGTATGGCAAATCGTCGAAAGAATACCGTACACATCATCACTTATGTTATCGTCCATCTTTCCGCTCTCTTCCTCCGCCACCCCTCCCCCCCTCCGAACTCCAATCTTTCAATTCAAACTGGAAGGAGGCAGTTATATTCAATCAAAATAAGAATACTAAGCAAACATTCCGATAGTAGTATGCCAACTTAGTCATACAACTTTAGAAGAATATAGAAACGATTTTTTTATCCGAGAGTATTATTTTCTGAATATTATTACCATGTGAATTAGTTGGATCTATATGTTGATTGTTATATAGAAAGATATGAAATGCGGTCACTCTTTCCTTAATAAATTTAGTGACTAGAGGTGAAGTATCATTTCCACAGTAGAATAGTAATCACTGACAGTAATGAAACTATGCACAAGAAGATTTTTTTTTTTTTAAATGTAAAATTTTACTCGGAATCATAAGAAATTAATTTAGTTTTATTCAGCGGAAATTATTCCCAAAAATGTAGCTTTAAACGTGATCTATGAGAACCTTAATATTTCGTGAATATTACTTAACATGTTTGGAGGGGGCCGTTTAATACTGTTGCTTTGATTGTTGAGCATAAAATTTTCACAAACTTACATAAA
The DNA here is from genome assembly GCA_031002005.1 of Vandiemenella viatica. Classification (NCBI taxonomy): domain Eukaryota; kingdom Metazoa; phylum Arthropoda; class Insecta; order Orthoptera; family Morabidae; genus Vandiemenella; species Vandiemenella viatica. The sequence goes on from JARYHS010011408.1 coordinate 45,280,986, forward strand.
AATCGTTTAGCGAAGCAGTGGCTTGTTTTGATTTCACCGACCCAAGGGATGCATGCACAAATGAGACCCTTAAAGGAGTCTCGGGTCGCCACCCAGCTTGGCAGTTCTCAGGCTGCGGGTGACAATTAGTCAACATTTAACTGGTGAAAGTTCTGTCCCTTCCAGTTATAGTGCGTTCATTTAACAGAGGTGTCTCAAGGTCACTTCCCTGCATCCCCATTCCGCTTTCCTTACCCTGCATGCTAAGGGGAAGTAATACTCGCTGACAAATTTTCCTCCTGGCTGTCTGGACACAGGATCTGCTTGGAGGGTAGGTAAGGGGGGGGGGCGAGGGGTGCGGAGCGGTGCTAGGGAACGATGACCTTGAACCGCCAGTTGAAGAGCAACAGAGTGCAGGAACAGATGATGAAGGTCGCTTGTAGTTGCATCTCTATTCTAACTGCGAGTCCGACATCAGGTGAATAGTGGTGCAACCTCGCGTCATCTCCTCAGTCGTCTTCTCTTAGGTGCGTTCGATAAAAGTTAACCGAGCGTGGCGGTGTAACGGTTAGCGTTCTCGCCTCGCATTCGGGAGGACGGCGCGGCGGTTCGAATCCCCGTCCGGGCATCCAGATTTGGGTTTTCCATGGTTTCCCAAATCACTCCAGGCAAATGCCGGGATGCTTCCTTCAAAAGGCCATGGCCGAATTCCTTCCCATTCCTTCCCATTCCTTGCCCCCATCCTTTCCCGTCTCTAAAGACCTCGCTGTTGAGAGACGTAAAGCAGTTAAAAAAAAAAAGATAAAAGTTAGCAGTACCTCAAGCTAAAGCTTGAGATCTGTAGGACCACATTCTGATTGGAAACATAAAAGGGTGAAATCTTACTGCACTTGTGTCATCTGCTGAGTATGCAACAAAGTATTAATGTAGAAATCTCTAACTTGATTCAAACGACTATTTCAAAGACTATGCGTAAGCATAAGGTATTCTCTAGGCGTCCCGAAAAGAATGATCTTCACTCTGTCTATTAACGCAGCCGTTTCTCAATCACGGTATTGTGCTAAAGCCGAACGGAATTCTAAATGGTAACAATTCTGTTTCCATTGCACTCTATTGATGATAACTCTTATCCTACTGATATTGTCCAGTGTTCTGTAGCTTTGATTTACCACTAAACATGCCAACAATTTGCGTGATCCATCATTTAAGTTTCTTATACGCCTCAGGATATTTTAAGGTATATTAATCACGCTAGTCGTTAGGGAAAAATTGTATTAGGATGCACACTTCCATTCTATCTTTTTTTTTCAACAATGGATTTGAAATTAACAAATCTAATGGATGTAGTCTTCTCGGGAGACTAGCCGAGTGAGTAAGATGTTTCCACACGATATTTCGGCGATCTCAGACTCCGTCGCCATCTTCTGGTGAAGATGGCGACGGAGTCTGAGATCGCCGAAATATCGTGTGGAAACATCTTACTCACTCGGCTAGTCTCCCGAGAAGACTACATCCATTCTCAACGCCGAGAAAGACTTCGTTCCTATATAACAAATCTAATAACGTTAGCAGGTAACTGTTCTTACTTATGAACCCGCTGAAACTTATATGAGGAACGAGAGAATATGTAAACATATTCATATGTAATATTGATTATTTAGCTATCAAGAAATCGATCATCAACAACGGAATCCCCTCTGACGTGTACATCATACATTTTATCTATTTTCCCAGCATCAGATGATAATATTTACACACAACTAAATAATCGTTAATGCGTAAAATCAGGTTGCGCTTGAGACTAAAGAATCAAAAAAGAAGTTCAGACATCACGGAGCAGCTCTTTCTTCCAATAAACGGTACCTGTAGTGACGGCGGTTTCCATTACGAATATATTTCCTATTGACCACAATGCGTGTTTGTCCATACGATTGCCGGAAGGAATGCATCAGGGAGGCCTATTAATCATACGCAGCGGACAGCAAACTCAATAGCAGTTTCCCACTCTCGCCATGAAAGGCTCACGTGGTATTGATCTGCAAACCGCTTACCACACTGCGTCAAATCTTTTTTGAACATGTAACACCTAAACACGAGGAAACAATACATTTAAGAAATACCAAAAATATGTTTTCAAATTAGTTTAAGGAGATATAGTAATTCACCACATTAATTTTGCATCAGTCGCTACGGGATTTGTGGTGACTCGTTGTTTTGATTCTATATCAGGAGAGAATTGTGAAATTAAACAAAGGAATTTGAATCAAATTTCATCCAGAAAACAAAATTAGATCTGGCGAATAAAATTATATTGTTTATCCCCTATCAGGGCCTATTTTTCAGATAATTTCTTCCCCATTTTAAATTTATAATCCTTTTAATAGTAAGATGATACCTTACGCTCCGAATACTTTTGTTTTGACACAGTTATAATCAAACAAATGAAATCCAAAAACAGTTGTGACGTGACACATCGATACAACTTTTTAAAACGAAACCTCCCACCATGCGGCCTAATGGATTGTGTTGCACTGTCGCATCGTGGTTAGATCTTCTAGGACGTTTACATAGACCAATCGATATGCAATGGTATTTCCAAAAGCTGCAGAAAGAAATTCCATCTTAGCAATTGGATTGGCTTCGGAAAATAGGCCTCTTGTAGTCCTGGTACTACTCTATATCTACTCTTCAAATCTCTCTTATTTATAATGAATATCAAATGCAACAAACATGGTTTCCAGAGTATACCTGGCCGTTATTTGTGTGTGGCACAGATTATGTTTTTCGAGGTCAATTTTACTAGCTGAACAAGGTTTTTTTTATTCAAAATAAAAATAGGAGAGCAAAACAGCTAAACTTTGCGACGGTTTCAGTGTTGGTAGTTTTTAGCTGCAATTGATAAAAAAAACTGGACTAAAGAATAAGTCTAACGTCTATACAAGGTTTTAGAAATACGAAATTAGACAGAAACAAATATGTGTAATATATTACAAGAAGGGTGATATATTAAAATTTTCTATTTACATTCTGAATTTCAAACAAGAAAAAAATAATTGAGTCCAATCGCATGAAATATCTGTTCAGTCATAATTGAGGGCCGTTTCACACCACTGCAACGGTTAGCTTCAGGAAGAATGGAAGCATCACCAGCCAACGCTTCGTACGACTAGCATAGATTTCGCTCGGCTTGCTGTTAAGCGATGACATGGTGATGTTTAAGGCGGTCACAGGGTGGGGCTTATCACTCCTCCCCCCCCCCCCCCCCGTCCCACCTCTACGCTTGGTGATACAGGTTGTCAAGTAGAAATAAAACAAAGTCTCACAAACTAAAAGTACATCCTTAATTGTGCCTATAGTCTCATCGTCTTTAATTTGGGCTCACGAACATATGACTCGAGTGATTTTGTGAAATCATGGAAAACCCAAATATGGATCCCAACCCGTACGGTGAAAATGATTGGTGACTGACGTGATTGGGAGACGGAAGAGTGTTGCGTTGGTGCATGGGTCCCGGATTCACAGTAGGCGAAGGATGTGGAGTAACGCCTGGAAGGAAGGAGATGTGGATTAACAACGCTTCAGTTTGTAGATAAATAAGTCAGGGACTGGAATAAATTACGGAGGGAAGAACTTTCACTCTCCGGTCTTCTACGTATAGATCTTACAGGAGAATAGGGAATTGGAAGAATTAGATCTATTTTAGGCATTTCTACGAGACAGGTTTTGAGAAACGATGGGAAACTAAAATATGGATAGTCGGACGGGAATGGGGAACTACTGAGCAATATACAAGTATTGCAATAAGATAAAATTTTTAGATTAAAAATTCGCGTAATATATAACTAGCTGAAGACTAAACATTATTAGTAAATACTAAAATTTTCAGTTGTATCGTACAAAATCGAATGTTATGGCATGGTGGGGGAAATATACTGTCACACTCAACGTAGAGATAGACAATTAACCAATAGAACAAGTCTCAATCTTTATGTACCTCGGTTTTAAACTATTCATTAACGAAGCCAGCGAAGTGAAGAAGAAATTTCACTGTTTCAATACATGTGTGGAACATTTCCACGAACACTGAAAGGTACAGCCCGAGAAGAAAATGAACTTAAATTTTATAAAACAATGGCAGTACCCACTGTGATGTATGGCAGTGAGAGCAGAGTAAATATAATACAAAACGAAAATGCATTGCTTTTTACGTATTTCGCAAACACTGGTTTTCGGAGACCAAAGCAAGAACGTTCTGACGTGCTGGTGTGTGTTTTCGGTTTAAAAGCGCTAAAACTGATGCACTTGATAAACAATAGCTCCACAGCACAAAATATAAATCTGTACCTTAAAAAAATTTATAGTCTTACTGTCGGTAAATTCACAAAGAGGTGCCAAAAATGAAATAGTATGACACCTCAAGTATCACACCATAATTCCGTTAGTAATATCCCCTGTATGTGTCTTAATGAATGTAAAAATGAAAGTTAAAAAAAAAAGCCTTTTGATTTTCAAGGAGGTGCATTAGCGAAGGTTGTGGTGACGTAGAAATATATCCTGGACCAGAATGGCTACTAAAATTCCATGATACTTGAATGAAAAATGCGAAATTATGACTATAATGACGACAGAATCGACTCGAGACCCTATCGCCGCCAAAGAGTAAAGTGCATAACCGTATATTTCGTCGCGCATTATACCTTTACCTGTTTCCCAGTTTGAGTAAAATCCAATAAATCAGTTAACCATATTTTAAACCCCAAAGGAGAAATTTTTCTGCTGGTTGCACTTTTAACAGTAACAAAAAATCTTATAATCGTCAGTAAGTGCTATCTATATATATAAAGATGAATGTATGTATGTTTGTCTGTTTTTTTGTTTGTTTCTTGGTTGGTTTGTTTGTTCTTCATACAAATCTACAGTTTTCATCCGATCTCGATGAAACTTTACACACTTATCCTTTGAAAAAAGGAGAAAAACACTCTTTACATTTGGTTAAAAAATTATCTGTATAAACAATACACGTAGTCTTATAATTTCGAAAAATTACTGAACGGCGATAGACAGACGCGTTGGATATGGAGGTCTCTATACTGTTTTTCCGTGTAGCGGTCAGGTTGCTCAGACATTAAAGCGCTTGCTTACTTATCTTTGGGTCGTGATCTCCGGTTCAAATGTCTGTTCAGGCTAAGATTTTTTTTAAAAAAATTTTGATCGTAAGACTCACGCCTGAGCCGTCGGTTATTCGGATTGAATGTTAAACTTTATATATCACAAAGTTAGGGGTCCAATACGAGGCAAATCGTAGGTAGTCTTGCAGTGCTGTAGATGTACACTTGTTTACTTTATATTGATCCATCAGGGGTGATTCGCAGTCAGTGTGTGTGTGATCTGCAGTAATAATACCATAAATACAGAAGTAAGTGACTGTCTTTTGTTACATTTTGACAACTAAATGTCTATACCGATATTGACCGAATTTGTAAAGAAAATCTGTAGGGAAGGGACAGGACATTTTTTTCTGTATGATTAACAGTTGTAGTCACGAAATTTTGAGAACTTATCGAATGGTGACAGAGTGACGGATGTGTGTGTTAGTGTGTAATGTTACGTCGGTGTCTCAAGATGTGCTTCTCGCGAATTATGTTAGTGTATAATTTGTTAATAAATTTCGTTTAGTGAAAAAACGTATTATTTAGTAGGGATGTCGATTTTCTCTGTTCTATTAATTTGTGTCTGCTTAAACGTTTCTGGCACCAGTTTATTTTGCCTTCTTTTGACAGGCCTTGCGGGCGTAAACTGGCCCAAGTTATAGCTCTAGCAGAGCACGAGCAGCTAAACTTATTAGAACCCAAGAATCGGATGCTCATGCTGAATAAAGAAGAAAAGACTAAGCTGAAATAAAGCTGCCCTTAGTTAACACCCCCCTGTCCCCCCACACATCCCCTCACCTTCGTCTGTTTTTCTGTTTTAAAAAAAATATGTTGGAAATTGATTCTCTTCAAGAGACAGGTTCAATGGTAGAATGTTGTTTGGGACAAATCCTTCGCTACCAACAACTTTATATTTTCAATTCTGCCAAAGAAATTCTTAATTCACGCGTACGAAGTCACGGGTATCAGCTAGTAAATAAATATAATAATTTCTTCTATTGGTCCATGTGTTTGAGGTAGCAGGCAGGTGACTAAACACAATGATTTCCGCCAAGCAACGCGATAACAAAACTAGACGTTAGAAACAACGCGGATTAACTGTTGGTGCAGGCAACGTGGTGAGCGGGAGGTGTGTGTTGGGGGTTTATTCGAGCTGGCGCGTTTGACGCCGTTTGAGAGTAGAAGCGGGCAGACTCGACGCCGCCCGGGGCCACACAGTAACGAGGTCGCCTCACAAAGGATAGATGCATATTTGATAGGGCACTGCGCTGCCGAGCCGCGCCGTCTTTAGTCTGAAAGAAATCCGCATTTGGATTACTAATAGGCGACCAGGGGGCAGGACCCATTAGCGATCTAAAGGGTCAAATCGGAGCACAACCAAACAGATTTCCACTCATTTTAAAATATTTCAGGTGAAAGTTTTACACTTACTGCCAAAATTCAAGATAATGTAGTGCGATAAAACGCACAACTAATGTGTGACAGTTGCCAGATCTTCTCTTATTGTTCTTATTTATTTTTGGCTGCTTTAACAGAAGTCGGATCTGAAATACTGAGATAGAAGAATATATTCTTTAAAGAATCAAGTAGCTATAATAAAAGTAAAGAATCATGAGAGAAACGCATAAATTAAAAAGGGTGCGAGACAAGGTTGTAATATATCTCAAATAATATTCAACTTGTATGTGGAACAAGCAATAAAGGAAGTGAAAGAAAGATTTGATTGTGGAATAACTGTTCAAAGAGAAATAATCAGTATGCTACTTTTCGCTGATGACATTGTCTTATTAGTAGAACAGGTTGAGGATATTCAGAAGTTACTGAATGTCATGGACAAAATACTGAAGGAAGGTGAAAGATTTTATGTTATATTAATAAATTTAAATATTCAGTAACAATGTTTATTTTTCATATCTTCATACTGAATACATTAAACGGACTCCAAATAATAAGACAACGATATTCGCTTACAGCAGTATCTTTCTTCTCTCTGCCATAAAAACTGCTCTTGGCAACCAAACAACCAAAGATGTTCCGTCTCCCCAACATCCACGTCAGAGCTGCAATATAACTCTTCTCAAATTAAAACTGTATCATAGGCACAGATCATATTAAAAAAAAATGTATAAATGTACATGCTCAAATGTAAAATGCTCAATATTCTTATAATGAATTATAAGTATATATATTTTCTCATGTGCTTGTTTACATCAAATTCACATCTACACAATTCCAATAGAAGAATCAAAAATAATTTGTACAAAACACAAACAACACTGTTATTAGTACAAAGAAGAGTGAATTATTCGAGGACTCATTCGTTTGATAAACTACCTAAAAGTTTAAAATTGTCTGTAAATAATAAATGTGTTTTTAAAGACAAAATGAGACATTATGTGATTGGCAAGAATTTGTGCAAAATAATTAATTGTATTTAACATGATTTTTGTAAAATTCACTTGTAATAATGGTCGTTTGATTTATATTTTCTTTTTCTTTTATTTATTTATTGTCCTTGTTACGTATAATAATTTTTTCACTAAGATTGATATTTATATTGTATGTATATTAGAGTGGCCCTAATTTTTCATCTTTTGAAAAGACAAGCTCCCGTCCCGTATCTCCTTCCAATTAACAAAAAAAAAGAAACAAAATTTAGCTCATTTGGAAAATTACCATACGACTCTCATCAACTCCTAAGTTTTGAGTGTAGATATACCTAGAAGTCTTAATTGTAGATAAATAATATTTTCTTTTATAATTTTCTCTTACATTAAATTTTTTTGAGGTTTCATGGTTTAAGAATATGCAACAGTAAATATAATGGAGAAGGGTTCTTACAAAGCTAGGAAAAGAGCACTGTTATAGGAAAAGACGTATCTACCGCCATCAGCCACTGCCAAAAACTTCACTATTACAAACAATAATATGCAATGATCAGTGCCCATAGAAATTACTGTTGTAAATAAAAAAAATTATCTTTTAGAGACTGTGCGCTTCACTAAAATACCTTAACACATCCAATTCTTTTGTACTTTTAAAAAATTTTGGTATAAGCTTTTCGTAAATTCTTAAACTATTGTGGAGCTTTGCTGGATCTAACCATATCAATTTCTATATTTTATTTTTTATTTTTTTAACGGTCACAGTAGGGAGTTTTTGAACGGAATTAGTTGCTGCTTATACTATGTTCCATTTGAGGGTCGCCTAAAAGTTGTCGAATTGCGTTGAATTTTTCATGAAGTATCTCTCTTTTTTTATATAGATTATAACAGGATTAGGGGTTGGGAGCAGCAAAATATTCACTTCCGTAAAGTGTCGAACTAATATATACAATATATTAACTATGACATACCAGGGGTCTTTCCTCATCAGCTATCCATGGAACAAGAGTAATAAATAAAATAAAATTGGAGATCTATCAGACAGAAATTAAGGACAGTGGTCACTTAATACGGGACACAACTTTTAATCTAGACATATGCACTCAGATATTTCCGTCAGGGTTAAAATTATTGCTGTCTTTCTCCCACACCTTGTGAACGTTATCTTCAATCCTGAGGAAGTTAAAACCATAATTTCAGGATAGTGCTGTCAATGGAAACATTTTATGTACTTCTGGCCAGTGACAAACCGTCATCCCCACTCCTCGCAATTTGCCCACCATGAAGAAGTAAATATCTTTGAACTGCCAGATGATTTCTGATAGTGACTCGATTTCGCAATATCATTCTCTTTGTCTTCTTGTGTGTTAATAAATGGCTCCAGTAGATCAAACGGTTAAGTAATTGATTCACGCAGAGCTACGAATATCATTTCGCTTATCACGATAATAAGTTCCTCAAACATTTCATGTATAATGCAATGTTGTTGTAGGCCATTTTTCCGCAGTTGCTCAGTAAATTAATTAATGAAATGACGCCAATGCAACTGTAATATGTATGTTTATTGTCGTACCCGTTTCGCCTATCCTCGAGGCATCATCAGCGACGAATCTATTTTAAAATTTACATTAAGTTTACAAACTTATTTGACATAACGCTAAATTGATACATTTTCTTATTATTTACACTTACTATTTACATTAGTGGATTTCAGGATAGTAACCACACATCTTTGCTTTATCTCCAAAGCATGTTTCCATTACAGCCATTTGTTTTTGCTGTTGTGTACAGGATATAAACATTGCGTCTTCTACAATTCGCTTGTTTTCGGGGGCCATCTTATTTTCTTACTGTCAAAGGTGGTGATGCACTGACGGCGCCAGATTTGAAAAGATGTGTGGTTACTATCCTGAAATCCACTAATGTAAATAGTAAGTGTAAATAATAAGAAAATGTATCAATTTAGAGTTATGTCAAATAAGTTTGTAAACTTAATGTAAATTTTTAAATAGATTCGTCGCTGATAATGCCTCGAGGAGAGGCGAAACGCGTACGACAATAAACATACATATTACAGTTGCATTGGCGTCATTTTATTAATTAATTTCATGTATAGTTTTTATATAAGTTTCAATAGAATAAGTCAAAAGCTGCTTTTCCCACAGCTTTTCTTTTTTAGTATTAATTCCTTAAAACATTTTACTACCTCTAACTAATAGTGTGCATAATTTTTATTGGTGCTAATGACAACAACAAAAAAATCCAGTAAAATAACAGAAATTTGGTGTCGCTGAAACGTATCCAAGTTTATTCCACAAATTCTTGGTCCGCACACCACGATATTCCATTAAAATGCATAGATTACCATTATATATACAACAATAATAAAGGCTGGTAGGTGAACGGTAACCATCAATTTTCGCCTCCAGGCTTTCGATACGAACCATGGTCCTGACGAATACTAGTCCGACACGCCACAGGTCAACAACTGGTTTTAGTGACTATAATTTACGAGTTTTATTTTAAGATATTTCTAAGAATTCCGTTACTTGAAATGATTTGAACTATGATTCAAACAGTTATTTTGGTTGCTTTGCTCCGAATTTTGTGAATATCATCAAACTAAAAGTTTTTAGAGAGCTCACATTATTTATTCATTTATATGAAACATGTTTTGTAGAAACAGTTTCACGACCATTGATTGATGCACATTAGACTGCGATAATACTGTTCCATCTTTCTGATACCAATCTGATATTATTTTTTTTTAAAAAAAAACCTTATTGATACTAAAACTATTTAATTGTAACATTTCGCTAAGAGACGCTTACATCAGCTTGTGGGAATTAATAATTAAGCTATAAATATAAATTTATTTATTTGTATTACGAATTATTTACAATTCTCATCCTATTTCATGAGTAACTATTAAGGCAAGAAGTAACTGGCCGATTTAGAGTCTATGAAAAGGAATAATTATGAATGCAAGAATGGAGGTAATAAGAGAAAGCCTAGAATTGTAAAAATATGGCGGCAGCGTCGATAAAGCTGCAGAAATTATAAAGCAACTAACTGGATTATAAATGGAAAAACCAATGTTTATTGCAGTGGCGGACCAATATGTCAGGAAGAAGTGATTAAATATGAAAAGGTGCGAAATCAAAATTGGTGTTGGTTTAACTTGCGAAGTTATTGATGGAAACGTAATCGATGAGTATTTGGAAGTAGAACAGTAAAAAACAAAATAAGATAGTATAAACATTCTTCTGAGGAAGAAACTGGCAGTTTTTGGGAATTGTAGTTAAGTCTAAAAGCAGACGTAAGATGTTCTCGTCCTGGCTGGAAACGAACAAAAAGACATATTAAAAGTAATAACTAATTTAAAACACGGTCATTGAGATTAAACGCCTGATATTTGGATATTATAACGATGATGGACAAATCGTTTTTGATTTCATATCACACATTTTTCAGTATAGTCTGGTGGGTCAGTCGGTTGAGATGCGTAGCTGGGAAACGGAAGGTCCTCGGTTCGAATCCCGGTTTCGGCTAGAATTTCTACTAGCCTTAATACTAATCTTCACTTCTCGCAGATCTTATCTTTGTTCATGCGAAGTATGCTAGGACTCTCCGTGGTTCGGATTCGATGTGAAGGTGCAGGTCTCGTTTCCCCGGTAGGAGTGTCGTGGTAGAGCAGCCATGACAGAGGCACATGCGGCTAATCGAAACTCTATCACGCGGTGGCCGACAATACTTTGGGATCTCTCGACCGACGATGCCATACGCGTTTACATTTTAGTGGGTTACAAACTGTTAAATAAAACTTATATCATTTTACTATACCAAAAGAAAAATTAATCACCAGGAGACCAGAACTGGTGTCGAAATTGAAGTTAATGACAAATTAGATAAAGATAGATAGGGTGTAAAATTTTTAATGTAATCAGCGAACCTGGTGGATGAGAGGTAAAATTAATGCCAGGAATTTATGACGACTCAATTTCAAATATCCGTCTGCCGTTCATGTTTCGGTTTTACATAGTTTCCCGAAATCACTCCAGGCTCATATTGGGATGATTCCTTCAAAAGATCATTGCCGTGTTCCTTCCCATTCCTTTTACTCAATCCTGCCTCTATGTATCACGATGTCGACGAGTCTTAAAGTTATTAGCAGAGATAACTATTATTATTCTATGTTGTTATCAATCAGAATTTACTCCGAGAAAGTTAACAGAGTGACAGATAGCGTTTGTAAGTAAGTCTCCGTAATAGTATATCGGTCTCACAGGCGATGTTTCTCTCGCAGTAGGATTGTGAATGAACACCTTTTACGTGACTTACAGCTTTCTATATGCAATTCTAGCAATAAAATTCTGAGTCAACGCGTACAAAGGGGCAGGGAACAGCTAGTGATGTATAATTATACGAATTGAAAGCACACGATTTTTTTTACGGCATCATTTGAAGTAGTCAGAAGGTGAAGTGTTCGTTTTCACCTCTACAAACAGCGTGTTTCCTGTGTGTCGGATGCCAGTTTGCTTGGTAGCTCGAAGCACTGCCGAGTGGATCAGGCCGTGGGATGGCAGCCGCACGTTATCAGATCAGTATTACACAGCACGAATTTTCGGTTAATTAAAAGTTTGTTGCCAGTTCTGGCATGGTATGAGGTTGTCAGGGCTGCCGCGTTAATATTTAGCCAGTGGCGCGAGCAACCCTTAATGAAGGCCCCTCACTGCGTGATAAAGTGCGAATTAGGGGATAAAATATTCTTGCTGCCTGCAGAGAGTTAGAGAGCTCGCTAGCTGCGGTAACGAAAAAAGGATGAGACTAGTTGCCAGCAGATATTGCGGTTTAATGAGCGCATCCAACCGAAACATGCGCGGATATATCAGGCGAAACTATTTCAACCATGGAAAATACTTTCTCGTTCAAACACATAGACAACACTAAGTTCACTAGTATCAACATTGCTTGCAAAAACATTGAGTTTTGCATTAGGCTATACATCTCTTTATAATTATTTGTAAATAACCTTTTCATTCTATGAAAAGATTCGGGAATCACATTAAGCTCATTAATTTGATGTGACGTTTCGAAGCCAATTACCGATTTCATCTTCCGGTGAAATATCTGGAATGCCTTTTATGTTTCCCCCTTGTAATGTACCACCCACCTTACTGCTTTTAAATTACTCAGTAATTGTCATTAATTAGGTTTCTTGATTAAAGATAGACTACATTCAAGAGTGTTAAATTATTTTTAAATCACTGAGTAATTTTTTCTAGTTTTACAATCATTATTATTTTTTCTTAATATCTCCAGTCTACACCGTACGATCCATGTATAATTGTTTGTACAGTCTAGAATTTCCTTTAACACAGCAACCTTCCAAAACAGCAATTAATAGCACTCACAAATGATCTTATAGAGCATTAAGATTCATCGTAACACATTAAAATAATATCGGAGACAAAGTGAGCGTGCAGTATGAGGCTAGAGTGCCATAGAGAAGTACAGAAAGATAAAAAATCGACTTACATCATTTTATGTACAGATGGCTTCCAACACAACGTACCCGTAGTGGCACACGATTTTGCGGTAGTTACGTCGATACAAAAAGTAACAGTGGTAAATCAGCACCTAGGGCCCCTTTCGGTTTTTGGTAGGGTTTAAATACACTTTCGACTAACGTTATCTTGAATTATAGATGATACTACCAAACCCATTCTTCTTAACTTTATATTACTCTTCTGAATATCTCTGGCCTATTGAGAAAAGTACAGGTTCCCATTGATGAGTATCGGACGACATAAAATGACAAATACTTAAGTACCATTAGTCGGTAGCGTGAGTGCAGATTATCGCAAAATGTTTTAGATCACTGAATGCGTTCATGTAAAACGACGACATTTTACAGATATCCCTGATTTCATGTTATAAACTGAAAAGCTATAGGAAGGAAAACTTTGTGCAAGTAAAGTAGCACACATACTTACGACAGCAAACTTTCATGTTTGTTTTTTATCAGCTGAGATGCATATCAGTGTAGCATGCATATGAGAAAGTGATTCCAGATTCCAGAGTCTCTTAATCTTTCAATTTCTGTAGCAGAAGTAAATACTGACAAGAGACAAAAAATAAAATGTTTGAAAGAATTTTTGCCTGCAATTATCAATATTTTACTAATATTACTAATATTAGATTCTGATACTAATTTTTTAAAGTATCTTTGGTAGCAAGGATTAAGCCAGAAGGCAAGAAGAAACAAAAATAAAAAAATGGTTGTAGATGGACAAACTGTAATGGAAATGGTGGTTTATTATCGACTGATTTTACTGAGATGATGATTTTATGAATAACGCATTAAGAATGATGATAATGTAAATGCACAAAGAATCAAGACGAAGTCAGGTTAGTTTGATAGTGGCTATGAAAGAGCTGCGAAAGTATTAACCAAATAATTTGACGTCAAATGCGTGAAAGTTGATATATGTAAAAGCAGTAGCGGCTGCGGCCAAGGGAAATATGTTCATGTAGAAGGTGATTTCAGTGCAACGTGTATTAGAAATGATGTAATAAATATGTGAATAAGTGCAAATAACAAATTTTAATATTGAGTCTATGGATTTCCTGAAGAAAGATAAACAGAACTAATGTCAGGTATAGAACACGTTTTTCTTCCAGATAAAAATGGGAGGTAGAATATTATAATTCTAACCAGAGGGTGAACATTATAAGTCAGTTCTAGTGTAAAAGATGGCGTAAAAACGTACTCGTTCTAGTTGGATAACCAAGGAACACGATTAAGGTAAAAACAGAGTAATTTAGATTTACGTTGAGAGACAATATGAGTTGTTAAAGAGAGGTGAGAAAAACAGAGATATTTGAATAGCTAATACGGGAAGAAGGTTTTAAGTTTTTCGAGGACTGCTTGAAATCATATCATGTATCAAAAAACAGTATCGTCATAAGTTATGTTAATCTCAACCAAATGGCTGCACAAAATCAACCACTTTCATTACTACCGATCTCGACAATCCCTGGAGGATTATTTGACTGCTTTTCCTGTAAATACCGCTAATATAATCTCTGCTTGTTCCAATCCAAATCGAATTTTCTGTCGAATCCTTCTTCTACATATCACAGGAATGAAATTTATCGATAGTCAGACGAGATTCCTCGACGGAACTTGGCTGCGCATTCTTGAAACACGCAGCAATTACTGGGTCGGCTGAAATGTGGGTCGTTATCGACCAGCCAGCCGTCTCCAAGTTGGTGCCGTCTTGCATCTCCCCCCTCCCTTCCTGTCTTGGCCCGCCCGGCCATGGTCTGTAATCTGTTCGCGACAAACTTCACAAATGACCTTTATGGCTGCCTTGATGGAAGAGTTGGAAAACAATTCCAATATCACAAATCACACAGAGGCCGCTCAGATTAGGGGGCTGGGGGGTGAGGGGGGGGGGGAGTTTGCACACAGCACAGCGGCACCGTTTACCCTTCGTCGGACGCGCTTAATGACAGATAAACTACAGAATTATACGACGAGGAGCTTTTATTTGCTCAGTGCTGAAAACTCACAACGCCCTTTATTTCCTCTCTAGACCACTGAAGTTATCTCCGACGTTATACATAACTGATTATTTTCACTGCAGGTTGCGGCTGTAATCTGTTCCACTGAATGTTTGTCCAACGCTTCATTAAAAAAAGGGAGTAGGCCAACTCTGATATTATGGTAGTTTAATATACTGCATCAAAAACAGTGACGTTATTAACTATTCGTTAATTTATTAACAGCAAACTAATTTAGCTAATTAAACCATGCAGAAAGAGAAATAGTTTAAATTAGTATTATTCAAAGGTTAAATATTTTAATATTGTAATTTTTTTTATATAGAGGAGGATTCCTTCGTTCAAACCAGGAAAATATACATCTTTCACAGTGTTTAGTGTGACATAAAACTTCTTAACATAAATACTTCAAATTTTTCTGAAAGATTTGAAATACGATCCTAATTATTAGATCTAATCGCAAAAAAAGATACTATGACAAAACTAGGCCCTTTCAAATTCACAAGAATGCAATGGTAAATCAACAAAAAGATTTAAATTTAATACGCCATTTTTTATAAACAGTATTTCTGCATTGTTTTTACACTTATCAGTGAAGTGCCAACAACCAGAATTTTTATTTTAATTTAACTATTGATGTTAATATTAAGGCTGTACTTTTTATTTAATAGACACTAGTAAACTCTGATACTCCATGACGAGATGATAAAAACAACCTTATGTTATCAGCTAATCCGAGAAATGTCGTTTATAATTGATTTGATAAAACAACCACCAAATTAACAATTTCTTGTTACGGTATTAAGTACATTTACAGACTTCAGAAATGCTTAATTTATATCATTATAGAAATAATGAAAACTGGTTCACAACCTTACCTTCAGTATACTACGCCATGCGAAGGAAGTAGTTACGACAAATGCAGATATTCTGGAGGAAGGAGATGAATTACGAGGTTATTTGTCGTTGTCAATTAAATATTTTCGCTTTGATCCCTTGTGGAAACAGTTTCTGGGATGGAAAATAGCTCATACTATTGCTAAAATGTTAGAAACTTCCAGTTACAGTTTACTTACTTATCATCTCCAAAGTACCTGCAGTTTACAGAGTTTTACTACACGCATACACACAACATCATATGTCAGTTACAAAATGTGAATGTAATTACGAAAAATATTGCAAGCATAATGTTTAAGCAGTAATGCTCTGGTTTCGCATGCGCGAGGAAGTTGGTTCGAATCTTCATCCTGATTTAGGTTTTCTATGGTTTTCCTAAATCACTTCAGGAAAATGCCGTGATGGTTCATTCAAAAGGCCCAAAGCCAAATTCCTTCCTCTTCTTGCTCTCACTCCTTTTAATGTCCTCGATTTCGATGAGACCCCTAAAACCAAACATGTTAATTGCTACATCACACAGTTACCAAATAAAATATTACACGATCACATTATTAGATCACTGTCTAGATTAGGGGTTATCAAACTTTTTCTTACCACTTCCCTCTTCTGTTAAAGAAAAATTTCCCTCCTCCACCATTCCCCCCCCCCCCCGCCAAGATTTTGTTATCAAACAGATAAATACCTACGTCTTAGAACTAACAATAACATCCCAGAGGAAACTTACTAAGTATGTGATGTTAGAATAAATACTTTCAACTCTAAGAGGCGTTGTAGAAGACATACCAACGGTCTATAGCTAGAGTATCGTCCACACGGGCAGCAAACCTAGCTCACCCCCCCCCCCCTCTTCCCCACATGACATCGCGCCCTGGTAGGGGGTGGGCGTGCTCCCCAGTTTGTAAACCTATAATCTAGATCAGTAGTTCTATATCAACTCGCGTTCCACATAGGACATTTAATAATATCTCCAGGCCTCTTTAATTCCTGATCTTCAAGAATAAAGCTCTTTAATGTAGTCTAATGATTTATGAAGTAGAGACTCTGTCAGTTTGGAGTACTAGGTTTTTGCGAGCAGCCCTGTATTCCTTATGGCCCGACAAGTACAGAGCATTTGCGAGGGGAGAGGTTGCCGACGACAGCGCGGGGTGAGCGTGACTTCGCGGACAGCCTTCAACTCGGCTGCTCTGTCGTGAAGCCAATAACGTTATCCCGACCCCCGCACTGCGGAGACAATTCCCTCTATTCTTCTTTCTTTCTGCTTCCAACTTCTGGGGTAAAGGAATACTTGTCGTATTCCTTCTTACTCCACTTCATCATCCACTAGAGGACGCAAACTCAATTTTTAGAGCGCAGGGCTGTTTTAAAAATTCTCTGTTGATCCATATGAAGGCAATCTACTTTTTTAGTTCCACCTTGTAGCGTTCTGACCTCTTTACCTGATTTAAAATTGTAATTAATTTTATTATCATGAAATGTAGAACTTGCATGAATACTTTATATGAGAAATCACAAATGGTTTTATTTCAATTACTCACATGACATATATAACAAAATTAGTTAAAATTAATCAGTTGTCCTTTTGCGGGCGCCAGGGTATTTTATATAAAATACACAAAATTAAATAGTAAACAAATTCAACATTTTGACTGTTCACTTCTGAAAGAAATATTTGCTCCGGGCTATGAGAGTTCTTATCTGCAGGGTCGTAGCTGGGCAATGCTATGAACTTGAAAGTCTAGCTAGCACAGTGTCCTTCATTGGCGATGTATAATTACCGAATGTACATGTCTGCCGCCACACATTGGATGACGGTCTTCTCTGCTAAGGACCAGTGTAGCACAGTTCCTCAGATGTCGTCCTTGGCCTGAGCTCATCTGCTCAAACAAAATAGCGGGTGTCCGGATCCAGGCAGCTGCAACGAATCGACAGTCCAGAAATCACATCGTCGGAACGTGCTGGCCGGCCGGCATCGAATATTCCTTCCCTCGTTCGTCGTGCCACATGCAAAACAGAAAACTTTCGCCGATCACCCTGTTTGTCTACCTGGCACGCACAAATCTCCCCTCCATTAGGCACACACTATTCTCCCCTCCATTAGGCACACACTATTCTCCCCTCGCTAATTCTAGGAACCGGCCTGCTGGCATTCTCAGATCTGCCGCTCCACACTTGTACACTGCGCCCAAATGCCCACTAAAATATTCCACATTTTAAATAATAAACATATAGCTTATTAATGTAACTAGCGGTCACAAGACGCGTTCGTTACAACCTAAAGGTTTAATATGGAAGCTAGTTCTTCCTTCCCGCTACGTCGGTTTGATTACTGCTTAATTCCTGGGAGTATTTCAGAATACAACGTGATTTATAAGAAATTCAACATAAATCAATGAGGAAATGTATCGACAATGAATATATTCGGCCATAATATCTTATCTTCCCCAAACTGCAGGTATTTGTTGAGATAATTGGACAGTGTGACATAGATGTATGTATAATTTTGTATTTGAGGTTCCACCAGTGGAATTTTTAGTTTAGATGATATAAGAAGAAATACATTGGTCAGGTAATAGGTTTCAAAATCCTTCGCTTGTTGGCGAGAATGATGAGAGGATGTATTAGAGAAGTAAGGGAATTGGACTATAAAACGTTTTTCAAACCATTGCTTTCATACGGTAGTGTAGTATGGGGCCCACATTTTGGATATCAATTGCAGGAGTTTGAGGGTGTGTCGAGAAGGACTGTTAAATTTATCTCTGGAAATTGACTCAGAACACAGTAGGTAAGTGATATGATAAATGAGCTGGAATTGCATACATTGCAAGACAGGAAAAGGCTGAAGAGAATCATGGGAGTGTACAAGGCGTATATTGATGATGAAGCGTGGAAAGATATTGGTGGAAGAATTATGAGAGGTGCATGGAAGGTAAAAGATGACCATGACCACAAATTGGTACTAGTTTTCAGGCACAAGAGTGTGGGAAGATTTTCTTTCGTAGGTAAGGGGGTCAGGGATTGGAATAAATTACCAAGAGAAATGACGAATAATTTACAAAAAAACGGTCAAAAGAATTTTAGTTTGAAATTAGTAGAGGAAAAGAAGTCGGTGGGAAAAGTAAATGGGGAAAATGGGTGCGTAGGGATATTTCCACCAGAGCAAGCCATCCATCGCAATTAAATTAAATTAAATATTGTCAGTGTTCGAGCCACTCAGCTGTGAGAGGAGGCAACAGGAAGTCCCGCACAGGCGTGGTCAGCTGGGTCGGTGGCCGGCCTCCGCTCGACAGCGAGATGGGAGTATAAATGGGTCTGGCAATGAGAGCGGGAAAAATTGTGTATGATAATGTATAAGCTTAAGTTGTTCTATGTAAATAAATAAAGCGTATTAGAAAATGAAAGGTATAATCAGTGAGCATTATAATCAATACTGTATCCTTTAAATCAGATTCACTCTGGGACTATTACAAAGAAAATGTTGAAATTTATATTCTTCAATCATTCGTGGCTGAATTCCACTAAACAAATGCCTCACAAGAGACAATAACTAAAAAGGTCACACGGTATGGTAGATTAGGACATAAAATGAACATGGCTCAAGCGTATTGCAGGAAACAGATGTGAATAAATAGCCGACAAGGATCTGCTAAGGAACTGAGAGCTAAAATCGAAAACGTATCGAAAAATCCAACAGCGCTCGTCTCGTTTAACCGCTTCATGAATGACTATGAAGACTTTTCAGTACAGATGTATCTTATCGACTATCATTATTATTATTCATTGCGATGGAGCACACGCTCCGGTGGCAATACACTTAGTCATCTAATTACACCTTTCATTTTTTTTTTTTTTTACTTATCTTATATTATTTTAGTATTAAATTCCTGCCCCACCTACTTTTGCGATTTACGAAATTAATTTAAATTCCTTCAGCATTTTGGTTCGTCTTACTACATGTTTAATTGTCACCTGGCTGTAACGCTCGGCTCTCCAATTTGTTTTCTTATTTAGAGATACATACAACGTCAGTAGTATTGTAATATATGCGTTTAAGAATTAATTTAATATTTTATTAACATAATATCGTATAGATCTCTTTGTTGATGGCTGATTTCATTGCGGACTCCCCACATCAGCGGTGACTGGTGAACTGTGGAGCTGCCACACTGTCACTGCTATGCGGTGGAAACTATTGACTGTTACACATACCGGAAAATTGGCAGAGAGTTTTAAAGTATTGTCATACGTGGCACAGGAAGATAAAATCGGCCCCGTTAAGCAAACAGAATGACAGGTTTTCGTAAATTTTACCAAAAAATACTAGGTACCGGTATATAACTTAATTATAAAAAAGCCTGTTTTCTTGTTGCTCTCTTAAAAAAGAATAACATTACTGCAGTTTAAACTAAGCATTCTGAAGAGCAGTCTTAACCTCAGTTGAGATCCTAGAGCGGATAATATGACTTATTTCACACGCAATAGTGAACGAAAATTTAATTTTCACTCCTACTTATAGTGTGTATAGCGCTAGTCACAATGACTGTGGCGATAATTTACAGTGATTTTTCACGTATAAAACGTTCCATACTATCCTGATTGAACAGGAAATGCTGATAAATGATGATGAATGTCTGTGTGATGAATAATTTACTTCCAGAAATTGCTCCAAGAATTTTTTTATATTGAGACGCTAATATCTTTACAATAACATCAAAAACACATAATCTATACTTCCAACGCCTCGCAATAATTTCGTCCAACGAAATTACTTTCTCTTGGAGTGATACCAAGTTGAACCATGGTTCTAGCCAATATAAAAAATTAATGACTGTCTAACCTTCCTTACAGGTGCTGTGGAATGCTAATATCAGCGTTTGTTCATTTCTGTCATTCTATGTACAGTCCCTGGCCATATTATTAGACGCACTGCAAATCTTTGGTATTATTTGTTATAATTACGTGTTGAGTACTATTTCTCATGCAGTTAATCATAAAATTTATAACAGTTATTTAGGGCACTTAGTTCATTGTTGAATTTTATGTCTATTGTTGCTATTTGACATTGGATAGTTGAATTATTGTTGCTATCAGCGTGTATAGTACAGTGTACAGGTACGGACCTGTTCAGTGGCGTTCTCGCGTGTAACTGCTCTGTTTCTTTGTTCACTTTTACTATCATTTGTGCAATATCTGCATCACAAGTGATTGTTTAATAACCAGATATTACTGATTGTGACCTTTAAAATTGGGTAAAAGAGGAGATATTACACCACATAAAAAAGCAGAAGTCAAAGCCCTCGTTAATACAAAAATGTATTCCAATCAGGAAATTTCACGAAGGTTGAAATTATCCGACGCTAGCGTGAGGCGCAAAAAGAAGAAAATTGATCCAGGTGAAGAATTGAGCCCTAGAAGGAAGAATAAACGTGGAAGAAAGCCAATTTTCACCCAAGGTCAGTAAGATTTCTCAAAAGAATCTGTCTAGAAAACAGATTTGCAACACGAAACAGATAAAATCTCAACTGGAAGAGGCTAATGTGAATGCATCTGAATGCACTGTTCGCAAAAAGTTGAAGGATATTGATTTCAAGGCTTGTCGACCTGCTAGAAAACCCAAGTTAACAGCCTCAATGAAAGCAAAACGTCTGAAGTGGGCTAAACAGTGGTGTGATAAGGATGTGGACTTCTGGAGATTGGTAATTTAACTTTAAGATTATTATTTATGATATGATAGATGCTCTCTACATTTATTCATAATATATTAATTAAGGTTCTTGATTTTTACAGGTATGCTTCAGCGATGAAAGCACGTTTGAAATTTTAAGTAACAAATGTCAGCATGTGCGCCGTCGAAGAGGAAAAAAATTCCATCCCGACTGCATTACTCAAACCGTAAAACACCCAACAAAGGTGATGATTTGATCTGTCATCAGTGGCAAGGGTACAGGATGTCTTTATGTGGTTAAAGGCATAATGAGGCAAGACCAGTACAAAGAAGTCTTGCAAAAATGGTTAATACCGCATGTCAGAGAATGGTTCCCGAATGGGGAACCATTTATTTTTGTGCAGGATGGCGCTCCCTGTCACACAGCCAGGTTGGTAAAAACCTTTCTGAAGGAACAAAATATCTGGTCAGGTAACAGTCCTGACATGAGCCCCATAGAAAATGTATGGGAACTCGTGAAGAGGGAGATGGCAAAAGATGTCATCTTGACAAAAACATAGCTCTTGGAGAAGATCATGCATGTGTGGTATCATCATCCACAAATGCAGGACACAGTACAATCCTGCATCAACAGCATGCCGCGTCATATTAAGGCTCTCATAGCTGCGAAAAGTGGCTCAACAAGAGATTAAAACCAATGTTTTCATTTTCACAATATTTTAATATTTTGTTGTAATTATTTAAAATAAAATATTTTCAACAAATACTGTGTTTTATTTATTTGTTATATAACCTGTGTCATGAAGCAGACTACACATAATAATTTTATTGCAATTTATGTATTAAAAAACTTATTTAGTTAGCCACAAATCAAAATTTGCATAAAATCTGTAGTGCGTCTAATAAATTGGCCAGGGACTGTAGTGCTGACATTTCATGTAGCAAGACTAAAGGCGAAATATACATAGCTCGTTTGTTAGAAACTGATGGGAACAACTACAGTCCCAATTCTTCTAAAGACATTAGTATAAGTTCTCCAGATGTGTACTGAGTACCACGATATAGCAATTTATCTCGTTCAGAGCAGATAACATTAATGTTAGTCAAGTAGTGTTCAGTACACGTAAGACATCCCGTAAATGAGTAAGATGGCAATGTATCCTTTTCGCTGCCAAACATAGCGTATCGTTTAAACTAAATTAGATACGCCCAATACGTGAGAAACGAAGTTCTGTAGCTACGTGAAGATCTAAATACCTTGAATAGTGTTGGCTTTCATGCAGTCCAAGAATGTAGAAGTTCCACACTACAGTCTACACGAAAATGCGCCAGGGAACGTCCATCAGCTTTCTTCTCTTTCCGCTTCAGCTTTATACGGCGGAAGCTATCGAACCATGAGAGAGGAAGTGACCAACATTAATTTAGAAAATCGTCTCCCTGCTCGACACGTTTGACTGGGGGATGGAAACCAACTGATTATTTAGCTTAGGATCTATTTTGTCAGTTTGATACTTGCTGCATTGTGCTCTGAGCTCTCGTCTGTGTAGGAAATCACAAGTCTATTCGCTCTGCTTAAAATGAAGGAACAAACTACACGCGATGATTTTCACATGTGTTTTCAGTAAGAGATACTAGTTTTAGACATTTTGAAGGAGAATTTCAATAGCATGTTATCAATTTACGTCGCTTTCATTGCGGTGTTTTTAGCGAGAAATTCGTAAGTACTTAAAATTACCGCGTTGTAGGTATATGTGTATAAAGTATGTTTTAATCTTTCAAGATGCAAATCTGTAAGCTTTTATAAAAAATAAATTTTCCATCTACTAAATGTTTATTATATTTATTTGTGTTAATCTGAATTTAGATGGACGCTAGGCTGCTTGGGTCAGACGAGGAAGAATTTATCATCAAGTCTAATAGGAGAATTAAGTTTGTCTTACTTCTGTGTAATACTAAAATACTTTCTTAAACGTTCTGCCATTTCCATCCTTTTTCTGCCGATGTAAGCATTTCTAGTCACTTCCTAAAAAGGTGGTCCATCTTTTAATATGAATTGTTTTGCAACTAGTATATTTATCTCAATTTTACTTACTCGTGGATAAGAAATAATTATACCAGGAAATAAGTCGTTTTACACAATGCTGCAGTCGTGGTTCAAATTAGTCCACCAGCACCAAACGTTGAATTCAGAAGTACGTTATTTAAGCAAAGGGCATGTTTTCACAGCTGAGATTTTATAAAACTTTCGTTCAGCTAATACGAATACATATTGGACATCGCAGAGCGACAGTATCCAAGATCAATAAATTCCAAGTTGCTATAATAGTCATGGTGTTGTAGAAAGAGACTCATTTCTAAATAAAAAAATATACAGAGTGAATGTTAAAAATTATCCGTATAATGTGCTAAATGATGTTTTATGTTATTATTAATTCTTTTTTTGACAAATAAGTATTTCGTTTCTCAGTTATGAAAGACGAAATAAAAATACTTCTACTTCTTCAAAACACAATGCATCAACAGTTAGCTCAGTAAACTTCATGAGGTGTGATAGTAGTTTCGAAGTATGTTCGCTGATATTAAATCAGCTCCTATAGTAGGGATTACCAAATTACCGTTCAATTCACCAGACAAAGATAGAGCAGTTAACAAAACTTCCCGGTGCGATGAAAATGTATTCATGGATTCGTTTCACCATTACCATCAAATTGCCACAACTTCAATAAACCTATGACCACATCATTAAATGATCAAAACCCTTTTTTACACTATTGTATATCATCACAGTTACTTTTTTTTTTCAAACTATTGAACAGTAGAAACGACGATCGTGGTACCTTTGGATTCGTGCTGAGTACAGATATGACTTCAGGCTGAATGGGTCAAACAAAAAAATCGTGACAAATGCTTGTGTGCATTTCTTCTTTTCAACTCTGCTAGCAAACTATTTTCCCATGTCCACGAAAACTATATTTGCGTTATGCTCTGCAACAGAAATGTAGCAAACAGAAGTGGATTAAATTCCTTAAAAATGAGTCTTCCGCTTTGAATAGAAATATGTCATCAGGTTGGCTGGAGGCCTTATGGTAGTAGCTATGGCACTGATTAGGGACCGAGAACCTGTAACGACGCAACATAAACACACTCATATCACTACACTGCAGCTTTTTACAATGTTTTCCAACAGAGCCTATGACATCGCGGTGGTAATAGATCTCGTCTGGAAAAAACCTTTGCTTCGTTTAACTTTTAACTGATAAAAGTGTGGAAGTTCCTCTTCGTAGTCTTTGTTTGAGCGTGCTGGGCAACAAAAGAGTCGTCTCCTGCGAGATAGGCCGCGCCGGGCAGCAGGCTGCCTCATCCGGCAGCCGGCGACAGGCGCCGTTACCGGGGGTCGGGCGGAGGCCTCTTATCGCTGCCTCACTGTGCAGAGCGATGACGCTGGAGCAGTGTGGCAGTGTGGCTCCCGAGGGGCCTCCCCGTTATCTGATGGGCGTGCTTTACTGGCGCACCTGACCCGTGCTCCCAATGAGCATACTGTCCGCGCTTTATAGCTCGCAACTTGGACGAGGCCGACTCGACTCATCTGCGCATTTGATTATATTTCGGCCAACTCTGTGGTGAAGTCAGTTGGCCGGTCGCTCTCTGTGTTGTTACATAATGTATACACAGAATTCCTGTGTGGGAGCTTTCGAGCTTCTGCATACCATGTTGTCAACGAAATACTGTCCCATAAGATCAAAAAGATAATTAAGATAACGGAAGACTGTTTTTTCATAGCTTCATTTTGAAAATAAAATCATTTATTTATTTTATCGTATAGTCACAGGAAATCACATCACATCTATTACAAAACATTTTGATAACATTCGAATTACTACGAAACTATCACGAGAGAGTCTCGATTGTCAAAAATTAAAATGAATGTTTCTCAAGTAATCTGTTGCTGCGTCAATCAAATAAATAATCTCTGAAAACTTCCAGCGTATACTCTGAGGCCACAATCCAACATATGATGCACAGTTCATTTTCCTGCTCCACAATCACACGCAGGGAAGTCCAACCAGCCGCATTTAAAAAAGAAATCGGCGCCTTGTTAATTTTTCACAGTATATAATGAAAAATTACGGTTCTTTAAATGTTAATCAATGCATCTTCACCTGGCATTCTGTATTAGGGTAGCACCGAGATAGATAAAAACTTTCATGGGTAAACCTATTTGTAGCTATCACAATAGTATTGTAATAGTCTCCATTTTTACAACGAAATTTACTCAGTGCTAAGTTAATTTTAATTAATGCATAAGTTTGAGAAATATTTATAACTAGATAACAAACGACAATTAACCTTTTTATATTTAGGACATGATAAGGAAAACCTAATGGTTCACAGATATCTTTACTTATTCTTTCTTTCTGATTTCGGAATGATTTATTTATCCTATGCGTTGCAAGATTCCAAAATATGAGATCTTACGTTATAACAAAGTTAAATTAGATTGTGAAATTACGTCTAGTAGATGAAGCCCCAATCCGACTTACAGTAAAGTTCCAATGAGACCTCCCAGGGTGTCCTCATTGACCCAAACAGAAATAATTATTAACAGTGCTACACGGTTTACTCATTCACCAGATTAGTAATTATCAGAATTTGTTCTCAAAATTCAGATACCCAGTTTCAATTCCCGGTGAGGTGAGGAATTGTTTATAGCTGGACGTTTCCCGGCGCGTATAACACCATAAGATGCGGGGAAAATCGAAACTCCGTCGCCATACGATAATGCTTTATTGCATGCGCAACGCGGAGAGATATAGGATGAAACTAACTTAGTTCGCAACCAATAGGTTGGTTGGGTTCTCCAGAAGGAGCGACACTAAACCATTCAGAGGTAAGATGGTCAGTTCCTTTCCTTTGGGACCTACAGTTTAAGGTGGAATCCGAACCACGAAACGTCCTGGCGTAGCTCATATGACCAAACACAACCCTTAAAAACTGCTGCTCCCAGTGGGATTTGAACCTGGAACGCAGCGAGAAACTTTTCAAATCAAGCGCCTTATCCACTGAGCTGCCAGGCCTCTTGGGTACAGGACACAGCACACTAATTTGGCTCCCATCTAGTGACTGAGAATGGTGCACCATCATCCAAAACCTTGCGACAAAACAATTTAATTGAGCAGAAAACAAACTTTGTGGGGATTTTCATTTCCTTCACTCTTTGAAAGTTTTGCGAGGACTTAGTGATGGCAGTATACAGCGCCACAGTTGTGAACTACACAAACACAGGTTGTTCCACAGTTCGACCAACGAGCAATGAGCTGAACCCCGGAGCGAACGACAAACGAAGTTGGAAAACACCGGCGTCGGCAGTGGTTTCCAGGGAATCAGTGCACTAATTGATGAGTGTATCGCTGTTTGGATAAAATTTCCATCCGCATCCGCTTGCCGGGAAATAATTGACAGCTGACACGGCACGCAACCAATCAGACGCCTCGCCATATCGCGAATCGTGGCTGATTAAAACTCCATAAACCCTGGCAGGGGGTAACGCGGACCGCTGACTTTATTATGGGGTGGCGCCAGCCCGCGGGCTGCGGGGTGGCCGTGGGTGGGGGTGCGTTAGTTACGCGATTCTGCAATGCAAATATACTTATGTTTGCACACAATTAGAGCGGAGCCGGTGTTTGCCGTGTGTAACAAGGCCCGGGTGGCTGGCGCGGCGGTTGGTTGGTCGGGCGCAGCGTCCTTTGTGTGTGGACTGGGCGTCGGCGTCGGCGCCGGTCGGGTGGGGAGGGGGAAGGAGCGGTGGCGTCTCCGCCCCCCGCTCAGTGTCGCTAATTAGATTCCAACCGCACAAGCTCACTCCAGCTTATCGCGTATTCCGGCCTCTTTTGACTGCTAGCGGTGGAGAATGGGGAACGGGGGTGAGGAGTCGTTCGTGTTGTTCAAGTGGGTAAAAGGGGCTCGACGAGCAAGTGCCAAGAGGCTTTCATACAGGGAAAGAAATCTGCCTCCTATCAACCAAGACTATTTAACGGCCTTCTTGTTATTATTAAATTTTACAATTCATGTAGCTGAAAGCAAAAGCTACGTTTGAAGTGTTAGTAGTCACCCGAAAACATACATCAACTTATAAATATACAGATAAGCGTATAAATGAGTTTAATTACTTTTTTGCTTTCATCAGTCTCTCGACCGATTTCAAGCAACCCTCCCTCCATTTTTATCTTGTGCTAACCTCTTCATCTTAACATACCCTTATTAATCTACAACTTCAATTATCTGCTTCGTATATTCTAATGTTTTTCTTCCACTACAGTTATTTCCTTCGACTGTTCCCTCAACTAACAAATTAACCAATCTCGCATGTCTTAAAATGTGACACACAATCCTGTCTCTTCTATCTGTAAGAACCTACCGCCAGCTTCTTTTCTCATCCACCTTTTTGAAAACACGTTTGTTTCGTACATCATCTGACCTCTTAATTTTCTGCATCCTTCTATAGCATCATATTTCAAAGGGGTACATGAAAGGAGCCTCCTCGAAGATTGCAATGTTAAGCGACCAAGCGAAGAATAGCAATCAGGCGTACCCTGGGCAACGTCAGAGAATGAATCGAAATGTCCTGACGGCTAATCCTTTCACACCAGAAACATTACTACCCAAGCCCTTTTCAGGGCCACAATTAACAATCATCTCTGTTAACATAGAAGGCATGTCACCAGCCAAGGAAGAACTGCTACAAGACCTATGCAGTCAATATCAGTGCCATATACTGTGCGTACAGGAAACACACAGAGGTTATGAAATGCGTAGACCAAAAATAAAAGGAATGCATCTCGCTACAGAAAGACCTCATAATCAGTACGGAAGTGCAATCTTTGTACGTCCAGATGTACAAGTAATGTCCACTGCATTCACGGAACAAAATGACATTGAAATTCTCACTCTAGAAATGACGAACTGTACCATTTCGTCTTTTTATAAACCACCTGGTGCTGTATTCACTGTCAACAAACCACATAATTTCCATAATAAAGACATACAGATCGTGATTGGTGATTTCAACAGTCATAGCAATGTTTGGGGCTATGACCATGAAGATGAGAATGGGACTGCTGTACAAGAATGGGCTGAAATAAATCACCTCTCTCTAATCCATGATGCAAAACTACCTGCATCATTCAACAGTGGTCGGTGGAGGCGTGGTTTCAACCCTGACCTCATATTCAGTAGTAGCAGTATTAGCCACCAGTGCATTAAATCTGTCTGTTCCCCAATACCCAACTCACAGCATAGACCAATAATGTGTCAAATATATGCCGCAGTTAGACCACAGGAAGTACCTTTCCGTAGAAGATACAACTTCAAAAAGGCAAATTGGTCTGAATTCTCAGAACTATTGGATTCCGAAGTTCTTTCAATAGAACCAACACCAGAATGCTATGACATCTTCACCACGGCTGTAAAGAGATGTTCCAGAATGTCTATCCCTCGTGGTTGTCGGACATCTTACATCCCCGGTCTCACATCAGAACAAGCTGCTCTACTTAAAGAATACAACAATTTATTTACAGAAGATCCTTTTGGTGAAGCAACAGTGGAAGCAGGAAACAAACTCATTTCCGTTATTAAAGAGACAAAGCGGAATCAGTGGATTAAAACTGTTGAAGACTTAGATTTCGCAAGAGACAGCCATAAAGCATGGAGACTACTGAAGCATCTAAACAATGATCCAACTAAGACCAAAACTCATTATAATGTTACCGCCAACCAAATAGCACACCAACTGCTATTAAATGGCAAAGCTAATCACAAGTCCAAAATGCCCATACTGCGGAAAGAAGGCCAAGAGGAGAATAATGACCTCACAATACCATTCAGCATGGAAGAATTGGATGAGGCTATAAGAAATTGCAAAAATGGAAAATCAGCAGGCCTGGATGACATTAGGACAGAACAAATTAAGCACTTTGGTCTAACAACAAAGAAGTGGATGCTTCAGCTCTTTAAACAACTGTATGAGTAAATGTCAAATTCCAAAGATATGGCGGAAGAGCCGAGTTATCGCCTTGCTTAAACCTGGCAAAGAAGGAAACAGTCCAAAGAATTTTAGACCTGTTGCACTTTTCTGTCACCTCTACAAACTGCTTGAAAGAATGATCTTAAACCGGCTGTTGCCTGTAGTTGATCCTTTGCTTATTCCTGAACAAGCTGGATTCCGCCCGGGTAAAAATTGCACAGGACAACTACTAAACCTCACGCAGTTTATAGAAGATGGATTTGAAGCTCGTAAGGTAACAGGGGTGGTATTTGTTGATTTGTCAGCAGCGTATGACACCGTCAACCATCAGCTACTACTAGTCAAGTTCTACAATCTGACCAGGAATTTTATTCTTAGTAAGTTCATTGCTACTCTTCTGCAGAACCGCAGATTCTTTGTTGACTTCCAAGGTCAGCGTAGCCGTTGGAGGCCACAGAAGAATGGTCTACCCCAAGGAAGTGTGCTAGCCCCATTATTGTTTAACATATATACCAATGATCAGCCTATACCACGCAAATGCAGGAGTTTCGTGTATGCTGATGATCTTGCTCTGGTCTCACAGAGCAAAGACTTTGAATCAGTGGAGAGCATCCTTACCAACGCTCTGGAAGATTTGTCAAGGTATTATAGCACGAACCAGCTTAAACCAAATCCTACGAAGACACAAGTATGTGCTTTTCATCTAAGGAATAAAGAAGCAAATCGTAGGTTAAAGGTAACATGGTCGGGGGTCGAACTAGAACACTGTGATACTCCAAAATATCTAGGAGTGACCCTTGACAGATCACTTACATTCAGGAAACATTGCATGAACTCCAAGCTGAAAGTTTCCAGTAGGAACAATCTCATAAGAAAACTGGCTGGATCGCAGTGGGGCAGCCAACCTG
Source organism: Vandiemenella viatica (assembly GCA_031002005.1). Taxonomy (NCBI): domain Eukaryota; kingdom Metazoa; phylum Arthropoda; class Insecta; order Orthoptera; family Morabidae; genus Vandiemenella; species Vandiemenella viatica. Next base: position 45,311,555 of record JARYHS010011408.1, read on the forward strand.
AAACAATTAGAACTTCTGCCTTAGCACTATGTTATTCGGCTGCAGAGTACGCCTGTCCCGTATGGCACAGTTCAACCCATGCCAAACAAGTAGACATTGCACTTAATGACACGTGCAGAATCATAACAGGCTGCTTAAAATCAACTCCAGTCGAATGGCTCCACCGTCTCGCAGGAATAGCACCACCTTCTGTTCGAAGGGAAATAGCAGTGAACAAGGAAAGGAGGAAAGTGAACCATGAAAAATCTCATCCACTATATGGGTATATCCCTCACAGGCAAAGACTTAAGTCCAGGAAAAGTTTCCTAAGAATATCTCAGGAACTTACAACAACAACTGAAGAAGCCAGGTTACAACTATGGGAAGCTAAGGCTCCCCTTCCACATGGCTGGGGAAGAGTGTCTGAATCTTTGCCACCTGGTTATGACAAGGGATGGTTGACATGGAAATCTTTGAATAGGCTGAGATCAGGAGTGGGCAGATCCAAAGTGAATTTAGCAAGATGGGGCTATACTGAGATCAGTGATATCAAGTGCGACTGCGGTGAGGACCAGACTGTCCAGCACATGCTCCAGTGTCGACTGTGTCCAGCATCCTGCTCGGCAGCTGAACTGTATGATGCCTCAGAAAATGCACTTGAAGTGGCCAAGTTCTGGTCGATTATAATTTGATGACTGTAATTGTGTAACTGTATGTTTCTGATACGAAATAATAAATAATAATCATATTTCAAATGGTTAAATTATTCTTTTCCTTCATATTCATGAAGTCCAGGCTTTGCTATCATAAATTATTGTGTTCTACACATAGAAAATTGTTTTTAGTATAAGAGCAACATAGTAAATTTATGCAAATAATGCATTAATTGCATATTTGGAGAAACTTTGGAAGCAAAGAGTAAACGTGGCGCAGGAGTCATAAGAGCAAAGTGAAGAAGGTAATTGATGATTGAAGACTGTACTGGATTACGGATGTTGGAGGAAATAAAAGGGAATATTTTTTAATGACAATGATGGTTTTATGAAGACGCAACATTAAAAAACAGTTTGATTTGTACGGAAATTTATTTATGTAAAATACTAGCGGCAGCGGCCAAGGCAAATATGTTCGTACAAAAGTAATGTTGAATTGTTTACAACGTGAATTCGAATTAACTGTATAATTAAATACTCATGATGTTGAAAATCTCCTGAGATATAAAGATAAAATTTCAAATTTCAGATAGAGTATGTGTATCTCTTAAACATTAAGAAAAAAGATGAAGATAAATTTACAACCGAATTGATAACGGTGAAATTCATGTTAAGTGTAAAAGATGTCAAAAAAACCTAATCGTTCATGTTGGAAAAAACATAGGAGTGCGATCAAGGTAAACTGGAATAGGTCAAACTTAAACTGAGTTAAAATTTGAAAATAAATTTGTTAATAGTCATTGTTTAGGTAAATAGAGATAAGATCAATAGAATATAAGTTACAAACTAGTGACCAACGGGAATTGAGAGGTTATAATACTATCGAAGATTGCAAGGTTCTGACCTGGTAGCCACCCAACTTTATGCTGGAAAAATAGTTGTGATAAAGTTTTGAATCTCTTTAGTAATTACTCTGAAACAGATGTAGATTAATAACACATTTTAATTGTTCTAATAGTTCACACGTGACCAATCACCTTGTACAATATGACTGTGAGATTTGAATCTGGACTTTAAATTTCAGAGATGAAAGTCCCAGCGTTTGTTACAATTATCATAACTTCTACTAGGATTTCTATAGCTAGCAGTATTTTATAAGCGAAGCTGCTCAGGCACTTCACTACAACAAAGAGGTTGCCCCTTATTGTTAACACTGTCTGCTTTTCCAAATTACACTGTCACTGTCGAGAGTGGTTTTACCAATCCTTTAAAAATATAGAATCTACATTTTCCCAATATCTCACGCCAGTTAAAAAATATTTTTCTCTCTTGGGGCATGGCGCTATCCGACCACTTCGGCCGCTCATGGCCGATTCCCTCACTCGTGTCCTTTCTCTGCTCTCATTGGTCGAGTCTACTCACATTACTACTCTGGCGAAGATATAGTGGAACTTCACCATTCGCCTGGAGTAATCTGGGAAAACCGTGAAAAACCCATATCTGGATTGACGGAGTCGTTTATCGAAATCTACTCCTATCGGATTCTAAGTTTTCTCGTTCGATAACTCCTTATTCCATTCCATAATCGCTCATATAAATATATAGTATAGAAATGAATCGGTTCTGGCCTTCATTTCTCTTATCCTATTTTGTCGGTCATTCATGAATGTTGGTGTTTGCTGTCATTCTGAAATAGGCCTGTCGTGATTTTTTCAGTTAGATTCTACCGAGATCAACGCCTTTGATGTTGTATATCTTCCAAACCTAACTACTTCAACATCGAACTTACGCTTTCCCGCAAGATATATATAGCTGTTATGAATCTGGCGGCTTTTCTTTGGACTCTCTCCAATGCCTCCATTAACATCTTTCGATACGGGCCCCATACAGAACAACAATGTTCTAAGTGAGAATGAACCAGAGCTTTGTATGCAATAGATTTAACTTCCGGTGTACACTGTTTTAAATTACGACCTATAAATCGGAGCATATGATTTGCTTTCCAAATTACCTACTCAATATGTTCATTCCTCAGCAAATTGTTATGAATTATTACCCCAAGGTATTTAGTGGACTATACCATTCTAAGAACAATTCTATTAAATGTATATTCAGAGATAAATGCTGTCTCCTTTTTGCTTACTTTCATCACTTTGAATTTTTTTGCGTTTAACTTCAGCTGTAAGTCCTAGCACGACGGGATTATATTCATAGCCTCCGCTTGTAACAAAGCACAGTCGTCCTTGGTTTTTATTTTACGTTAAATAATAACCTCAACGGAAAATATCCCCTTTTCCCTTTAATACATAGCACAAATCATTAATGTATATAATAAACAACAGGGGCCCTATCACACTTTCCTGGAGAACCCCGGACCTTACTTCGGACAGTGATGTACGCTACCGTCGAGAATTACACCGTGTGTTCTGCCCATCAGAAAGTCTGCAACCCTGTAGCATATTTGTCTAGATGTGCCATAACTGCGAAGTTTCGTGAGTAATCTAGTGTGAGGCGCAGTTTAGAAAGCTTTTTTAAAAATCTAGTAGAACTATGTAAACCTGGGATTGCTTATTTATAATACGGAACAACTTGTGAATTCAAAGTGCAATTTTTGTCTCGCAGCATCGGCAACGTTGATACCAGAGATTCGCAATCCCTCGAAAGAACATGACGAGTGGACCCTAAAACCTGTAGCACTGGAGACCACGAGAGTCATTCCTGGGCGGAACGGAGAGCAGTCTCGAGTCATGTTGTGGAGATTTATTCTTGCTTACTTATGTATGTGGTGTCAACTTTTCTCCTTTATCTTATTTTTTTTAGCTAGCATCTACCTATGAACCGATGCATAAGTAATTAATTGTTCTGGTAAAACTTTTATTTATTCAGTTAATGGTTTAACAACTTCCACCAACACCAATTGAAAATACGACGGTTACTCCTTAAATCGGACTTCTCATATTAATATTTCTCAATTCATAAATCCAACTTGCAAACTTAATATAAAGCCTTAACCATATAGGCTTTAAACATGTCGCTCCTGGCAACCAACAACATCTCAAAACAAAAGCAACACGATTGTAACCCAATCTCAAGGTGTATGCATATTAATATACTTGCATACTATATAATAGTCTATAACATATCCATATGATCATCACAATTTCTATAAGAAACTGCTTTACATCTGAAAATTTTTCTAACCGTACACAAACCAGATACTTGACAAGTCAGTCGCAAGCCCGCATAGTTGCGCAGTCTGCTACTGTAATTTTCCTACTTTTTCATGTGACTAATAGTGAAATGAGGTTCTGTCGCACAAGATAGTTCCACTTCGACGGTGAAAAGGACACCGAGGCGTTTTGCACGGTTTTAAGTCTACAGGGAGATACACCATTCCTACCTGCAGCACGAGGAGTCTGACCTTCAACTAAGCTGTGTAAGTTGTTCCGATTAAATTGGTGCTGGTCCACAAATCAGACTGATTTTGACAGCACGTGAAGTAAGCAAGTGAAATTAAAAATTATCAATAGACGTAAATACTCGCCAGAACCTTTACATTCTGTCAAAGACAACGATTTTCCTAACGAAAGATTCTAAAACTTAAAAGAATTAAGTTTAAAAAAATAACAAGCTAATAGGATGAATATAAAACGCTAGAAAACAGGGAAAACGCACAACAGAAGGCGACTGATTTAATAGAGGTGTTGGATTCATTAGAAGAGGGTGAAGAGAGTCATGGGAGAGTACAAGGCGTATATTGGTGATGAGGCAAGAAAAAATATTGGTGGAAGAATTAAGGGTGGTGCATGGAATGGAAAAGATGACCATGACCACAAGCTGGTACTCAATTTCAGACTTTCAGATTTTCTTTCGTAGAATAGGGGGACAGGGGTTAGTTTAAATTACCAAGGGAAATAATGAATAATTTACCAAAAATGTTGAAGGAATTTAAAATTGAAATTTGAGGGCAAAGTAGGCGGGTACGGAAAGGAGAAGCATTGGTGTGAAGGTAAATTGCCAAGGAGCATGCGCTCCAACGCAATTAAATTAAATTAATCAATGATTAAATTTTTAAATTGAATATGAAAATTGAAAAAATTATAGAAAAAATGATGGTTACATTTGACTGTATGAACTTAAGTTTTTTTAAAAAAAAATAAAAGAATTTCGTCCGGTAACATCATTTTAAATAAGCTTTGGAGTGCATGTAACACAAATTCCCCATTAGTATCTCGGTTTTCAGAAAATCACTTCCAGAAATATGGAATATTGACTCTATTGACAGGAATTTGTTTCGTGTATACTTACTCCAATATGTTGTAAAGATCAGCAAACTTATTTGGTGTTTGCAATTAAAGTTCTGCCACAGCTCGAAGAATCAGTCCATTCCTAAATCACAGCGGTCCGAAGATTTTAAGAACTATGTGTATGAAGTGATTGGCGATAGCCAATTAGCAACAAAATGTTGCAACAGGTACGGCAACTCCGTAAATGATTCTTCAGTTTTTAATGTAATTCGTGAACATTACCTGTTAACCAGCATGTTTTTAGCTTTTATTTTCATTTCAACATCACAAGAGATGAGCATTAAGCGCATGTTAATTTCGATTAGCGAGCAATCGCAGAGGCAATCAGCAATTTCAATCTGGGCAGCCTGTCGGGCCATGGATGCATATTAGGCTATCAATCATATCAAGATACTCAAACGAAAAGCTTGACCAGTAGTCAGCTGCTGGTGTGAATGAGTTCAGGCAGCCATCAGTGGATAATACTTTGAAACGTTGGAGCACTGAGTAAAAAATTAACTTTTGACCTCCGGAATTCCATGAAGGAATTATTTTAAAGTTTTCCGCATAGCGTGATATCTTCTAGAAATTATTAGAGCATTTGTATATATATACGTAAAATAATGTGATGAACAGGCAGACTGAAAATTTGTAGGTTAATTACGACTGGTCCGAATGATTTCTGAACTGTGCAGTGATATTACTGATCCCATTCATACCAGCCTAAGGTTGGTTTCTGAAGTCAACTTGAAGGATGGCACAAAACTAATCGTAAGACGGTGAGTCCGAAATTGCTCATTCCGTACTCTTATCTCCATCCAGTTTCGAATCTTTCCTTTACAATGCATGCAACGAAATTTACGACACTATTGCACAAATCATGTTTTATCACAACATGTCGCACGCTGATTGACACATATCTTCTATCTAATGAAGCAAATGAAGATAAAAACACACGCTTGAATAATCAGATATTAGAGAACCATCTAACACATATCTGATAGAGGTAGCTTTCGAAAAGTCTGCTTAACTATAAGGAGATTTCACCAGAAAAGTGACTAAATAAACGGTTCTTACGCCGTAACTCGTAAATTTCACATACTTTTTTAATTTCACATTTAACTAAAAATCAACAATAATATGAATTTGACATGCCGATTCTTATTTCCTTTAATTGAAATAGTAGTTTTGGTGTATACATCATCATCATCTAGGACAGCTTCCAGCCGCTGGCCGGGTCTGCTGGGAACAAACGCCTCGCCAGCGCTTCCTGTCTAACTACCATCTCTCTTCTTCCACTGTCGCCCAATTTCCTCTTCTTTCCTCCACACATTTCATAACGCCTTTAATCCATCTGTCCCTCGGTCTTCCTCTAGGCTTCTTCCTTTTCAGCTCCATGTCCAGCATCTTCCTTGGTAGCCTCTCCTCTCCCATTCTCTTTACATGCCCGTACCACTGTAGCCTAGATTTTTCAATTCTTTGTTGTAGTGGTTCTTCCTTTATCATCTCCCTGATTCTCTCATTCCTTATTCTGTCTCTTCTTGTTACTCCCACTCTACTCCTCTGAAATTTCATTTCCACCGATTGTACTCTCCCTTTGTCACTCTCCTTCATCACCCATGTTTCTGCCCCATATGTTAAAGCACAAAATATGTTTTATAAATTGCCTCTTTACTCTTTTGTGGGACATCCCTACTCCATACCAGATTTTTAATACTTTTAAAAAATCCATCTGCGCATCTTCCTCTTTCGTTTACTTCCATCCTGTTTCCTCCATTTTCTTCAATACAGCATCACAAATATTTGAAACATTCCACTCTATTTAGTTGCTCCCCTCTAAGTGATATGCCTATGTCCATCCTGTTCTTCTTTCTTGTTGTTATAACCACTTCACTTTTTCTCGCAGAGAACTTCATACCATAGGCTGCAACTACTCTCTCCCACACATCCAGCTGATCCTGCACCTCTCTTTCATCCTCTCCCCAAACTAATAGGTCGTCCGCAAATACCATTGCTTTCATTTTTCCCTCCCCAATGCTTTGCACCACCTTCTTCAATATTTCATCCATAGCTACAATAAATAAGAGGGGTGATAGAGCACTTCCTTGTTTTAGTCCATTTTTCAAATGGAACCATCCAGTCTTATCCGTTCCCACTTTGACACAGCTCATACTACCCTCATACATATCCTATACAAAGAGCATAAACTAATTCATACTTCTAAAATAGCTTAGATTTCGATTTTTAATAGTTTTGCGGCAGCGAGGAAGCCTTTTTATTACTCATTACTTTGGAATTACTTAGCACTTTCAGATCGCAGCGTTACCTAAAAGTACCGCGCAACCATTAGCGACCTAGATTGATAAATACCACAATTTACAGGAAGCACAGATTACAAGGAGAGTGTCAGATATGTATTTAACAGATTTAAATTGCAGTAAACTGGATTTTTATAAAACACTAAACAATAATGCCTGTGGAGACTTGTGCCTAGATACTGTATTTTGTGAAAAAAAGTTTATTGCTGAACAGTAATTTTGGCTCAGGCCTATAGTTTCTGGAATACAACACATCCTACCAGAATTCTCTGATAGTGCAGTCGGTCAAATGTTGGTTCCGCAGGTGAATGTTTAGGGTAGATTGTAACAGGAATATTATTTCTTTACTATTTTAAATAACAAGATAAAGAATTCCGAATTAATACTATTAGCCGTTTGTATGGAACCTTTCGAAGGTTGAAGTGATATTTCCAATCAAGAAGAGTTTTAGAAATAGGTACAGGAATTTTTATATGATTAATTCTAGTTTACTAATAATTATACCTGTTAACTTGCGATAACACTCTTCAGTGCCATGGTAGCGTGTAGGAGTAGTTACTACCCTTTAACTCCCAACTGGGTTGTAACATATTAATTAATTGTGCAAGATTTTACCGAACCAAAAATAGTTTCCAAATCCAGTTTGATATAAAGTATGTCTTTGAAAATAATACATAATGACCTTATTACATTGCTCCAAAGAAAAAAGCAATATCCTCATCCGGAATGGAACCCAGAATCATTGGTTTTGTAGCCAAGGACTTTACCTATTGCACTTAAAAAACAAGCGTGGCTGGATATGTTTCATCCTAGGTATTAGTGGTTTAAAAAAAAGTGGAATTCAGGAAAACTTTTTTTTTCGCATAAAATACACCGTATCTAATCATACGGTTTCAAAGGAGATTTGTTTTGACACTGGCTCTGATTAAAAAAAAAAAAAAACACGTTAATTCCAGCAGAATTTCAATAAACTGTAAATCATACACTGTTGTTTATTGGGGCTTAGGATACGTCGATGTGTTGGTCATTAAAGCTCCATGTTCTTGTATAGCCAACGCACATTGTTATCTGTGCGTGACGTCACATGGTGCCCAGTGGCCAGCCCAGGGAGGACGCTGAATTATTGAGGTCAGCACTGACCGGCCGCTCACTTTTGGGCTTAATTAGCACAGGTGGCATATCACGGCGGACGTGCAGGTGCGTGAGCAACGCGCTAATTTTGCGCGACTGTCGACAGCGCAGAGTGAGATTGTACATAACACGCGAGTGTCACGAAGAACACTACACCCGAGTGAAACACAGATTTCACCGCGCGGTATTCCACTCTGCAGCCATGAGTAACTGTTAGAGCTTGCAAACACATTCGCCGAATGAAATAACCGCTTCTTTTAGGACGCTCCTGCCCAAGACTTACCTGGTCTAATAAAATACAATATAATTATATGTTCGAAACTTACGAAATCCACATGAATCATAGTTCCACTTGATCCGTGTGACTAATGGATTTATCTAACACAAAGATAGACGTCAAATGAGCGTCAAGCCCGAAATTTAACACGTAACTTTAAATACCTTGAGAAATTGTAATTGAAACAATTTTACCTTTGTTACTGGCACTAAAAATTTAATGATTCAAAATTCTGTATGTGGCTTTACTCTTTCCAGTTTTCTTTGTGGGAAAAGAAATTAGCAGCTCTTAGTTGTCTAAGATAATGTGCCTATATTAAATGAAAATATTTTTTTATAATGCTTGCATAAGGTATGAACTTTGGAGGTTATGCGTTTTAATTTTCTTGTGCCTATGTAATTAGAAGATTTTATTGTAAATAATCTTTTTTTTCTTTTTTAAAAAGTTTTCTTTTCACAGGTTGAGTTTTTATTAAAATATATTTTAAAGCAAAATAAAATCTACAAACAGTAAGAAAGGTTAGAACTGTTTCGTTTTTGCTTTTCATTCTGTGGGTTGTGAAATGTAATCGAGAGGTGGTGAATAGAACAGTATTGCTAGACAAGTCAAACGCGAATTTCTAGATTAATTGAATCAACTTCTGTAAAGTTACTTCCAGTGACTGAATTATAAATTTATCCTGGATTAGATGTGGGATGTAAGCGAAAGAGAAGAGAAAGTGAATAAAAAGAAATTTTTAATTTCATTTATGTAAAAGAATCGAAAGCTTCCTACTTTTATTGAGTGCTATTTGTGCACGTGTGTTTTCCTTTTCAGCTTGGCATAATAAAAAATAATCATAATTAATAAAAATAATAATAAAACATAACGACAGTAAATTTCTGTACTCTGTCCCCAAAACTTTGTACTAATAGTGGGCCCCTACCAAGCTTGGTGGGTGAGGGGCTAACGCTCTGGCCTCGAATTCGGGAGGACGGCGGTTCGAATCCCCTTCCGGGCTTCCAGATTTAGGTTTTCCATGGTTTCCCAAAATCACTCCTATGGAATGTCGGGATGCTTCCTTCAACAGGCCATTGCCGACTTCCTTCCCGTTCCTTGTCCCCAATCCTATCCCACATCTAATGGCGTCGACATCGCCGAGGAGTAAAGCAATAAGTAAAAAAAAAAAAAAAAAGAAGAAGAAGGCCCATGATTATTGAGCAAATGTTTTGATGCGTTATCTTTTCCTTATAAAATGGCGTCTATTGATAAAAAAAAAAAAAACAAGAAATAGTATCAATTTTAACAGTATACTTGGAACAAGCAGAACCCGCCAGTTTGGTTCAGTGCGCTGAGGACCGGGGAGGTACTGTTGGGATGGACATGAGCCCAGGCACCCGCATACCGGCCACACTTGCCACTGTCGTAGGCGGCTCTGCGCAGCCATCAAGGGGAATTTCGGGATGATTGCCAATCTTCACTTAATAAACAATACATTTCATATGCAAAAAAAGAAACATAAAAAATCATCACACACATAACGTCCTTAGACATTTAACAAGCAGATTACAAAACTTCACTTCCTCCACTAATACTTGGTATGACTTGACAGTAGCTATAAAATTATTTGGCGTCAGTGAGGGAATTTGTGTGTAAAATGAAAGCTACAAATTTGACCATGAGAAGGTTGAGTAAATCTCATCAAAGGTATCCGACCTCTAATAATCTGAAAGGGTTCTGAAGAATATACTTGGAGCAGCAGAAAGGCCACAAAATAGTGCATTTCCTAACGATGTGGCAATAGAGTCTTCCCGCGTACTGCTTCTAAAAATTCTTCTCGGTTGTTCACCTACCCTTCGCTGTCTTTGTGAAATGAAATAGTAAGTCGTAGTTAATACTGCGACATTCCTAATGAGTCAGAGTTCCACTGTGATTTACGTCGCCATATTAAAGTCAACAGTATGCATTTTTACAAGGACAAGATCACGTACAGTTCTTAAGTTAACGATTGTAACAATTTTACCATTGTCGTTTGTGCCTTAACTTCCGATTTCGAGCTACTCTGGATGTTGACTTTTTTGCGGTTTCTTAAACCAGCCTGCTTAAATCATTGATACCGGTTATCTATATTCATGTTAGGATGATTAATGCAGTTATCCTCAGCGATTTCTCAATACTTAAGATATCAAAGGATCTAATAAGAGAAACATTAAGTTAGTGGATTAAACAAGTGGGGCTGATTTATCCATTCCCCACACGCGGGGAATGGGAGGGATGGTCTGTTCTGGCGTTGCGCCAGCTACGGCTCAGAGACATTACTCGATCGGAGGCTTTGGAGGAGCTAATGCGTGAAGGGGCGTGACTCCGAGAGCAGGTACGCGGGACGCATTGCTCCCAGGTCGGTCCTTCTGGGAGAACGAGACCTCACGCTTCTGCCAGGCGTCGTCAGGACTCTGCAGTGCTGGATGCCACTGCGTGGAAGTAACTGCACACTACTGACTATATACTGGGTCAGTTGTAATGAAACACATAATTTCATTCTTTTCGCAGGTGTCATCTTGTATAATTGCACTTACCTTCCGGATTCAATGCTGCATCATTGAACTTGATGCTGCCAACGTTTCGGTACCAACTTCGTGCCTTCATCAGGACTAATAGAGTGGTCTGGTGGCTCAGTGGTTAAGGCTCTGGCTGCAGATCGAAAGGTTCCCGGTTCGAATCCCTGTCTCGGTGGAGATTTTCATGGGCACTTAAGCCGACGATCACCTCTGGCACAGTTTGCTGTGTAATGTGAACTACGCCAGAACGATTGCGTGGTTCGGATTCCACGTTAAACTGTAGATGCCCTGTACCTGGTAGATTAAGGTGGCTAAGACAGGAGCGGAATGCGCACTCAATAGAAACCCTGTCACCTGGTCATTACGACATTAGGATTAATGGATTCGCTCCTTCGTCGTTTTCCGTCACATTTAGCGGTCTTTTAATTTTTCGACAAAGATTGTGTTTCTTCTCCTCTAGAGAGACAGTGTAATCGAGATTTTTTGTCTATGGAGCTATCCTGTTGTTGTTACGATACGCTTGTCTGCATACTCACACTTTCAAATTTGCCTTATTCCAATGCCATCGTCTTTGTTGAAGCGTCATCCCCATTAAAAATAGTGAAATTGAATCAGTTTCAATGAAATATTTTTCTTCGGTAATCGAATAGTTTCTCAATGTTATTATTTAGCTGCATTAGAGTGTAAATCGATATGTAACTGTAATTTTCATACATAACAAATCTGAAAATTAAATTAAAAATCACCAATAATGGTGGGTGAGCGGCAACGGATCGGTCTAGCATTCAGGGGGACGCTGGTTTGAATCCCCGTCCGACCATCCTGATTTCAGTTTTCTACGGTTTCCCCAAATCACTCCAGGTGATTGCCGGGATACTTCCTTCAAAATTCCGTAACCTAATGTCTTCCCGTTCTTTGTCCCTAACCTGCACATAGACACCCGCGTCGACAATACATAAAACCGGAAGCAATACAAAAATATTAAAAATTCAATTGAGATAGAGCTTTTTTTGTATATAGCTGGCCGGATGCAGTACGCGATTATTGGTATTACTCGCACATGTGTTCGTATACTGCAGTCGATCACAGGAAGCGTCCATGTCAGACATAGGTAAAGGGATTCTTGAAAGTACCATGTCCACTATGAAGTAACCAAACCGGTATTAGCTTGAAATCATTTCGTAATACGGTGGAAAATCCAAATCTGGATGGTGTGGGCGGAAAATCTAATCACTAGTTTCCCTAATACTTCGTCCGACTATTACCGAATCACCCAACAGGGTCGATATTTCATTTACCATCGAGAATGTGCCGCAATAGCGCATCGACATATCAACTTGTTAATGCCAAACATCAGGTGTTGAAGAAACTTAATTGTTGACCTATCATGGCAACGGTAAACCATTACCATAAATATTTTGCAATGCTAATTGATAGCGTAATAATTTGGCAGTTCTAGATTTAGCAGGTACATTATCAGAATTATTAAAATGTAATGAGAAGTCAATAAATAAACTGATTCTTTATCATCGCCCTAAGCAATTATTAATCAAAAATTTCTTGAAGCGAATCGAATTTAAGGAATAATCTCACTTGATTGAATTTTTTAAGTGTACAGTGTGCTTCAATATTTCTCGCTGATTTGGTTCGTCTCCACTATGTAATTATAAAACTAGCTTCCTAAATTTTAGACTTCCGAGATGGAACTAAACCTTCCAGCACACAATGAATTTACACAACTGATTCTTGAATGTACCTGGAAATACATGTGATAATCCTCCATTGTTCTGAAATCAGGCTAAATTTGAGATAAATATTTCATTTTCGTTACTGCCTTTAGCTCCTTCCACTCCTTAAACACAATTAGAGGCTAGTTCCTCAGTGTTTATGTTTCATTCAGCAACGGTCTCGTATATGCATCCCCTGCTACGATCCTCAGTAAAAATCCAAGGAATTTAATCCCTTAAAATATGTTTAGGTTAATTCAGGCTCTTTTTGTAGCTATGCTGACTTTTCGTCTGCCGACTGTGTCAGCTAAAGCTCTGAAGCTTTGCATCCAATGAACTTGCTTCTCCTTCGCTATTTATCTTTAGAAGTTTCCTCTGTTGTTTAATGGGTGCTTATTTCTGGTAAAAATAGGTACATTTCCGTCATATTACAAGTCTTAGAATGCTGCTCCAACTTTCATTTGCACTGCTATTTTGCGGGATGCTGCGATTCTGTTGGAACTTAACATATAATTACACATGATTGGAGAGCACCGACATTGCACAACACTTAAGCCCTAATATATTTTTTTGACCCTCTGTTGTTTTATGGAAGGGTAAATATTAATCAACGTTGTTACTAAACACGATATAAACTGATAAAAAGTAATAAAATGTATTTTTAAATATATTACAGAATTTTACGAATGACTGCTTGGTTTTTCGGTTAGACGTGTAATCAGATGTGTAAGTATCAACATAAAACTTCCTACGTTATAATGTTAAAAGCATGCTTAGAATCTTCTGTAATAAGCTGGTGTACCTTATCTCTAGTTGCTGAAAATACTTTTACTTTTACCTCGTCTTAATTTAATTTACAGAGATTGTAACATAACAAACGTCTGTGCCCTGCAATAGTATCTGTGGCAGACGTCGTGTGTTAATGCTATGTTCTTGGTATAGTAGTGAGTCTTTGACCTCCGTCAGGTGAAGGTCTGCCGCAGGAACATTTTTCGGTCTAATAGTTGAAATTGTGAAAACTTCGGTGAAGTGGATGATGGAGACTTGTATTATGTGGAAATCACTGTTTTAAAGGGAATGCTGTGTTTTCAAGTGACTGTATAGCGTTAAGAGGATGATAGTGAATGTGGGAGACTATTTTATAAGTCAACCTCTCTTATCCCAAGAATCTGTGGTTTTCGAAGAAGAAGTCCGATTCCTTGCTGATACATCGTTTGGTGGTGGTACTTTCCGTCGGTGTAGTGGCAGAGGTTAATGAACTAGAATAAAGTTTTTTTGAGTAGATGTTAACCATAAACTGTGTGACTCTCTCATTTAATTAATCCCGACGAAGAACAGTACCTAAATCTGCCGACCGCGGCTTAAAGAACCTTTTACTTAATTAACAATTGTTTGTGTTTAATAAGTGACTTTTAATTAAAATCACTAACCAAACAGAAGGCTTTCAAGATCCTTAAAAAATTATGAAAAAGATGTGCGAAGTGAAAAGAGGAGTAGAGTTTTCGTTCGCACCATTAGTTGACAATAATATTATGCATTTGCTGTTACAATTTAGAAACAGAGCTGGATTTAAAAATACCAGTTTGACTGTAACACAACGGTGTCCAGTATTGCTTCGTCCGACTTCAAGTGCATGTTTTACGTCTGTAATGCTACTTCGAGTTTGATAATCATAGCGCTTAAGCTGTCTGGTTAACATGCGATATTTGATCGAAGATAGTGGAAACTGATGGTAATTTTTCGATGAAGCTTTTGTTTACTTATCCAACTCAGACCTTGTGGATACCATTTCCCAACTTGTTCAGTCGTTCGGAATTTTGAAATCTTTAACTACTTAAGTATAACACTATGAAGCAAAAGGAAACGGCACCAGAGCACATAGTCTCGGTCGTTGGAAAAGTTGACTCAAAAGTGCGATTGATAGTTTCAACTGTGAAGAATTTTAATATATCTGTAACGAAAAGTAATCAATAAAACTCCTTCTGTGCTGCATGGGATCCATGCAACAAGGGATTAGATGATACTATCGATAATGGGCAGAGAAGGATTAGTCTCTCGAAGATTACGAACTGTGTGTTAGTTTCAAGATGCGTTCGTAGCAATATTTTTATAAGTGGCAGTAATTTCCGCTTCGAAAATCCATTAACTCTGGTCATATTTTTTCTATTTGACTGAACTAATCGTGATGGAAAGAAGTATTCCTACTTTTCTGTTAGCAAGATGTGTACTGTGTGTTAATAGTGTATATGCGGTTGCGAAATATATAATTTTTAGTGGGAAAATATGAACCGTATTAGAATTTACTAGTATGATTACAGAAAATCGTCTAAAACTGTAAGCAGGATTGTACCTAAATCCGTTCTATTTCTCCGTCTCCGATATACCACCGCTTTAACCCATCGGTGAAACTGGCTAGTAATTAATTTAAATCGGTATTAAAGACCATAAAAACAGTTGATAAAGTTTTAAGATTCCCAAGAAAGTCAAAATTTCCACCACAGTTTGCCTGGTGCTGTAGCTGGCACTAAGAAAGGAGTTATTGATCGATTCTTTAACAGCTTAAAACGTTGCCTTAATTAAGATAATTTATTCATGACGATCGTTGGGACCAACAGCTTCAAGTGGCAAATGCAGATTTGTGAAAGCGTAAGGGAAGTTAATCTCGTAAAAGGAGAGATCTTAATCCTTGTTTCCGTTCGCCCATAATTCTTTTCACAAACTACTTTTACAACTACTCTTAATGTTTCCCGAAGATTATAAGTTCAACAAAAGAAAGTTTAATCACAAATGCTGGATACAGTTCCTTGTTTTCATCAAGATCGTACGATTTAAACATTTCAAATTATCCTGCCTCTGTATTGTGGTTTCATAACTGGAATCGTATTCTGATGATAATTTGTATCTTCTGATTGCCGTTTTCATACTTTAACTAGAATTTTCCCTAAAATTTGGTTACTTTCGAAATACATTGTCCCTTCTCGTTCTGTGTACGTTATGTGGTCCAATTCTAGACTAGCCCAGTTGAGCATGATTAATTTACCACACTATACAAAGCCCAAAAGGTACTGATTCAAACCATTTTACATATATATGAAAATTCTGAATTTAAAATTACTTTTATAACTTTCCTGAAGGAACAGAACTTTATAAGATTCTATGTTTACCAGTATATCTACGAATAAACTGAAAACAATGTAGTCACGAGAACAAAAGAAAACCATTATACACCCTTTGCTGTGTTATGTACACACTTCGCTCTGCCTTTAATTTCAACAACCTAACAAAAGATTCAATCAACAGGGTGGGAGGAGTTGATATGAGAAAGTTTTTGTGGATTTACTGGTATGTAAATAATTCGCAGCTAGATGACCCGTGAGAAAATTTCGGGAATAATATACGCTGCTGGGTTGTAGTCGCGTGAAAGAGGAACAGGCTAATTAGAAGCAATAGTTTTTATCAACAGCTGAAACGGACACTTACGATATCTAACTAAACAATTAGATAAAAGATTTTGTGGCGTAAAACATTCACATGACACAAACCAGTGGTAATTGACACTACTTAACAGAAAAATTATAAAAAGCAACTTACTATAAAAAACACACACTGTTTACCGATGTCTCTGTTATGTGTGGTGCTGCTATCTATCGGTAACGCGATTAGTCCCTGTCCCCCTAGCGGCTTTGCTCTGAACTGCCTCATACACGTGACATTGATAGTTAATACTTTCGCCTTTTACGGGTGGAAGTCAGATAAATACCGTTCTTAATTCACGATTTTACCAAATCAGGAGACCTTAATATTTAAAATGTTACCTTATTTATTGATTTCGGTTCGGTGCAAAGGAAGATAAAGAGGGTCATCGCAGTTCATCACACATTTTAGACAGTAATTATACTTTTGCCCTTTAATGGCCGAATTCAAAAATATCCTTTCTTAATTTTTTTTTTTAACCAAAGCGGAGACTTTAATATATGAAATGATACCACATTCATCAATTTCGGTTTGGCATGTGGATAGGTAAGTGTCTCGACATCAAAAAAACACCTTTTAGAAATGTTAATATTTTTGCCCTTTACTCATCGGACATTACTTTCTCAATTTAAGGTATTTCCAAAGCGATGACACCTCATTTATTGATTTTGATTAGGTATGAAGAGAGATAAATGACCCGTCGTAAAAAACACCTTTTTAAGAAACGTTGATAGTTTTGCTCTTTGATGGCCGAATTCCGAAAAACCCCTTTCTTAATTCATAATGTTATCAAGCGAATAACGTATTCTTTAAAATGATACCTCGTTCATCGATTTCGGTTAGGAATGAAAGGAAATAAGTGGCTATCCTCCGTAAAACACCTTTTAGAAGTGATGATACTTTTGCCTTTACGATAGAATTCCGAAAAATTCCTTTGTTAATTTGTAATATTTCTACAGCGGGGACCTTAATCTTTAAAATCATACCTCATTTATTGGTTTTGATTAGGTATCAATGTAGATAAATGGTCCGTCTCAAAAATCACCTTTTAATAATTGTTGATACTTTTGCCCTT
The DNA here is from genome assembly GCA_031002005.1 of Vandiemenella viatica. NCBI lineage: Eukaryota > Metazoa > Arthropoda > Insecta > Orthoptera > Morabidae > Vandiemenella > Vandiemenella viatica. The sequence continues at coordinate 45,329,012 of JARYHS010011408.1, forward strand.
TAATGACCGAATCCATTTCTTAATTCATAATGTTATCAAAGCGGATGACTTAATGTTTAAAATGATATCTCGGTTATTGATTTCGGTTTTGTATGAACGGAGATACGTGGCTCGTCATCAGAAAAACACCTTTTAGAAATGATGATGGTGTTGTCCTTTACGATCGAATTCCTGAAAATTCCTGCCATAAATTTATGATGTTTCTAAAGAGGAGAAGTTAATTTTAAAATGATACAATATTTATTGGTTAGATTAGGTTTGATGATAAGTATCTCGTCACAATAAAAGCTGAAACCTTATACATACGATAGTCATAAAGTAAAATATGAAAAGAGATAAAGAAGAAGGCAATATGGCTGTCGACTACCACCTCGCTGATAAAGAAACCCGCTTGCTCTCTCTCTGAAAGGCTGAGCCGCGTTGGATCGCAGCTTCATTATGATTTACGCCGCATTCTCCCTGGCGGACTAGCAAATTAACAGCGACGCCGGACTTGGCGCCTCTCCCAGAAGCGCGGGGTGTAGTCTTATTACGGCATTATACTTGTTTAAACACCGCCAAAGTTTGGCCATCATTCTTGTGGTCGAATACCCGCAGAGCCTGTTAAGTAAATCTAACGAGAGGGCTGTAAAACTTGTTCATTAACGCGATGCTGTTAACAAGTAATAGAGCTAACAGAGAACTGTGGGCTGCATACATTTCATTTCGGCTAGGGTATTCCAAGAGTAAACCTCGAACACTTGCAAGGCAATAAGGTGATACAGCTCTACAGGCATACCGAGTGCGGTGGATCAGTGGTAACGCTCTGGCCCTGCATTCGGGAGGTCGCGGGTTCGAATTCCCCGTCCGACCATACAGTTTTCGATTTTTGTGGTTTCCCGAAATCACTCCAGGTGAATGTCAGGATGGTTCCGTGAAAGGACCGTGGAAAAATTCTTATCCGTTCCTGGCCTCCAGTCCTTTCCTGGCATCCAGTCCTTTCCTGCCTCCAATGGCCTCGACGTCGATGGGACGAGAGGAAAAAAATCTGTTCCCTGTCACAAACACTTATTTAGCTTGAGGTGTTAAATCTTTCCCTTAAAATCACTGTGGGAAACATTTGGCTGCAGTGTCTCGTTTTAAGTTTCCCCCAGATATTACACAAGAGCAGAAAGCCCGTGTGCCTCCAACATTGTTTAAGTCTAACTAAGATACCCCTTTAATTAAATTGTGAATAAACAATCGATTTAAATTTCCAATATCATTTCCATAAGTGGTGATTTGCTTTCATTACAGTATCTATCAAAGGAAATGATACTTCAATTACCTTTACGATAATTCTGTTTGCGAATGAAAATAAAGCAAGAGATCGTACCGTATGCAAACACACAGTCAGCATTCTGCGACTGATATCGATTGGACAACAGTTGTAAGAGAACTGCAGCCTAATTTAATCGGCACGTACAGTACTCGGCTGAGATTCTTATTGGAATGTTGGCCTACGCTGGATTTCAGGACTTCAAACGGAAATTGCTGTGAATTCGATAGGGAATGCGATTAACACCGTTCCTTAATTTCACGGAACCGTAAACAGTATCTTGTGTTTCCGCAAACAAGCACGTGTTAATGAAATGAAATCGGAGTTTCGCGGCTCGAGGAAGTTTTAATTAACTGAAAATCGATGACGGATTAATTAAAATAAATTGGTTCCGAGAAGGGAGGCTTACCAACTGCGCTATCGCCGATTCTGAATCGTTCTAGAACTGCTCAGGCGTAAAGTAATTTCCAAGCAATTAAAACAATTACACAACTCAAGAGTAAATTATTCACATATTTTAAGTTTTTAATTTTCTTTTGTGTTGTTTTGCGTCATGTAGAGAGGTTTTAGTTCTTACGCTCTTGTGAACACTGTTTTATAAAAGAAGAGGGAAAAAGCTTTTGCACCGTGTAGAAGTTGTTTCATTCTTATTGTTTTTGATTACTGTTCTTTCGGCATAACTCATAAGCATAAACGAGATCTTAGTTTTACGCTCGAAGTACGTCGCTTGTATTGCAGCGAATGGTGAATTTTGATCTCTTTGTGACATTTGCTATCTATATTCCAAAAAAAAAAAAAATCTTAATCGCAAAGCCATAAAAACCTATATATACAGAGGTGAGTAAAACAAATAGCGTGGTTCGGTTTTTATAGAGCAGGCATCCAAATAATTTCAAACAATGCTTTATAAATTAGCTACAAATATAAAAAAAAAACAATAAAAAAGTCAATCCAGTGTCTACATTGCTGATGAACCATCTAAAAAGACTTGATAATTCTATTAGACATTTATGGTTTCAGAAATCTTGTGTTAAATTGATAGCTTCTTAAATTTCTTACCTATCACAAAGGAAGTAGAATTCATATGATAATTTTATTATTATTATTTCAAACTTTAACTTCTCGTTAGCGTCAAAGGAGAGGATAGGGAGCACAGAACGGAAAATAATTGGAGGAACAATTCCGACATTCGTCTAGTGGTTCCAGGAATACACGGACGAATGAAATGAAAGGTGAATGGCTGGATAGCGGATTGAACCTTGTAACGTAGATGTATATATAAGATTTGTGTAAAACTATATATAATTTCGAATCTGAGATTTAACGTTCGGATTATTCTGTTTAGCTGACGTGAATTAAATATTGTCACTGACAGAGTACTCAGCTGGCCTCCGCTCGAGAGCAGTAGTCAGCATTACAGCGACAGACGCACTCGTGTGATGTAGGCGAGACAGACTGTTTAGAGCAGTGGTTCCCAACGGGGGTGGTATCATACACGCATGGGTGTTGGAAAGATCATTGGGGGCGTAGAGAACGAACTCCCGCCCCTCTGCTTTCCAGTATTATATATCCCATTTCACCTAAGAGGAGCGGCATCGAATCACTTTCAAAAAGTAAATTACTAGACAAAAATGTTGGAGCACTATGGGTTACTAAATTTATTGAAAAAAAGGGGAATCGGTATGTCTTTTTTTCTGAGTAATTTAGTAATTAATAGGGGCGCGGTAGGTCAAAAAAGGGTTTGAACCATTGTTTGCTACAGTTTACGACCGCCTAGCGTATTTGTGTTTAATAAGTGTGTTGTAAAGTACACACCGAGCGTGGTGGATGAACGGTTAACGTTCTGGCCACGCATTCGGGAGGACACTGGTTCGAATCCCTGTCCGGACATCCAGATTTGGGTTTTCCATGGTTTCCCCAAATCACTCCACGCGAACGTCGGGATGCTTCCTTCGAAAGGCCATGCCCGAATTCCTTACTATTCCTCGTCCCCAATCCCATCCCGCCTCTAATGACTAAGCCCTTGATTTATAGGTTCTAAAAAACCATATTTAGGTTTATTAAACTCACGTTTATGCTTTTATAGGTTTTTAAAATTCTAATTTAGTAACTTACAGGTTTTTAAAGGAGATAAAATTAAAAACAGGCTATATATGCTGCCATAGTGTGCCATAGTGTTAAAAACATTGTGACTTTATAGTACTATGTCAAGTACTCCTTAAAAACTTCTAACACGACATTGCTCGATCACATTTAAACATGCTAAATAAACCGCTATTACGTTCACACACAACATTTCGTCTTTATTGTGTATGGTAAACAACTCATTTAAAACTTTTAATTTGACACTGAACAATGAAATATTTTGACAGTTCTTCAAGAGTAAACCCTCCTCTCTCTTCCGTTAAAATTCTCTTGAATGCGGAAAAACTACGCTCCTCATCACATCAGGTAAGAGGGGCGAACTTCATATCACCGATTTCTTTAGGATTCCAGGGCAAAATTTCCTATTCCTTTAGTCCAGAGAGTACACGACCTATGTGTTCCATCCTCTTGAAGTCTGGACTGCGGGCTAAAACAACTCCTGCTTCTTAGCTATAGACACCCCAACTGGTCCAGGGGCCATTTTGGCCCTCACTTCATGGATGATTTCAAGTGCTTTTAGTCAACGGTAGAGTACCTCCTTCCAACTTCTTGATTGAAAATTCTAGGTTGTAAAAATATGCCTTTATATAAGTCAACTCCTGTGCAGCTCGTACTGAGTTCAACACTTTCTTTGCATTTACTATAGCAATAGCTTCGCTTTCATCTAATTATTCGATGATCTCCATGATGCTTTCATAGTTTTCTGTATAATATATTGCGGCTGAGAGACAGGTCCCCCATCGAGTCACTACTGGCTCGGGAGGGAGTATTGATGGAAGCTTTTCCCTGAAAGTAACTACTCTACTTGTCACTTTTGGGAATATTTTCTTCACTGAAGAAGTTATCTCGTCAACTACAGGGTACTGTTCCCGAATTTTTTCAGCTACTCGGTGGAGCCCTTGAGTTAGTCAAGTGACATGCGCCATTCGGGGATGGAAACTCTTTAAACACTTCCCTGGTTTTATAATATAAGGTGCACTGTCTGTCATCAACAACTGCAACTTATCCTCGTGTTTTGGATCTGGCCCCAACACCTTTAATGCATCCCTTACAGCAATTGCCACAGTAGAGTGGTTTGTCGTTGGAAGTTCTCTGCACATAATGACATGGGGTATACTAGGTTCCTCAAATGCGAACTTGCCCATATCTGCCGCAGGCATCTGTCGTCTCATCTACACTTAACCAGATAAAATGGTCAGCAATTTCCACCAGTATTTCTTCAATGGTTTTCTCATACATATGAGGCAAGTAATTCTTTCTTAAAATGGATTCATCTCATATTTTTCTGTTACAAAATTCTTCCAAAAAGGTTTTCGGGACTGCATTCTGGAGGGTTGAAACTGGTATATTAGCGGCAGTGAGAGCTTGACACAGACGCAGGTTAAACGAATCTTCTGCACCCAGCTTTATACTCTGATTCTGTTCGGAAGCATTTCTCCTGGTAACATTTGCCAAATGGGTTGCTGAATTCTGATACTGTAGTAGGCTACGCGGGGTCGTTTATCTGCAGGCATCCATACAGAAGACAAAAATAAAAATAGTCCACCTGAATATAAAACCCCGGATAATACCCAGTTAATATTATGAAATTTCACCCAGCAGTCTAGAGTCTAGACTGTCACTTTATGTTACTTTAGAAATGAAAACAAATAAAATCTATTTTTTAAAAATATATTCGTATATAAAGCATATTAAACTTTTACACATGATTAACAATTTATAATTTTCCCATCTGTAGAAAAGTTCTTATCTGTTCCAATCCACTCTCGCAGGAGACTACTTCTTGAGGATTTCTGTTTAGGCATGATTGCTATTAAAGAAGGAACTAAAAGTATGTAGGCCTGCACAATGTTTTAGTTTCCGTGTTACCACTAAACGATGATGGCATACAACTGTTAATTTCTCAGGAAGGGTTTGCGTTCCTGAGATTTTTAATGTTTGACATGCTATGTTTCTAACTTGCTTTGTCGATTTGTTTCTACTGAATGTAAACCTTATTAATAATGTGAAGTTGCCACTCCGCATTGTTACATCTTTTCTCAATGTTACCGTCAACAATGAGGTTAAAACACAACCTTTAATATTGTGGTGAACAGTTATTCCAATTTTAAAATGTATCCATTGGTGAACAGTTATTCCAATTTTAAAATATATCCATTTGTTTTACACATAAACGTATTCCGTTTACCCTCCAAGTTCGGCTTCACCTTCTGACTCTGCGAGGGATCATTCCAATAGCGCGCATATTTGCAGTGTCTTGTATCTTAGGATTCACGTAGTAATAGATATAGCTGGGGATGGTGACTGGCCGGATCGCCCATGTGACTTGGATCGATGTAGAAGAAGAAAACGAAATTTTTGAGAAGGAAGGGGGAAAATGAAGCAGCCGTAGCCTGTCAATAAGGCACTGTTCCGGCATTTTTGCCTGGAGGGGAAAAGGAAAACCACGGAATACCATTTCAGAACAGCTGTTGGTGGGGTTAGAACCCATGGCGTCTCCCGAGTCCAGATTAATAGCCCACGACCCGTGCCCCTGAGCTAATCCGGTGGGTCATTTGCTTTATTTAAGTAACAAAATTATAGTGGGACTGGATCAGTCCATCGAATTAGGTGCTTTTAGGTTCTAAAAACTGAATTAGGTCATAACATGAAAATTAGGTTATTTTAGGTCCTATTAAATTTATGAATATTATTAGTATATACAAAAGACGAAAAGGAAAGTTAAAATTTCGAGAATATTAGGTTGGGAACAAAATAGGTTCGAACCTAAGAATTCGGGGCTTACTAATGAACTCGACGTCGACGAGGCGTAAAGCTATAAGTAAAAAAAAAAAGTAAAGTACACTGTGTAATCAGTACCTTACCACTTAAACCAGTTTCAAGCTATTATTATCAGAAGAAACAATTGAAATTTATGTTCTGCAATCGTTCGTGGCCTAATAGCTGAAAAAATGTGGTCCACAATGTGCAGAATAAACAAAACGTAACTACGGTTAATAGCAAACAAACTTTCATAATCTGCACCACTACGAATGCCAAGGCAAGGCATTAACTGCGCTCCCACCAGGGTCTGTTACTCCGATGAAACGCATTCTACAATAGATTGTGCTCAGTATATGATAATTATAGGAAACCCCTGAACTTTAAACTGTCGTTCTGATATATCCCAGGTCTCAAAACTACTTTGGTCCGTTTCGTTTGCGAAGCCTGTGTGCCGCACCGAGTCAGTCCTCTATCCCGCTGGTAGCTTGCCGTGTGTTATGTGAGTGACCCTTCGCGTGCTTCGGACATCAAGTGCTGCCAGACCACGAGAGGCTTTCACAGACGGCTCGCTTCCCTCTAAAGGCTTTCTTCCTATTGAAGTCCTCCTTTGTCGAATGCCATTTTATTCGTTTCAGACTGCTAGCGTACACCGGAGGGAATTCCTTTCAACTTATTGTAACTCCTTGATCAAAAGCGAATAAAAGTTTTGTTTAGTGACGAGATGACAGTGCACGAATCTCATTATGATTAAGTCCTAAGCATGCTGTCTTCCAGCTACACCTTCCGACTTCTAGAAATACTAAGCTAACAATCTACGACTTCTTCTTCCTAGAATTTATCCCACATTGTAGGGTCTGCTTTACTGAACGTCTTCTTCCCTTTATGCCGATCTTGTGCATCTTCAGTGAGACATTTTATCTAACAAGCTAAGTAAATTTGTTAATTAGTGCAACTTCTCAGATAAAATGGTCTAAGTTTGCTTCAGAACAGCAGTGCCATATACACACTTGTTAATTGCAATAAAAATTAATTTTCGCTTTGTCATAAAACTAGGGACCAATCCAGTAAAAATCCTACAATATATTTTTTTTTTTAAATTTGTAAGTGTAATCTCCTTTACTCTTAGAGTTGTTTGTTTTCATAATTTTTATAAACGATTTCAAATATAACAGTTTGAGGCTCAAGATCTGCAGAATAGTGAGGAATTCATCCGATTGCTTAGAAAATCTTTGTGATCTGGATGTTATTTCGACATGGTGCGACGAATGCAAACTTTCACTAAAACATAATAAGTGCAAGGCATTGTGTATAACTTTAAAAAAAAAATCCGTTTGTTGAGGAATAAACAGCAAATAGTTCAGTTATTTATATGGTCGATTCCCTGAAGTATTTGGACGTAACGTTAAAAAGCAACATGAAATAGGTTTATTGGTCAAACTTTGAAAGACGGTAATGCAGTAACAAAGGAAATAGCGTGCAAAACTCTTGCGACACAACATTTGGACTACTGTTCTCCTGTTTGGGATCCGTATAGTAACGGGTTAATGGACAGTGTAGAAAAAGTACTGAAAACAGCAGCTCGATTCGGGACTACTTGCCACAGCTCTTATAAAACTGTCACAGAATTGATTACAAATTGAATACAACACAACTCATTGAAAACATAAAAGACACACATGCCTGACACTGCAACTCTGGTATCATTTGACATTCAGAACATGTATACAATATCCCCACAGCAGAAACAATTCAAGTGATACACAAGAACGTACAAACATATAACACAGTACCAAACACACACATTAATGAACTAATAAACATACTAGAACTCATAATAGCACAGAATTACTTCAACTTGAACAACACTCATTACTTACAACAGGGACTCCCTATGGGATCTCAAATATCAGGAACACTAGCCAATATCTTCATCAACTTCATTGAAGGAGAAATATTCAATAAAATAATCCCCCAAAAAGGTTTTCGGGTAATTTATTTGTTTCGTTACGTTGATGATATTTTATGTCTCATTAACGAACCGTTAGAACGCAGAAAGTAATTACACCAAGATATAAACACACTACACGAAACATCACATTCACATTACAAATAGAACACAATGGCCAATTAAATTTTATGGATCTAACCATAGCTAAAAACCAGAACAAACACACATTCCAAATATACAGAAAACCCACAACAACAGACCAAGTAACACACTCCTCATCAAACCATCCACACAACCACAAATAGGCTGCAATAAGACACATGCTAAACAGAATCTCTTTAACAGAACAGAATTACCAGAAAGAACTTACTCAGTACCATAAAAGAAATAGCCAAGAACAGTAGATACAAAACACACTTGGTTGATGCATTAAATAGAAAGATAGTAAATAAGTTAGAAAAAGCTAAAACAAAGAACACCACCACCACACCACACCAGTTCATCAACCAAAACAAAAATACTTCAGCAACAGTAACACCTCAAATCACACAAACATCCAACAACATAGAACACAATGGAAAGACGTTAAATCATGACATACTCAAACAAGCATACACACAGGGTAACAAATATATTTAAGAGACAAGGGATAAACATTGCTCTTAAAACAGACAATTCAATAAAAAACAAATCAGAACTGAAACACAAACAAATAAATTCTGTAACTCTGGCGTATACCAACTGACATGTCAGTATTGTGATGCAGTCTATATCGGCCAAACAAGGAGACAATTCCAGACACTATATAAGGAACACTTGAGAGCATTAAAGTATAGTAATCATTCAACTTTTGCCGAACATCTCTTAGAAAATAACCATTTGTCCACAAACATAAAAACAGACATGAAAATCCTAACAACAAACTACGAAAAACACAATATTCTAACTCTTCAAGAAAATTATTAAATTCAGAAAGCAATAGTCTCAGGAAAACACGTACTCAATTATCATATAAATTTAACTAACCAAACTTTATTCAAGCTAACAAACATCGAAACTGACAGATAACAACATTAAACACCCAAATTTCACCACAATAGTAGTTTAACACCACATTGCATTTCACCCATCCACAAGACATACACATTTTGGTTAAAACAAAGCAAAACACACATACAAAAATATAAGTACAAAAATTCGAATTCTTCGCTCACGCCACTTCCGACAGAGCACCGCCGGAAAACAGCTAAACAACAGCAGCGCGCACATAAAAACTGAAGTTTGACAATGTTGAGGACAAAAACTGTGCTTCAAAGTGCATTCATAAGATACCAATTTTGTACAAACTGTGTAAATATGTACAATAGCGTAAACAGCATGCTGGTTGAGGTCACAGGCGACCAACAACCACACCTTAAACAGAAATGTAAAATGTAAGTGATAATATGAATCTATCTCATTACATCTATGTAAACAAGACGTTCTGCTTGATAATTGAAAACTGATATGTAAATATGAGTCATATTTATGCTTACTATATATAAGAAAAATTTCGTTACATGTAAAAAAAAATATGTTAACATGTCACAAATTACAGAAAACATTGTACGCTGAAGACACCTTTACAAGAGGCGAAATGCGTCCGTTAAATAAATATTATCAAAAACAGTTGTACTGGCGTAATTATTAAAGAATAATTATTAATTTAATAATTATAGTTTGTTCTATAAAGTCTTGAAAGGACAGTTGAACGTTGTTGGTTCGTGGTAGACATGAAAGTTATGACCTCGGTCATAATCGAATGAATGCTTCTCTTCCACGGACTGCAAACTATAGGTGATGAAGTCTGATTTTGGTTGGTGACCCCGGTGATGTAATGTTTTATCAAGTTGGAAAATAAATCTAGTATTTTACCTTAACTGTGGAAATACTGTTATTAACTTACATGGAGAGCGTGACAGTGACGCGTGGATAAATTAGTAGCGGAAATCTATATAACATAATTGTTTGCTGTTTCCGTGAAAACGCGCTGGAAGAGAAGTGAATTTTTTTATATATTATAGATTCGAGCTGAAGCAGATCAAAGACAATAGCGCGACAGAGAGTCTACAGCAAGTGTTAGCAGAGATCTGGGCAAAGACGACAAGAAGAGAGTGTTGGTAGTAAGAGCGTCGCAGAGAAGCGATAGTGACTAACCACTAGAAAAAAAGCACACTTCAAGGAACAACACGATTCGACGAACAGCGACGTAAACGTACAGCGCGTGTTTCGAGCAGTATCCGGTGAAAGAAGACTGCGGAAAAATTGGAAATAACCCATATATATTAACCCAGCATTTCATTGACAATTTATCCTGAATAGTATCCTAATTTCATTTTCTTGAAATTTCTTTAAGAAAGGCTAATTTTCCCATTCTGTCATCGGTGATGACAAAAATACTTCTTGTCAGAACAGACAAGGAATCCTTTGACAATTAGTAAATTTGAACGATTTGCTTTTGAGTAGTATTGTATTGGACCGTCGGTTAGGAAGGGGGGAGCAAATACATTGATGAAATATAATTATTAATAATATGTATGACATCCAATAAGTTGGTTATTTGGTTAAATGGTTAACTAGAACCATTATTTCTACAAGAAGTTAGTTTTACACAAACTTATACTCAATTTATTTAGTCTTCTGGCTTATACAAGGCCGGGTATAGTTAACGTTACGTTAAACATAATCCAAAAGCAACAAACAAGCAATACCCGACATTTACAATCCGCCGGATAAAAGCAAACATAAAACTGATTTAGATATCTCAATGATTTTGCAAAGTCAACATGTTTTAAAGTGGCATCACAGGCCAACAACTTAAAGTTATCATTTACAAAAGAATCACAGGGGCGCCGTTTAAAGTCAAAAGCATCGTTTGAATTTAAAACAATGAGCAAGATGCTTCGAATTTGAAGTTAAGAATATGAAACGTTGGATAACTCAGTAATTGTTATGATGGGAGTAGAGTCTAATCTCAGGAGCCGTTTACAGGTTAGCAAGCCTGGTTAAAACCTAATGGAACTGTGGACCTTTGCGTCGGTACTTTAACGTAATCGCATCTTCTCAACAAGGTGTATCACGCTCTGTGCCACTGCTGCAACGAATGCCAGATTTGCGGATATGTCCGCGCTAGCACATCAGCTTACAATCTCTGGCAGGTGGACCGCTCAGCTTCCAGCCCATCTGAGCAAGACTATGCGAACAGACACAGTCACTGATCAACGGCTAAGGGCGTGTCGGGTGACACGTCCGCACTGTAGCTCGTCTCGGCAGCAAGTGAAGTCGAATATGGCCTCGTGTCCTCTTGTAGCGGCAAAGCCAGCTTTCCTCTCTCTGCACATGGAACAGAAGCCTTGAATTAACAACTGTGAACCCCTGTATCCGTTCACGATTGGTGCATCGGTATATGTCCATCATCACGTGCTTTGTGTCGTCGCTAACATTTGCTACCCGTTATCGCACATTTTGCTTGACCTTGTCGGGGAAGGGATGAGGTCAGTAAACTCGGCAGGTAACGGTTCCCGCGCGCCACCCCTTTGTGAGCGAAGGCGTCAACATGTCGGTGACACTGGGCATTGTCCCGTTCTCTGAACGTTCAAAACTGCAGTTCCAACTTCCCACATTTAATATTTTCTGAATGGCAAGTTTTGCACAGAAATTAAATCATATAATAATAAATCTGGCTGCCCGGGTTTAATAAATAATTATTCACCTATGAATCAACCCTACTATTTATAATATTTACAATTTAGATAAATGAATATTACAAGGAAAATCTGAATATTAATTAATTATTTATTAATATTCATTGTCGATGACTCTGTCATACCACAGTATTGAGCTTTGCATGTCCAGTAGTTTTGTTTAGTCAGTATCTCACGCTTGTTCACTCTCAAGTTTTGGCCCATTTGAGTCGAAATATTTTCTCAAATGTTCTTCGGAGTGAGTGATAATGGAGGGTGTCTCGAAAGGGAGTGAGATATCTATGCTTGATTTATTCAACCTCATTCACTCGCAAAAAAAGGACTATCTTAACCTTCATACTAAATTAGAAGAATGTATCTCTATCCTTCACTCACTAAAGGAAGACAATCTTGCCCTTCATACTAAATTAGACGAAATTAGCTATGCCTTTCAGGCAGAATTTAACGCTGAAAATAGCAAATTAGTAGACTCATTAAATTTGTCGTACATGTCTAAAATTGCAAAGGCCGATAATCGACTGTCGGAGCTGCAGGACAAGGTAGTCAGTAATGGAACATGAGGACATGCTGTACCCAATTTTCCCTGTGAGGGAACAATGTTGTTTTTTTTCGCGACAGCGATTTTTTTCAGTCTTTATGACTTTAATATCTCATCCTAAAGACGAAGCCTAAAGTCATTCTACTTGTCTTTCGCTCCAGTGACCGGACATCTTTGCGCAATCGGCAAGACGATTTATACGTAACTGTACACTAAAATACCAGGTGAATATCCTACCCCCAGCTTTGAGTGCAGATGTCTACCTGCAGGAGTGCGAGTGTTGATTCTCATTCAGTATCATGTGTAACAGTATTGGTGGCTTTGGCGAAAGGGGGGGGGGGGTTAGAGGGGGCCAAAATGGGGCTACGTACTTTATGGACGCTTCCCTGGGTGCAGAAGCAGAAAATGATAATCTGTTTCTAAACTCTCAAGATACGCACAAAAGATTCCACATTACACTACAACATGCCTAAACATTCGTAAAAGTCTCATACAAGTTTTTTATGTTACAAAAAATCATGAAATTAAAATTTCTTGATATTGGACATCTGATGTTGCTCTCTGTATTTTGAAATTATTGTAGTTGACGTTTTACTCTTTGTATCTTGTACGAGCGAAGAGTGTTATAGTTTAAAAATCCGGGAGCCGTAGGCAGGGAAAACGATTAGTGGAACGAGCTGGCTAAGTGAGAGGGAAAAATTGTGTGTACGAAGATTAGTACAATTTGAAATTGTAACTACAACGCACAGGCAAAACATGGCGGAAAATTTTCGTCTCAGAATTATGCATTTGACGAAGAGAACAATGCGAACACTCTATCGAAAAATTTACACGGTTCGCCAACAGATGCCGTATGTCTCTCCACGAAATTGTTGTTTTTTCTGTACAGCTGTGAAATGTGAGACTTGAGTGGATTTTCAGCAAAGAATTTCAGTTCGGATTGCATTTCGGCATAACCACAGGATCTGCTGATACCGTTGTTTGAAATTCCATACATCAACTTCACCTCACAGACCTGGGTCAACAAGGCAGAATTTGCCGGCATATATTAGCAACAAGTGAAAACGCTGTTACAAGGACCATTCTATTATTGGATGGTTGCGAATCTTCGTCGACGCCATAATATAAATTAATACAATCAAATGACGTTGCAGAAAACAAAGATTTATCAGAGCAATCCATTATAAACCCTGTCAACTCTCATATCTCTATTACCTATCGGTGACATTCCGTTAATGTACTCTCCGAAAATTTGCTAATGTGATCGGATGCAGCTCGAAAGGCATGATCAATGGCTGTGTATGAGTATAAAAGTTGGATGTGTTGTGTAATCTACCAACTACTGGGTTTATTACGTTTCATATGTTGGTCTTGGTCAAACGAGACGTTGCTAGAATAGATTATCCTGTCACATCAAATATTATGTCATGGCGAAATTTGTCTCGTTAAATAGTATCGACGTATTCGGTGCTGTGTATGAAGATTTAATTACTTTCGTAGTTTTATTGAGGCGGTAAGAGCGAAAAATCCACACATTCGCTTATAACTACCAACACCTGCATTGTAGGTAGGTTTACAGTGGTTTCACTTTAGGTTATTCATCAATTTATTTTCTCTTAACTGCGAGTATGGAAAAATACAATACCTTGTAAGTTATATTTATTAATATACTTCAATTAAAAACAAAATAATGCACTAAATATTATTGATCTTAGTTTCAGAACAGTGATAAAAAAAATCACAAAATATACATTAATTAAGACAACTACTGGACAACGGTCCCATTAAACACTATTATAAACTTTTGGGCTTACTGATATTATGATATGTTGTGAAATAAGTCTCATATAACAGCATTCCACAACAGGCTTCAACAATATTTTTTCTGTATACCTCTGCAGCTTTTATCAGTTACTTCTCGTTGCGTGCTTATAGTAGAGCTGTTGACTTATGATTCAGTTCGATGGGTTTTTACAAACATCGAAAACTGTAGAATTATTTCTGATTACATAATATGTTGACCAGAACAAGTTACGCGTTCCAGACTAATTTCTGCATTCTTTCTCTTTTCTTCTGCTTCAGATGCCACGCCCGACTCCGGGGCGAGAACAGTTACCGCGGAGGGTAAACTGCGGTGATTGGCCGTTGCTTTCCTCAGCGCGTGTTCGTACGTGTTATTGTAGTTGTCGGTGAATGTGATAGTGTGTGTTCAGTGTAAACTGTTATTTGTGTCGTATGACATATAAGATGAATAAAGGAGAGGGAGATAGTCTTCTGAAAGATACCAGATTGGCTGCCAAGCTTAACGTTCCCACCTTGCAAACGAATTACTATTAACAGTGTCATATGCCCACCCTCCTTATTCACTGCGTAGATTTTTGCGATTTGATGCGGGACATTGGCGCACAATCTGGTGGTTAGTAACTGTGCACCACCACCTCTTCTACCCTGCCGGACAAGTACTGATGATGAAAATTTCTTCCACGACCAAGACTCGACCAGCTAAACCCCTGTCAGCGCCCGACTCAGTCACGGTGCCACAATCAACTGAGCCAACCTGGCCGACTATTAACGCCTATCTAAAGAGAATTTGCAGAGATTTTAGCAGCTATAGATGTATATTTTTTAGATCTTCCCGCATCACATTCATTAGTGTAGTATTGGACAAAGAGCATTGAAATAAATGCTGACTACGAAGAAAAGTAAACGCATTTCGTAACTAAAAAACACATTGTTTCACTGCCAGGGCTCAGAAGATTTCACATTACCATAGTATTCAAATTTGAAGGTCGTAATACTTGTGTATACCCTGTAGGCAGCTGTTGGGACACTAATGTAGATGATGCCGAAGCTGGTTTTACAGTGCACTTAGAATGATGGACTGTGAAAGCAATTATCCTTAACGTCTGAGCGCGGCGTGACGAGTTTATCACAGCGTCGGACGGTGTAAGGAGCTTGTTTTCGGGTTTGGTCTCGGCGGAAACCGGATCACGGGATAGCACCTCGCGGCTATTGGCAATGCGCGGCCGCCAAAACATGCGGTGGCGCGTGTCCGGACTATCTTCATTGCCGCCCCAGGGCAGGTTCTGCCGTAAAGTCGTATAAGCGGCGCACAGCCGAGCATCAGATAAGAATGGCCTCCTGGGGCTACGGCTCGGAAGACAAATCTCCGACGGAGCAGTTGGGCACTTTACGAGCCCGCGGGACGGGGCGTACGTACCGTACTGTTGGGCCGTAAAAAGAAATACTCCTGCAACTTCTCAACAGCGCATCAACGCAGCTGTCGGCCCTTCAAACCGTGTGCTTGGCAAAAATACGCTCCCGTTCAGAGTGAAGTATTTACTTGTTTTAACCATCCACACAAAGTCGAAGCTAGCATTGTGGCGGACGAGAGGTAACATTTGTGCTAGATATTTGTGAGGACAAGTTTTCGGTCAAAGGCCGAGCCATTCTGGTTTCGATTTTTTTTATGGTTTCTCGAAATACTCGAGGCAGAAGGGAAGGCCATTGTTCAATTTCTTTCGTTCCTTGTACAGTCTTCTCTTGCTCAAGTAACTTCGTAGTTGATAGTCACGAATGAGAAAAAATAAAATGAAATATGAAATTCATTTAGTTGATATTAGCTGTTACCCGCGACTTCGTACGCATGTACTTAGAATTTTATTGCTAGTATTGAGTACAGAAAGTTGTAAGTTACCTGAAAGAGGTACTACACAAACTGACTGAGACAGAAACAAAGCCTGAGTGACCAATATAACATTACAGAGACTTACACTCTGTCACCGTTTAGTTAGTTTTCGAAATTTCATGACAAAATGTTATTTATTCCGAGAAACGTATCCTATATGCTTCCTAATGATAAGTAGTATTTCCTTGACAATTTCATAAGCAAAATAAACAAACGGAGAGACAGAATTACTTTTTCATTTTCAATATTGGTGTAGATAAGCTTACCTTTATTGTAATACATCTTGGGGATTCCGTGGCGTCTCAATTTGATGATGGATTCTTATGTAACTGAACGAGATAACTCAAACGTTAAATTTTTTTTATCTTAAATCTTATTTTTCTAGATATCATATCTCAAAACGGAGGTACTAAGGTTTATAAATGGCCTGGATTAGAAGAAAAATTTCGCCAAAGCCAAATTTGATAATGAATTATTATATAACTGGACGAGAAAGCGAAGATTAAGAGTTTTCCATATCTCGATTAATTCTTGAGATATAGCATCTCAGAATTGAGGTAGATAAGTTGAAATTCTGCCTGTACTAAAAGACATCCTCAGTATCCGAAGGTCAGCCGACCTGTACAGATGTCTCCACACCTGATAAAGATGACGGAGCTAGTCGTCGAAATTTCTTGATTGCAAAACACTATCCGGCGGTACAACCGTGAAGACTTCGTTTCAATTGTATAAATGTTTGTAATCAAATGTATATCGCGGGTTTCCACAGATAGTCTTGTGTTGTAGCGGTCGGGGTAGCATTAGTCTAGTCTTTAACAATGCATATATTGGTCCTACAGTTGGCCAGTAGATTCAATTGTGTCAGATTCTTCTAATGCTGTTGATAATCTCAAATGAAAGGACAACACAGGACAAACACAACACTTAATTAAAACCACCCATTCTAACCGGCAACATCTGCAACGCGAAGCCAGTTCGCTATCCCGCGCAACCGAGGCCGGTAATGGCGTTAGTTGGTTTTGTTAGAATGCGCAGGCTTTAATAATCTACCGAAATAATGTAAAAGTAAACATTTAACGACGTTATTGAAGGAGAGAAGTATTAGATCCAACGTGTCCGATCATAACTGTGTATTTTATATGATGACTTAGTAGTAATAGCTGCCGCTTAATTCGAGGGTATATTTCAGCAACTTCAGTAATTATAAAATACTTAAGACGGCATGCAAGTGTGAGAGTTGGCAATAAGGGCCAAACCATCCAAACACGCCGTACCACCGTTTAATGTGGAATCCTAAATGTTGCATTGGTAAATTAGACCAACGAGTTAATTACGTTAATTATGTCATCAGTCAACAATGGACTTATCAATGCAAGAATAACAACAGACTGTTCGCAACCGTAGCCTCTCGAATGTTTACTATATTGCACTGTCACTAGTTGCTTTGAAGTAAAATAATCTCTGTCTCCTTCTTCTGTATCTCTCTCTCTCTCACTCTCTGTGCATTTAATATGTTCTTTATTCAAATCCGCAGTCCATAGCAGATCTTGAAACTTTGCACAAGTATTCTTTAAAACAAGAGGAAAATACTGTCAACATTTGATTTTAAAAAACCCGATCCCTCTTCCCATCACCTCACTTAAACAAAATTTACACTTGAAACTATTCAGATATTTGTAAATACCTCGAAACGGGTAATGGATCTAAGTGGATACCGATATTTTGAAAGCCCACAACATTTCCTGTCGAATGGCGTTGAACAGACCAGATCGGATAATTTCTAACCAAGAAATTAAAATTTAAAGTTCTTTTGACATGCAAATATCAAGTTTTTATCCTATCTCAAAGAAAATTTAAAGATGTATGCTTTAAAATAAGTAGAGAAGTAATGTTTATCTGTTTACATTTGGTTTACAAAACAGCACCCGCTCTTCTCCTTTACCCGTGCAACTTTAATGTTTGCAAAAATTTATTTCGAAAAAGGTAGTAAAAAAGACCAAAGTGGATGGTGATGGAGAATGTTTAGGATAATCCGACAAATGGATAAAACATCAGAACTTTAATTTCCAACCCCCGAGAAACGCCGAGCCATTACAGACGTGGAAAATGGATTTTCAGGAAAAGAAAGCGCGGAAAAATAAGTTTTTTTTTTTTTTAGAAATATGAAGAGCATAGAGGCAGTAAAGAGTAAAGTTGATGGAACGCATAGACGAAGAACATATATGTGTTGAGATGGTGGTGGTGACATGGATCGCCCACCAGGCGGAACATTAGATGAAGATTAATGTAAGTTTGCACTAAAATAAACCCATGTCAATTCTAGATGTTCCTAAACAGTCTAAAGATCTTTTGGCAGTCATATCCGAGTTTTGCCATCTGTCTGCCAAACATGAAACTATTTTTAGCATGTGAAAAGTGTATGTTTTGTTTGTTTTGAAATGTGTAGTTTATGAAGCGGAGATTGGGTCCGATATCGGTTTTCACCTTGATAGTTGTGGTAAACCGGCAAAAACCCGTAGTCAGGATGGCTGCTACGCGGGGGATGGGGTCGTACACAGTCCGTTATACACCCCCCTCCCGCCCCCCGATCCAGTGTGCACCGCCTCAGCCCCCTGAGTCACTCCGGCGGATCATGATTATTTTTTATTTATTTATTTATTTATTTGGTCCTTTACGGCTCCTTGATATCCATATCATTAAAACCGGCAAAGGTTAGGAACGGGAAGGAAATCGAACATGGATCAGATAACGAGTGACCATGAAAGTGTTAAGAACACATGATCGAACGACATCCCCTCAAACTAAAAGATTTGAGCGCACATAAGTGACTGGAGATTTTGTTTATATAGGCTGTCTCGAAAGAGAATCGACAATGTTTCAGCGAAAGCGCCCGACGGGCTACAAGATAGAATCGCTGGCTGGCGCTGAAAATGGAAGGTGTCGTTTGGTGCCATCAATCGATGACAATCCGAGGTCTGTTGTGGTGTAGAAACAGTACAAGACTTCACTTCACTTCAGTTGCAGCCACGGTTTCGAGAGACGGCGGCTAGAAAAGACTTCACGGTGATCCCCGCAGGAAGTAGAATTGGCTTCTCGTTCAAGCGTTACTTGTGTCGATCAGAGATTTGCATCATCGAGAGAAGACTTGACCCATTGAACATGGTTGCAGCTTGAAGGGCTGGGCTTAACAAAGAGAAAGAGACGCTAGGGTCATATTCCGATGCTACCTGCTCTGTTGATTCTCCGTTTTACCCCTTGCGAGGGGGATGCCATCCTCCAGGTCTTGACACCATTGTCTGCACTCCGTCAACCACGTCTGCAAAAATATGGTAATTGCAGCGGTATTCAACAATCGGTGTTTTGGTATTGATACACAATCTTCAGCCCAGTCAAGGAACGCTTTCAGATATGGAACTAACACAGACAATGACCATTCGGTTACCAATTAGTAACTGTTTTGCGATCTTGATTTTTAGTGCATGATTTAGTTCGTTCAATTATCGTTCCATTTTTAAATGCTATCGATGCAGTTGCATTACCCGCCAAGTTGGCTCAGTTGACTGAGGCACAGTGATGGTGTCCGCCGCTCGCGTGGGGTCTGCCGATGCGAGTCCTATTGCTGGAAGAAATTTTGATCATAAGGACTTGACCGGCAGGATAGGAGGGGTGGGGGCGGACGACTCCTAATCACTAGATAACTGAAATCTATCCGCAGTGCGTATGGCGTGAAGGCATTGATGGTGATTTGTCCGTCAGATGGGCGCGTTAGGTCTGGCGGCCTCGCAGATTTCTTTCGGAAGAGTACGCCTGAATGGGACGACACCTGGCTTCACCCTCTCCCTCCCTTATTTTACAGAACACAAACAACACTATATATTGGACACACACAATGTCACCGTCATCCACACGTACAATAACACATACGAAAACACAGTGTGGAAGCCCAGGAAACCATCCCAGTGTATCTTCCCAAAATGGAAGGGATGCATTCTCCATGGCAGCCACCTACTCAACGAATAGGGTATAAATCATAAGAGGAATTAATTTAGATTTTCATTTAATTATTAGTCTTTAATATACCCATGTAGTTCATAGCATTCATTTTTCGTTCTTTAACTTGCTTTACAAGATAATGTTAGGTGATCGAAACAGTCATTAGTACGTAATCCATAATGTTGTACGTGACTTTTGTTTCGGGTCTTATACCACGTAGACGATGAAATCATTCGATGCAGGAAAAGGTTTGCGAGAAGGAACGGAAAGAAATTCGGCGATGGGCTGAATGAACTAACCCTCCCGGTATCCGCACTGAATGATTTCGGGAAACCATAGTAATCCGACCACTGGATGGACGTGTGGAGTTTTGAACCCGCCTTCTCACTAATATTAACAAACAATAAATGTGTACAAGTCAGACTATGAAAATGGATCGCACTAACTATGTGGCAAAGTATAATTGCTCGCAAACATTGGTATCTGCTGTGGTCGGGTGTAGAGGACTTATAGTTTTTCGCATAATCCGATCACGCAAGAGTTCAGGCGTAGTTGTTGCAAGCAGTGAGGGACTGCCTTAGGTACAAGGTGATTTAAGTAATTATATTACGGGGAAAATCTAGCCTCGAACCTTGAGCCACTTACATTACCACTGCCACATGAAACAACACAACATCGGGTACAATATCAAGTGTGAGATCTCTACAGTAGTTAACAGTGTCTTTAGTAAAGAATTAATAGAGGACAAAATATATTTCTCTAGTGATTAATAAATTTATCGCTGTAACCATGAATTAGTTGGTTCATTCGCTTGGAAAACGTAAGTTATCACCTAAATACTGAAGGAATTTAAAATAAAAATTCGTAAATGGTAAAAGTAGTTGGACGGAGAAATTTGCTATTTAAAGTATACAAAATGATAGCAAAAGTAATAAGAAAGGGGTAGTTAGATGACTAGGAAAATTGTCACCGGAGCATGCACTCCACACAGTTAAAAAATTCAATTTAATTCAGTCGTAATGATGAATGACAACTTTACTTGATTTCTTAACTTGATGTGAATTTTTCTGTAATACTTTCTGGGTTTCACGTAACTACTGGAAGGAAGAAACTTAATTTTTCTTTGGTGTTTATTTTTCATACTGTAATATCAATTATAACTAATAAGTGAAATGTAAATCACATATTTCCCCCTTTTCATGACTTATATCAATTAACTGCTTGACATTTTATTCCAAATTGTTCACCAAACGAATGAGTAACTAGTAATTAAAACTTCAAGAAGGAAATAAATGATTCTAATTAGCTGAGAACAACGAACGGGAATTTATCTCGTTGAAACGAGACTTTCAGTGCTGCGCAGGGCATTAATCCTTCGCCCCTTCCCTTCAACGCGGATGTGAATTAATGTTTCGTCCTTTAATAAGCTTCAGACAAAGCGCAAGGCGTATCTAGTTGCAGCAAAGATTACGAATATCTGAGCAATATGGTGTTACATGTCTGTCATGAATGAATAGAGAACACTTATTTCTTTGTGAATAGACTAATATTTTCCATATAATGAAGTATGGAACTTGTAAATTTCATGCAAATAATACAGTGGCTGCAGATAAAACAATTATGTTACATTGCTTTATGTGCAGACACAATTAGCTACATTCATTTAATTTGGGTACAGTTACATTAACATTTTCCTGCTGTTTAAATCATAAAAGTTCGAAAATATTGTTTCTTCATCTGCCTATATATTTAAAAATCAATTATAAAAATTATTCAATCTTTTAAGTTGCTATTGTCATATTATAAGACAAGGGACCAAAGTTTCCAATGCAATATTATAGTACCCCATCTTTATTAAAACCACTTTTTGATACTAATTTCGTTATTAGGTATTGGAAATATTATTTTAATAGTTTCAGTAGTATATGTCTGCTCATATTCAATAACCAATGAACTTGCAATGTAACCTTCAGTTACATTTATATTATGCGTTCTAATTTTTACATTGTAACTAAGTAATTTAATAATGGACCACTGTTGCAATGACACAGTCATCTCACATCTTATACTCTGCGCTGTTGACATGTTTCAAGAGAATTAATCATTTGAGCGTTCTTGATGTCCAGTTTCTTTATAAATTACTATTTCTCTTTACAGGTCAATCCTGCATACGGCAAGCAAGACGCTCAGTTCAGTCTTCGGAAGAACTGGTAAGGGAAATCAGTCAATCAAAACGATCCTTGCGCTCATTTGCGGTTTTAGCTACTGGCATATCCTCGAATCTGTTGCTTCGGAGTAAATAACATAAAATGTTGGTAAAGAAATTTAAGGCAATACTAAACAAAAATTTAATAATGTCTTCGGGAAATTCAGTTAAGAAAACCTACTCGCTCCTTTAAGTCAGTATTGGATATTATGTGTGACCAAAAGAATTTTTTTACAGATTTTATAAGTAAAAGTGACGCAGTTTATGATTTAGACACTTTTAAAGCATTAAAAATAATTGAAATTTCTTGGTGAACCTTATAACCGGTGTTACTCCTTTCCTTGTATCTTGTATTGTATTTATGGTTGAGTTTGGTGTTATATAATTTTTTTGTATATTTCGCTTCCTGATTTCAGCTTGTTTTATCACTTGCCTACTCTCGACATAATACCAACGCTAGTAATGCCTGAAAATACCGTAGTACTCTTACTACACAATCTATTATCAGTATTAAAATTAAACAAGCATCTTGTATTCAATAAACGGTAATACTCTCGCAAATAATTAAGTTTCAGACTGACAACCTAATTACAATAATGAGATGAGTAAGTTGTTGGTTATTACAAACAGTGCTGTTTCAGATGATAATAAGAATGAGAAAAGCAAGATTTAGTGAAACTACAATAGTACAAGAGTATATTGGCGCCATTTAAGTCTATGTGGGCTGATAAGTAGGAACTGTTACTGAAACGAATAAAATTTCTTAGGGTTTTAATACGTTGAATTAATTATGAGACGAGTATTTTTTACAGTAAAGGAGTTTTCTCACTAACTCATAAAAATAAATAGTCTCAAAACCATATAAAGTGGTAATTTGGCTTTTTTTTCTCTAATAAAAAGCTGTTAGCAGTAAAGGTGGTATAACATTTATTTTTATATCTGACTGCCGAATTTATGGTATTAACTTTTAATGTTTTGTTTTCACAAACGACTGATTTACATATTCACCACAAATAGTCTCTTATATACCGTCATATTTTTCTGAAGCTAAACGATGTTAATCTTCCTTTGGTTTATGTGACTGATTTCGGGCGTAATGCTTTCTCCAACTTTGTCGTAGTAGTTCAGTTGCTGTTCCTGTGGAAAACGATAGGTAACATTTTCCATGAACAACAATCTTTCTCTGTATACGTGAGCGATCCGTCAAATATCCTGAAATAACTTCGTAATGCCAATTCCGCATGACCAACTATAAAATGATCAGTCATAATTTGCTTCGACATGTCAGTGTAATTAAATCCCCTACATTGGTTAATGGAAAGTACTCTGAAGGAAACGTATTACGTTACTATCACGCAGAGAAAGGTAGATTATAGTTAGCAGCAGGATCTGAATCTACTACAGTAGTTCGCTTGGCCACCTGACTGGTGTTCGAAAAGTTCTGGTTCAAATGCCAGTTTTACCGGAATTTCCTCGGTTTCTTAATCAGAGCATCACCACTATCAAAACTTTGCTTTGTACACATGAAGCTTCATAGTACGATCTAAGATTCGATTTCCGCGTAAATTCGTAGGTTTTCTTAGATAGTAAGGATGTGGGTTAGATTATGATAGCAACAAATGAGGTGCAATACACGCCAAATTGAAATTCTGATACTTGGATGGCCATTCAACCCTTCAGAATCTATCAGCAAATGGCACCATACGAATTTATTTGTTCCTAATAAGCGCCTTCGACTTTCACTTTGGTGTCTCAGCTATACCCAATTACAGGTTTTTTGCTGCGAAATAACACATGGGCTTTTTATTTTTAATGAACTTCACCAGACGTGATTGCGAAATGCTAAGATCATACGTAAAAATAACGTTAAATACTGCTCCCTACAATAATAATTTTGACATGGTGACTGGCCTTCAATGATACAAGCATTATTAGACTTGTCAGGATAATAAATAATGAAATAACCGACACACGGAATTAAGATTCAATAACTAAGAAAAGCGGTGTGATAAAATAATTCATTAGCTGTAGTTCTTCTAGATGAAAACAAATTTTAATCTCTGAACAGTTCGCAGCAGTTTTATGTATTTTAGACAAACAACTACGGTTCTTCGTGTGAAGATAAAAGAAGAATCATTTTTTTTTTTTTCTGTTACTTCGGTATACAGCTTGTTCTGCCCAAGCGTGTAGAAGATGTGTAAAATGTTTACATCAGTCAAACAAATAACCGCAATTGAGAATAATAAAATCTTCAATCATAACCAATGCACTGAAAGTGGAGACGGAACACAAAATTTGAAAACAATCGACGCTTAGGGATTATAGAAATTGCACTAATAAAATTTGAAAAACGATTAATTACTCACCACTTTTTTCGAATAGCGAACACTTAAAGCGGCGTGGAATTACGACAAGAGACAACCAGTCACTGTGGCTAGGTGGAGACGTGTTTTAGGAAAATCTGATGTATTCCCTTCCAACAGTATTTTTGATAATTACCATTTTTTTTTTTTTTTGGATAAACGATCAATAATTTTTAGATGACCGGATTTCATATATAACTATAAAACGCGAATAGTAGAAGAGAATTAAATATTAAACCAGAAACATTTTGTGTTGTTGCATAGTTAGGATAAATTAATAAAATGTTGCAAGACCATAAGCCCCAAGTCTCAACATTCTTGTATTAAAGTTGATTCAACTATTCCTGTTTTTCTATTTTTTAAATAAAATACAATTTAAAAATGGAGAATATTGTAGTGTCTTTAGCACGTTTGTACTATATATTTTTTTTAAATATTTACAGAACTGATAAATTAATAAAATATATACATAAAACAAACAAAAACGTTATTTAAAAAAAAAAAAAAAAAAAAAAAAAAAAAAAAAAAAAAAGCGGTGGGAAGTAAGCTAGAGAAAGAATCCAAAACTAAACCCAATCAAACGAACGTTTACAATGAAAGAATACTTTCATAATGGAGGTTACATATTTCTCAAATATGTTGGCACGTTGACGTGCTTTTCTGTAACGCTTATACCTGTGTTTAGAAACATTCAGGCAACCCTTTCAGATAGCAGATAGACGAACAACGTCAATACATTACATCCACAAACAATGGCGCATCGTTTGGTGAACGGACGAAAAGCAGGGCCTATCAGCTGAGCCGAATGGCGGACACACACACAGGCTCTGCCACGCCGCTGTCACAATCAATGATCAGAAATATTGGCCTCGGACGGTTGTGCGGGTGGCGTGGTAGCCAGGCGCGGCGCACGCGACAATGCCTTGTCCCCGGCGCGTAAAGTGTGGCCGGAGAGAACCGCTTTCTATTCAGCGCCACACAAACGCGCCTCAGGGGAAATCGCGCAGTGAGGCTGGCCGAAATATGCATAGATAGGCAACGAGCGAAAAACTCTTCGCGCCGCGCTGGGAAAGTCGAACGGTGACAAAGTGGCAACGTTCTGCACCGTAGCACCGGAGGACACATTTCAGTGCCATATCATATGTACGTTGTTATATTGCCTGCTTGTTTCCAACCTACTGAAAGAGCCAATACGCTTTGTAGTTAACCATTACTAAATGAAAAATGCTTGTCCACAGTGATCATCAGGAAAACGAATGATTTTTTTTCTATACAAATGTACTGTGAAATGCAATCTCTAATTTAACAATGATGACTACTATTAAAAAAAAGTAATTTTAAAATTTGCAACAGCCACCAGTGTAGCTTAAAGCTGACGCCCCAAAATTGTATATTGATTTAAATGTTTTAGTTACATGATGGACGAGGTGCTATAACGATTACGTCATAAACAGAAATTAAATCCCGTAATGTTACATTTTTATGACTTACCTACGAAACTGTAATGGAACAAATACGGACATGTGATTGGATATCACTTACTTTGAGTTGTATTGCTGCTCAAAACAATGAAAAGTAGCATATACCACGTAAATGGAGATATCATGTAAAATTATTGTATATAATAATATTATACAATAAAGTAGTAACCGATGAACTAAAAAAAAAAAAAAGAGAGAGAGATAAATTGTGCGTCCAGACATCAACGTAAATGAATTTAAAGGAAAAATCTACAAAGATCTGTATAAGGAAAATGAACATCTATGGTGTATTGTCAGAAAAGGTTATTTGATTTTTATGGGCACTTCGTAAAGATGAATGGAGGATAGCTCAAAAACACAAAACATTTTTTTTTTTAATCTGATGAGTTAAAATTGGGGATCTCACAGCTTCCCAGTTACTATGATTGTAGTAACTTATTAAGCTATAAAGCAATTCCTCAGTGAATTACAACAATGAAACATGGTTCAATTTTTTTTTTTTTTTTTTTTTGTAACAGTTTAACGTCCCTTTTTAACAACGTGGTCTTTAGAGACGGGAAAGGATGGGGGCAAGGAATGGGAAGGAATTCGGCCATGGCCTTTTGAAGGAAGCATCCCGGCATTCACCTGGAGTGATTTGGGGAAACCATGGAAAACCCAAATCTGGATGCCCGGACGGGGATTCGAACCGCCGTCCTCCCGAATGCGAGGCCAGAACGCTATCCGTTACACCACCACGCTCGGTGAAACATGGTTCAACTGTACTTTCTTTGAAGATCAAATCTAATTATTTATCATGCGTCGCTAATGAATTGGTATTGCCAAAAAATTCAGAGTTCTGTATAGTAGGACATCCATAGAACTACCACCATCGACGTCTTCACTCAAGTGTCTGATTATTGAACCAGATAAATTGTACGTTCTGATTGTCTTCGTTTGGCGATATCTCTAATTGGAACGTGGTCTAATAGTACTCTGGAGGTTTAGCCCATCGGAGTTAAGCCATTGGGGATATTGAATAGACTGCAGTTAGGAAAGGGTCGCTGTGAGGATAAGGTTGCGGAAGATCATCGTCCCAAAATGAATTCTCGAGTGGTCCAATAACATCAGTTTAACGTACCAAATCGAATGAACTAGTATGCTTATACCATTTTCTATTTACCACGAATTTCTGACCATTGTCAGGATACCAACATAACAAAACGAGCCAGTTTGCGAGTAAACTTCTGAGTAATGTTCTTTCTTTATAGACTTATGCTGATTTTTACTTTACTGTGAAATGTGAGATACAGTGTGATAAAGTTTAATAGTTATATGTTGATTAGTGCACTGAAAATTATCAAGCCGCTTAACTGCGTTGAAATAATTCCCGTCTAATTATCCAATCTTTCTGTAAATGTCTAAAGAAAATTTAAATATATGTATTACATACAGGGGTATATAAAATCGAGCATAGGACGGGAAGTTGCTTACTACCCGTACTTTTAGTTTTCTCTATGGCAATAAACAGCACGTTATACCCAGCAGTTTCTTACAACAGGCGTTTAATTTGTTATCCACATAGCATTTCGTATACCATCGCTTGCTATTTACCGATGCAATTAAAACAGCTTTGAAGAAGTGTCTACCGCAATTTTGCTTCGTCCACTCTGATTCAAACTGACATAGTTATTTAAGAAAGTAATGCACTTATTTAGAAATGCATGTTGTGAGTTACTTTGTGAAATTTTTGTGTATTACTTCTACAGTCTGCGTTATAGCACGTTTTGCCTACAGGTCTCCGCGATGAACCTGATAATAGGGGGTATCACATGGTTTGATAACAAGATTCTGCCTGTTTCACCTCAGTAACAAATTTCCCAGAGAGAAAGATTGTTAGTTGTTCCTACCATATACCGAAAGAGTAATTCGCGAATTTAAAATACGTGTTTGTAACTAAGGATATTTTTAAGAAAGAAATGGTTTCTGGGAATTTATGACAGCTATGCAGAAAACATAGTAAAATGTAAAAATATTTGGAACTTTTATGACGTTTTTACGAGTGAAGCGCCATATAAAGATGTGGAACTACAGCTTTTGGACTGCCGTCGCAGCTTCCTTCATTGACGGAACCCCATCTGCGTACACAGGACGTCTGACTGACGGTTTCGTACATCGCTGATACAAATGTAATAACTTAGAAGAACCGTATATCGGGAAAGGCGCAGTTTATAACAATACTTGGAATACTCGTTTCCGAGTGCTTGTGTTTATAAGGCTTAGATTTGTGGTTTATGGTTGTGGTTTTTGATTCTTATCTTTTCATTGAGTTTGATCAGCAGTGATTGTCGTATATCGTGCAGCCCTCTGCCATAATGATTTTAATTTTTTTCCACTAAAGTAATTTATTATTCATAGCGAGATAATAGCTTTACTTTCATCTATCGAGAAATTCAAAGTCCATTTTTAGTTCCTGCTTTATTCACTCAGTTCCTTTTTATTAAACTACTAGTGACTTTTGTCGCCGAAATTACACAAACACACTGATTAGAGTCATAATTTTGTAGTTAAAATCCGTAGCTGGAAGACGCTCCCTCAAACATTAATTACTACATTATAGATCTAGCCGCTTTTTATACTGTTGGTCCACGCTGTTTGTGAATTTTTCTTGACGAAAACTAACATTCCAGGTTAATTTTTTTATATTACCGGAATTACGTGTGATGATACCGAGAAGATTGAAATGTTACTATTCTCCTCACAGGAGCCGCAGTCTTCCTAATTCTAAAATCAGCAAACAATGGGGAAATAACGATGTTGTCAACGACTTGTCGACAGCAAACGCAACATTTCCCAGCGCTGTCGCTTCAAATAAAATCAACCGATTACGAGCACGTTCTCCAGCTGGAAATGCTATCGCCAAAGTCAATAACCATCGAGTGGTGGGGAAAGAGCTACAGGGTTGGGGACTTGCCAAACAATGATCGCAGCACCGTACACGATTTTATTTGATCTGAAACGACTGCGGAAAAGAGGAAAGGATACGCATTGATGCAACATTGTTTCACAAAATTTCAGCTGCAGTTGCATATGTTATATATTAGCCGGACTAGACTAAGACCACTAATTTCATTGGGGACTAGGACACCACAGTACCCGCATTCGATTCCTGTTTCTACTGTCCACATTTCGGTTTTCAGCATTTCTCAGAAATCACCAAGTATTAATTGATTCCGCCGACTAAGAACCGCGTAAACGAATAATGACTAGTTTCAAATAATAGTTACCATTATAATGTGACGCTTCACGCCACATTCTAAGGTGCATTGTATCATATACGAGACTGATTTTCATAAAAAGCTTAGGCGACCACATATATTTTTAGATACTAAATTCTTTATAAAATATTTAAGAAGGACTGTGATGCCAATAGTGAATATTCAGTTTATCTTGATCCAATAAATGTAATACATTTATTGAGTTGTGCAGGCTTGGGAAGAATCGTATCTGTCCTGAGTGGCAATTACCTATAGGAAAACGTTACCTGCCAGCGACAAGGTGCCGTCAGCCAAGCAGGGTGGGTTGGATTTGACCTGGCTGGCACGTCCGGTAACCTTGAGCGTGATCCCGCTTCGAGGGTGGACAACAAGAGATCGCTGCACCCAGAGAAGAATCCCCACGATTTTTTGTCGAGGAATGCCGAACAGCGTGATAAACACGCGGGAGTATCGAGGACGAATAAAATATCCACAATATCACTTGACATCAGGATGCTAGCCTACGAACTTATCCCAGTGAGCATATAACTTAAATTATGGGATTTTTCTGTTAAACATGATCTTCGAGATGGCTAAGTCGAGGCCAGAGAATACGTGCGTGGTGGAAGAGGCTGCAAAGTCATTCTGGTGTTGATCGGGTTTTGGATGGCTGGGCGCTGTTTCTGACTTCTGGTGGAAGTCTGAATCTACCAACTCGCATTCTGAGCCGGATGTTTGAGAATTATCGTAGCTGCCTTATGACTCACGGGTCTCACGTATTGTGGGTCCATCTCCGAACATCGCCGACTCCAGTCGCAGAGCTACAAGAGTAAAGCGATACTACCGAGCCATCTGATGATGCATCCCATGGAACTGATAGAAACCCTTAAACGTCTTGGAGAAGAGAGATCCATGTTATAACGTTTTACATAAGAAATCCCACTGAGCTAGTGGCATAATTTGTAAGAACTATTTGAGTTATTTTCGAATGGCATATTGTTCATTCGTGGCACCCTTGTTTATTTTCAATGTTAAGTCAACTATGTCTATCTATGTCTGTGGTAATCATAACTTATATTGTAGATTGTTTCTAAGTGTCATTCCTTCAGATATATTAATTTTGAGCTTGATTTCAAATTAAATTACAATTGTTTGCTTGCTCATAGCGACTAATTGTGCCCCTCGGCGTTGCTTTGTAATTTTTCTATCTTGTCTTACATTAACGGTAAATTCGCACATATTTTTAATTGCCAGTGAAACTAAATAAATGTCATATTGTGATAGTTTTCCAGTACTCATCAAGATTCTTGCTGAATTTAGATTTTCAATCCGTCATAAAATTAAACACTCCTGCTAATAATTGATAATTATGAAATTAAAAGTAGTACCCCAGAAATCACCCTCTACAACATAAATCCGAAATAATTTCACATGGCATTTCTTTGATTTCCCTCATAGGTTTAATACCCTTTTGTATCGTCCTTTGTCTTATTCATGCTACTTTATCTTACGTCACCTCACATTCTTTTGTCCATTTATTCCATTATTATTCCCTGTCTTCTTAATATTAAAATATATTCGAGTTAATAAAATCAATAAAATGAATAGAGAACTAATTTTAATATCTTAAGGGATTTTAAATAAAAAAGAATCAAAGATAGTTTTATAAGGCACGCCCACGAATATTAAAAGCTGGCTAAAGCTGGCCGTATATATATAAAAATAAAAAGTAATCTAAAATTACCACTCTGTGAATTTGTTCTAAAAGGCCAACATTTGTTGCTACTGGAATTATAAGTATTTTGTTATGATACATTTTACTTTAAATTATAATAAGACCGACGATTTGTCTACAAAATCAATGCTAATCGGCTAATTTGTGTAATTTTGGAATAGTTAGCCTACCTACTAGCAATCTGGAATAAGATGTTCTAAAATGAAATTTCTAATACTAAAAGCTTATCAGGTAGCGAAGCCTTGTTCAAGATGCCCACACAGTGCAGTTAATTTTCAAATACTGGAATTCCTATCACTGGTTTTGTTACGATCTTTAGCAAAAACTGTTATACACAACACGTAAACAACTTCTGAGGCAACCAGACATGTAGCAAGAACGAGATGCTTTCGTTATATCGAGCGATCGAAAACTGAATGCGGTATCGTTGTTCCTGGGACATGTAACAGATTCAAAATCAGTTTATCCGTTTAAAGTAAGAACAGAGTTTTGCGTTATACATTAATTGAATTGTTGTTAATGATTTATGACTGCAGCGTAAGTTCACTTCCGACACATAATCCGGCTCTTGAATAATACTAGCAAGGCCACTGCAGCTGGGAAACAGCAATAGATAATAGACTGCAGTATAAAGCACACCTCTTGGGGCCCTGTCGTTTGAGCTTAGCACGCTGAACACTGCCGTAATGCCTCAGTATTAACAAGTCCGGCCATTTACAAGCCTGGCTGTACCGACAAACGGGATGACTACGATGAAAAGCGTGCTAATGCACCGATAACAAAAGCCCTTTGCTATTGTGCAACACTTAGAGGAAGCTGAATCTGATGTGGAGAAAGCGGAACAACAGAGTAGGCTATTACGTGAGAGTTAGCGTGAAGCTAGACGGACATTACACAGGCCAGCAAGTGCCGTGGAAGCCACCCAGCAGCGATGTAAAGGGGCTGTAATTTGATTGTTGGTGGGTCCCCTAGTGAGATTATGCTAGGTTGCCCATGGTAATGACAACATTGCTGTTGGGAGGAGGTAGAGAAGACGGAAGGTTAAAGGGCTGATATCGATGTTTAAGCGTAGTTAACACCAAGTGCCGTGACGAGTAACCGAGAATTGG
The DNA here is from genome assembly GCA_031002005.1 of Vandiemenella viatica. Lineage (NCBI taxonomy): Eukaryota > Metazoa > Arthropoda > Insecta > Orthoptera > Morabidae > Vandiemenella > Vandiemenella viatica. The sequence goes on from JARYHS010011408.1 coordinate 45,361,257, forward strand.
GCTTAAGAGGGGAGCTGAAAGCAGAGTGACCGCGTAACAGTTAGCTGTTTGTGGCCACTTACCATTAGTGATGTTCCGATACCATCAAAGTATAAATACCTACTTAAATGAGTAGTACTCTAATTGTCTTAGGATACTTACTCATGTGAGTACTGTAAAAGTATCGATACTTTCTCATATCGATACTTTGAACCGAATATAAATCAAAGCAAGACAAAAGTGATTAATTGTAGCAGAAATGATACCAATACTAGTAGATTAAATATAAAAATAGGATCGGATGCAATAGGAGAAGTAAGTGAATTCCGTTACTTGGGAAGTAAAATTACAACCGATGGCCGAAGCAGGAATGATGTTAAAAGCAGAATAGCACTAGCAAAAAGAGCCTTCATGAAAAAGAGAAACCTTTTAGTTTCAAATATTGATCTAGGAATTAGAAAATGAACTTTTTTAAACTTTTTGTGTGGAGCGAAACATGGACTTTAGGAATACCGGAAATAAAGAAAATTGAAGCATTTGAAATGTGGTGCTACAGAAGAATGCTGAAAATTAAGTGGACAGACAAAGTAAGAAATGAACGAGTTTTGGAAATGATGGGTGAGGAAAGAAGTTTGTGGAAGAAGCTTACGGAAAGAAGAGACAGGCTGGTAGGTCATACTTTGAGACATGCTGGATTGTTTAATTTGTTAGTGGAGGGAACAGTCGAAGGTAAGAACTGTAGAGGAAGACAGAGATTAGAATATATGAAACAAATAATTGAGGACGTGGGCTGTAAGGGGTATGTAGTAATGAAGAGGTTAGCACAGGATAGGAAAGGATGGAGGACTGCATCAAACTAGTCGAAAGACTGACAATAGAAAAAAAAAAGTGAAATTTTTCTAAATTATTTATTTTATTTGCCTAGTGAAACAAAATCAAATAAATTATAATAAAGCGCACATAGTAAGCAAACTTTGAAGGTTTTGTCTTATTTTTAAATATTTATTTATTATAATTTTAACAATTTTAAACAAAAAAGTTCGCTTTTGGAAGGTTTTGCTAAAATGCAAAGAACAGCTTGTTTCTTGTGTTTGTCATTGTTTCACCTGCCTTACGAAACAAACATTCACTCGGTACTGACGCTGCTGTGCGTATTTATACAGACAAGGAAATATAAGTTTCATTTCTTCCCATTCAGCAAACGAATTGCTTTTTAGAGACGTTAAAGCGTTTGACAAGTGAAGGTCCATAAATTACGTAGCTCGGTCTAGGGGGAAGGGAGAGGAGTTTGCTGGAGAGTTACGTAGGGGGCAGTGGGGGAGTTCCGAACCAGACCAAGTAGCTATTCATTCATATTATTTGTCACATTTAAAATGAGTTACAGAACACTCAACAGCATGTTAATACTTATTTACTTCATTTAATTACCACCATTTGTAATTTACGATAGTCTGACAAGAGAACAGTACAAAATGTCTTCTGGAATCAATAGGGAAAACAGCTACGTGCTACATGGGGAGGGGGAGGGTAGAGAAAAAAGCCACGTCGGGCTACGTGGGCGGAGGGAGGGGGGGTGTTCAAAGAGTCCAAAAAGGAGCTACGTGGTTTATGAACGCTCCCCAAGTAGAGAGAGACTTTGTCACTACGGTGCGTTTCCTTTTTGTGGCCGTGGGCTAGCTCTTTGTGGTGTTTCTAGAAGTCACATTCCTGTAAAAAGATAGCTGAAGCAGCGTCTTCTTTCGATTCACATTGGCTACTAGTTGCTCTGAACCATATCTTTAAGTTTTTGTATGGTGCTGCGCGGGAGCGACAATAGGCCAGGCATAGCGAAATACGACTTTATTCCAATGAAATAGGGACCTAAAACAAACTCTTTGAGATTAGATTGTCTGTATCAGTTGCCTATTCTAAGACTGATTTTCAATGCTACCAACGTGACGTCAGTGGGAAATTAATTTGGTAGGCGCGGCCGAGTGACGTAAAAGGGTTGATGCGTTTAGAATTTAACACCGCGTGCGTTTCGATACTTTTTATTCGATACAAGTATTTTTCTTCCGATACCGCGTATGTATCGAATGAAGTAATTCGAATACGAAAAGTACTCGGTATCGAAACAAAGTATCGAGTACTTACTCGTATTTACTTGAATCGAATCATCACTACTTACCATCCTCCTCGTTGCTTACTAATGCCGCCGGTCATGAACTGGGTTAGTGTGAACTGCAATAATGTTTGACTCCGATGTTTCAGTCATAAAAAATTATTAAAATGAAGTTATAAAAGTTTAAAACCTTTTTATTTACCTTGACGGTCCAGTGCACAGTTTTAGGAAACCTTATCAAACGACTCACAATATTCAACAGGTGCTGAAATGAAACGAATGTTTCGTATAGATTGAGGCTCTTTATGGAACAGAGACGTCGACGCTCAGGCGACAGGTTGAAAAAAGGATAGAAGCTTTTGAAATGTGTACGTGAAGGAGAATCAAGGGCATAAGCTGGATCGTAAGAGTGAGTAATATAGAAATGATGAAAAAGGTTAGAGGAAGGACGAAACTACTTAAAGTCATAAGAGAAAGAGGTATTGTATGGCAGTGTCGTTGAAAGGGAAGTGCTTGTTGTCAGACGCCTTGAAACGCCTAGTTTGAGGGAGGAAAGTTAGAAGAAGGTAGAAGCTGATATCAACAAAAACGGAAATTACATGGACCTGACAAGGAGTACAGAAGACAGGAGATCAAGGGAAACCTTGCCTTAAGGCAGAACACTGACGATGATTTCTAAAATTTCTTATATCTCCTTTTACCTATTCTTTAAAATAGTTCTTACCGTTTTTTATTTGTTTTTTTTTTTTTACTTACTTACTGAGGACTGCAAACTTGTTAATAGGTTTTTCTCAAATTGAAGTTTTCAAACGCTAAATCATGTCTTCTGGCATAATTATATGGGGAAAGTCTTCATAAAAGAAAAAAGTCTTAATAGTACAATGAAAAGATATTAGAATGCTGTGTAGGACAAATAAAAAAATTTCTTGCAGACAACTCTTTAAAAAGCTCAACAATCTCTCAATGAATTCTCAATGTTTATATTTTCTCATGTGTTTTTTCATGGTTAATTTCAATTTCTTTATATCGATTTCCCGGGTACAAATTTGTAATATAAGACACAAAAATCAAGCACAAAACTCAAGCGTCATAATTATTAGTAGAAAGAGCGACTAATAATTATGGGGCACATTTATTAAGTAAACATCCTAAAAGTATAAAACAGTTTGTAACAAAAAAGTATCTAAAGAATACTCCTTTCCTTTCATCCAGGAAACTGTTCTACAGAAATAATTGCATCTGATACGACTTGCACAAAATACAGTTTTAAATTTTAATGTTTAATTTTGTTAGGTTTGTAACACATAACAGTTTTTAACATGTTTATTATTCGTTTTGCATTTACATATATTCATCATAACGTATACGACTTACCAGAGGCCCATCCTCACCAAGTGTCTATTGTACACGAATAATAAATAGAATGAAGCAAATAAATAAGAGAAGTACTGTATTTTTAAGAACGAACAGATGGTGCCTCCACTTGTATCTAACGCATTTGTGTTAAAATTAAGCTTTTTTTAACCTATCCTGCTCCTCATAAAATCCTCGGAATATATTTCGAATTTCGTAGTAATTTCTTCATATACATGGAAAATCCCTGCTCTGATATTTTCCCTACCATCACTGCGTGATAGTCCGGGTTTTGCTTTCCCTACTTTCCTACTGGTTGTTTACTGTATTATTATTTCTTGTTTTTAACAGCCCAAAATTCCCAAACTCTTCTTCCGTGATGTTCGAAACATTATGACGTCAACGAGTAGTGGTTCTGGCGGCGAACACATATTGTGTTGATGTGCGTGTGACTGAACAGCAGTTTGCCATTCAGCATCTGATGTAGGCGGCTCCACGGGCGTCCGCCCCCCACAGCGTCAGCCGTCGCTTACGCTGCTAACTACGCGTGAGATATTGTCGCCGTCGCATCACACACCACATTGCAAGAGAACTGTGCCTACGTCCCAGGTACTGTACTGAGCCGCGGGCGAAGCCATATGGCTTGTATAATTTGAGGGACGTCTCAACTGTTTGATACTGCCGAAATGCACCTGCTAACTGTAATCTAACAAAATGGCTCTAATAGTTGGAGCGAACATTAACAATTATTAAAGAATTTATCTTAACTCACGAGAATCCATGTCATTTACTTTATTCTGTGATCTGTATTATCGCTTACTGATAACAAACCGCTGATCTTAATGAAATATTCCACTTACTTTTTCGGGATTCGCGCTGCTTTTTTTTTCGATGTATTACTACCGACGCTTCGGTGCCCAACTTGGGGCCTTCATCAGGGCTGTATGCAAGTGAAGTATCACTTGTGACCGTTTTCACACCACTGATCTGCTATCAGTATGCTATTGTACTTATTGCGAAGATATAAACGGTCGATATTCTTACCAACTAACCTAACCAAACGAATTCTTCTTTCCATTTCTTTTCATTTGGAATATATTCCTTCCTTACGTTTGCTTGATTGTACGAACCCGTCTCATTCTTCACCGTGGTCTTTCCCCTTCAAAACGTCCTTCTACCATGTCTTCAAGAATATTCTAATCAAATCTAATTATTTTATAATATCATCTTAATTTTCGTCTTTTTACAGAAGCCACTACATCACCGATATTTAATTGCTGGCTGGTTATTGTTAAGTCGCTAATGACCTCGCTTCTGACGGACCCTAAAGCTTTAATAACAACAACAACAACCGATAATTATTTGACATGGGAGGGAATGATTTGGCGTTAATATTTCCAATTTTCTTGGTGGAGCACATAGCATTGACTTCCGGATTCCTGCGTCAGAACAATGATATGATAAATGATTTTCTCACGCCATATGTATTAATGTACTAAGCACAACATAAAAATAGCCACTGTCGTAATTAGCTTCTGCAGAACTGGGCACAGTTGTGTGAAATTCAAAGCAATCAAGTAAACTGCCGAAAACACCGGAATTAACCTTCTAGACCAGTGTTTCCCAACCTTTTTTGGGCCATGTCCCACTTTTAACACTTTTTTGGCCCCCCCCCCCCCCATACATAATTTTTAATAAAAAAATATTTGTTATTAAAGAAACTCATATAGGACGGTTTTTGAAAGAAAACACTTTAATATTGTCATAAAACACAGTAAGTAAAATTAAAAAACATATAATAATACAAAAATTCTAATTCAAAAGATTTTTAATACAGATTTATTATTGCAATTTAGTGTGATCCTTTTAAGAATTTGCTTTTTTGCTATATTTTGAACCTATATCTAGCATTGCATTTAAATAACCCGAAGAGAAAGCGGTAAAGTTGTATCAAGTCAATTTCTAAATTGCCCCCTAAAAAAACCAAATTGCCCCCCTGTGGGGCGTGGGCCCCACGTTGGAAAACACTGTTCTAGACGTTCCTAGGAAAGCACCAAACAATTCTACAGTGGAAATTAGGTACATTGAGCGTTAGGTTAATACAGTAGGAGAGTGGAAGTGAGGTGTCTACAATTCTGGTAGATGTAAATTACGGTCATTTCAAGTAGACCGTGAGAAAATTGATGTTACAAGTAGAGTTATTTAAGCTAATAAAGATGACTTTGATGATCCAAAAATTAAAATCGATCATTATGGCCGATAAAATAAGTCTTCCAATCCTTTTAGGATATTTTTCTTTTTTTGTGTGTGTGTAAACGACGGTTATAACAAACATCAATTAGAACAGCCTTTTACACTTAGTTCATGATTGTGTAATTGTTTAATTTATTGATTAAGGAATTTTATTTCCCATTTGACTTGGATTTTTTTGGAACATTTGATTTTACGTTTAATTTTCGGTTATTTTAGACTGGAAGTCTGTAATTTATGACTTGTGTTTCATTGTTCATCCAATTTGTTTAAAAATTCATGAAAAAAACTTTTCAGATCATTATAACCTGCCGAATAAAATTAATGATTCATTAACTATCAGAATAACTGTGTGGCCGAATAAATCTGAATGATGTGCATTTCGATTCTTCAGTTACCCCAGTCTGAATAAGTGATGTGTCTACTTCAGTAACTGCTTGATGGATGACATTCCTAACAAATATTTTCAAGATATTTAGAATATTAATAAAATTTAACAGCTTTCTTCATCGCATAACTAACATAAATTAAATACATTGCTACATATTTAACCTTACATGCTGCTACATATTAGGTTAACCATACTGCTTGTAATATTCTGCACTTCTGCAAAATAAAGCATTCAAAAGTATTTATGGCAGCGTGTTTGTCAAATCGTTTAATTTCATGTATCCATAACATAGTGCGAAACGGAATTTTCTATCAGCACGGTATCAACATTTTTAGAATAACATTTTACTGGCGAAATATAACACTTAATAATTGTTTCCATCAAACTAAAAACTTAACACTCTGCTGTCATATATTTTTATGGACCTCTCTTTAATTTGTGCTTGTTAGATCTGTAATTGCCTTTTATAAATTTTTCTTAACAATGTGTCCTGTATGAAAACAGCAACTAAAACAAACAGCTCTGATAGAGAGAAGTGTCGATGCTTATGAATCATGCGTACTTAATGTAACGGTATTATGGTTTTGCCATATTAATTGGTGGTGAACTTTGGAAGTTACTAGTTGTAAAATCGTTACGAAAAGATGAAAATACGAAATTGAGAGTTCGGATGGGGGTAGGTTTAGTAACGTTAGTAATTTAGGAGTCCTAGAATGCTTAATACGGTATTAAATGAATGATATGAAGCCATAAATAAGATTTTGAATTTGACCATAAAATTGTTCTTCTGACGGAAGGAAAGTTAGACGCCGTTAGAAATTTAGCGTAACCAGGAACCTGTTGATAAAATTAGTAACATCAGACATATGAGGAATTTTTATTGTATATTCACGGATACACATTTTACATACAATATGTGTTTAAGTTGGAGACTAAAATGCTTAATTTGAATTTGGTGCAGGTATTATCTTGCTTTGAGAAAATGACAGAGATTATGTAAAGTGATTTATCAATATTTGAATATGCAAAAAAAAGCTTTCTATTGAAAGTGACGTCAGAAGCTTTGCCTAGTCGCCTGGCATGTAAGGGAATCATCGCACAGGGCAGTAGCGAGTCGTCGGCTATTACATACTCATAGTGCCTTTCCTGCAGCTGTCTCATACCAAATTCCAAATCTATCGTTGATGTTTCTAGTCTGAATCCACGCTGCTCTTCACGCATCTGTTTCTTAATCTTGTTGCTTATTCTTTTCGCTCTGATCTTACCGTGAACTTTGGCATAGTGTCTTTCCTCTGTGACTGTTCCAATCACATTGTTCTCATCACAAAATTTAATTACTGCTTTCCTACCATTTCTTTCTCCTTTCATCATTCCCAAAGCCACTTCTTGAAAGGAGAGAGTTTTTAACATAAAAAAACTGACCGAAGACTAATAAAGAACGTTCTTCGAGTGTAGATATGACGTAACGCATTATTAAAATCGAGCTTCGACTTCAGTGGTACAGGAAAGCAAGAGATCTGGAGAGTCAGAAATGTGGTAGATATCAATTACTAATTAGAGTACTGCATGAGCATACGTTGTAATGAATGGATCATGTAAGAAATCTGTATAAAAAGTTTAACAAAAAGCAGAGACAGTATACAGGATCACGTTTTGGACATTATCGTTTAATTAATTTGTTAGAATAATAGAGGGAAAGGTCCAAAAGAAAGCAGTTTATGTGAAAGAGTTGATTCTTGACTAAGGGTTGTATGCAAATGTTGAGATTAATAGATTAGCTGAGGAGAGAAAGAGATGTTGCTGCTGGAAAAAAGAAACACATTTGATGGATCTGAAAAACTATCTCTCTGATAATCCTTATGCAATTACATTTTACTTAGTTTACGGAAATTTGAATTGGCAGGTTTCAAATACAACATACCAGATCTCTTGCTAACGAGAATCGCAGTGATCTTGCAGATTATCATTAACAAGAGACATGATGAAGACAACAGAGGACGTTGTCATCGGTTCAAGAAAATATCCGGCTGCAAACACGTGAAAACTATCTTGCATTTATACGCCATGAAAATCTCCATTCACATATAGGTTACAACTACACTAACATATACGAAACTATGAACGCCATGAATAGAATTAAACGACTATACATATTCTTTCACAGTATACAGTTAAGAATAAACTTATTTCCATCCAAATCTTTACATCTAATATGTGTTCCTACACACAATTAACCCCGTAATGATAAACGAGAGCTTATTGCCCCAAGTTGATACAGACGTTTAAAACTGCTATGTCGTATTTCAGGTATAATAATGCGCTCAGAGCAATATTCTAAAGCTATGGACATCGTCGTGTAAAAATATTATCCCGAGATTCAAAAAAGTTACTGCAGCGAAATCGGCTAACGACCTATGATTTAATCTCTCAATCGATTTCTAGAATTTATTATCGGCTCAATTTACTCAAATCTGTAAAAACGGAGCAGTTAGTAGCATTCCCTCTCTTGAGGGATAATCCGAAGCAATTTTTACTCCCGCTTTAATTGTGAAACTAGATCATGATGAAGACTGTAAGTTACGAAGCGCATTTTCATGAAATACGTATAACTGACTATAAACATCCGTTACCTCCTTCCATTATACTAATTACATATAGTCTCATGCTCTTGAATTTTAACTGACTGTAAACATCCGTTCACATCCTTCCTTCATTCTAATTACGTATAGTCTCATGCACTTGAATTTCACGCAATGAAAAATTGACATAAAAAGGGTTCTGTCCCATTGTTAACCAAATTTTCGATATATATTGTGGTGTGACAGCGTCACCCACAATGAATATAATCAAATCATTATTAATTATATTCATATTTCTTTTTTTCTTTTTTCTCTTTTTATTATATTCAAGTTTATTAATTATTTAATCTTGGAACGTGTAAATAAATTATAAATAATGAGGGTTGTCTGGATAGGTTAAATGTATGTTTAAACCAGGGCGGCCGAAGGTATAGTTTATTATAAATTAATTTTTCTATAAACGCATGGCTCAGAACGCTTAAATATTGAAGGCTAGAGACTGCCATTTCGACCGTTGAGGGTGGAACAATGGAGCAGGCGAGGCGACAAGGTGACGCCGGGCCAGCCCGGCTTGAGTCCCGTTGGAATTCGGTCAACGAACTACCCCACCTTGCCGCTATCCCGAAGGCCAAGTAGGAAACGCGCGAAGGAGTCAGCGAATGTGACGCGTGATATTAAACACGTGACGACGGAAATGTGTAGCTAGCCAATCCTGAACATTTATTGGGGGCTACAAGACTAATTCCGTGGAGTTCTTTTTCATGTGGCGAGCAACTAGCCGAGGAAGAGGAAGGAGCCATTTTTGAGAGGACACTTCTGTCCAAGACGAGCTGATGAGCAGACGTGACTTCTGTCCAAGACGAGCTGATGAGCAGACGTGACTTCTGTCCGAGACGAGCTGATGAGCAGACGTGACTTGGGTCCAAGACGAGCTGGCGAACAGACGTGCTAGCCGGCACGCTTTCTGATGATCATTGTGGTTGATCATTTCTTGCTTTGGGAAAGCGAGATGTTGAGTGGCGTGCTTGCCATTATGTGGAAGTTATGCTAATAACGCGGTCGTAGCCGCTTATTTAGCTTCCATTGCTGCAGTGGCATTGTGTTTGTCGCTCACCATCACGGCGATGATACTATGGTAATGTACCAGAAACGACGGTCACTATCCAGTGGATTTTAACAGACTTATGTGCCCTTAAGCGACGCCTGGGTTAAGACTCTGCTCCCGCCACTTAAATTCTGAGCTAGCTGGATTTATATTTCAATTCAAATTTTTTTTTAAGCATCTTGCTGTTTGTTAATTCAATTTTGATGCTTTTCATTCACTTTATACGGCGCCCCCTGGGATTTTCCTTTGTACAGTAAAATGTTAGCTTCAATTTGATGGCCTGTGTTGCCATATTATTTCAATGTTAACTTTGCTGTTTTTATTACTTGTTTGAGATATTTCATTCAGTTTTGTTTGCTTACTCCGGCGAATTGTAAACGTCGGGTATTGCTTGTTTTTGCTGATCTAATTGTGTTTAACGTAACGTTAATTACTACCCGACCTTGTAAGGCCATAAGACTCAATAAATGAGGTTTTATTTTGTGTCTGAAATTCATGGTTCTAGTTAGTAACCTATTAGATCCCCTTTTAGCATCATTATTATATGTATTTTTCAATTTTCAGAAAATAATTATAAATCCCCCCTCCCTTTTTATGCAACTGATATTCACATCTGGAGCACCCAAGATTGTGTTCTATTACAATATATATATATATATATATATATATATATATATATATATATATATATATATATATATACATAAATATGTGTCAGTTTAGTTATGGAATCCTTACGTGTCAAGATGATGAAACCGATGATAAGACTGTTAAACTTAAACGCCGCATTTGATTACTGAATAGTTTGGTGAAATCACGTGATTCACAAAGAAGTAGTTTACATTTTTTCAGCCTCAGAATTAAACTGACATTCAGTCTAACTACAAAAGCGTATGTATTAACGATAAATATCATCCCTCTAGTTCGGCTAATAAGAAAATTGACACCTCGTAAGTGGTCGCTTCAAGTATATTCCCACGCACCATTTGATTGAATCCTGAATTGTGTTTCTTACGTGATCTCATTCCTTCAGGTACTACGTAGGAACATTAACCATCAGTGATACACAAAGTAACTAATTGTTGAAGATGATAACGTGGACATACCTCCAATTTCCATTTTCGCTACCTAATCTCCCTGTCTGAAATCCGAATTATTTTTTCCTTCAGCTCCTGTCAATATACATAAGCGTTATGGAAACTGTAAAGGAAGATAATTAATTGCCATCTGTTTGTAAGCAGTGTGAGCTTTGTGGAAACATCTCAAAGAAAGCTTATCATGTATTCTGTTCCTCTTAACAATTGCCAAAGACAGTTTACGGGCATTCTAATTGGATTTACAATTTAATTCAATATTCTTGTCAAATGTAAAATACTAAACGATACTTCGATTGATCTATGTGGAAACTAAAGAATATCTTATTAGTAAAAGTTTATGCGATTCCGTTTTAATAATATTTTAAATCATTACTTTGCTCTTTAAGACTGGAGGTTTTCTCGGCGTTGAATATCAATAAAATCTTCTCGGGTAAATAGCCGAGTTAGTCCCTCTAAACGACGTTTTGGCGGTATAAACTCTGCCGCCATTGTCAAATGACTCACTTCACAATGGCGGCTAAGTAACGACCGCCGAAACGTCGTATTTTATCGATGTTTGTTAAATTTGTGATGATTTTGGTTTATTTGGGGTTTGATGGTACACTACACTTTCATTGGTACGAATTCAACTGCTTCCGTTTTCTTTTCCATTTTCTCAATCAGTATTTTTTCTTTCTTTCTCGATGGGTCCACTTAGAACCACACGATACAAGCCTCCAGATTTTACATAGGCTCCCAATGTGAATCATGTGAAGAAGGGGACTGCGGACCTGTTTTCTGCGTGAAGTAGAACAGGAATTGAGACACGCGGAGCATTTAACCTTCAGGAGGAATGTTTTTGTTGCCATCTGTCTGCTAAACATGCAGTATAATTGTGTTTTCTGTAAGTGTATTTTTGGTTTGTGAAATTTTTAGTCTGTGAGGCGAAGGTTGGGGACCTGATTGTATTATTTCACTTGCTGTGGCATAAATAATTATATGAAGGCCGACTTACGTAAGTAATTTGCCAACATATCAAAGGCAGCACCAACGTAGGTATGTAGTTTCCATGAGAAAACTTCTATCCGTCTGGAATGAAACGCAGTCGAAAGTACAGTGCCAGTCTCCTTTCAAATCAGGTCCTTACCCTGAAATACTTCTTGGCTCGGTTCAAATATATTCCATAACAATAATCAAAAAATAATTATGCTGTTAAGGCACACATGTTTCCTAACAGTTTTGCTTGGAAACTCTCATAAATTGGTTCGCCAGTATCATAACTGTTAATAACATCTTCCTGATGCTCCCAGAATTAATTACGAGATGATTCGACGCGATTTCGGAGGGAGTTACCCCAAGTGGTACTCACGCGGCTCCTTTACTCATTAGCTAGCGATCTAATAAACCGATAGGGCTGTGCTCTTAGGGTCGACATTCGCTTGGCGTGGTTGGCGCCCGTCTCCGTGACGTACGCGCCCTATGACAGGCAATTTCCTCCCTCGCCCCATTGATGGGACTTAATTTGGCTGCGAATTAAGCTTGATCGAAGTAAATGCTGTTACAGCAGGCGCCGGGAAGGTCATCGCTACGCATTTGAATGGCAGAAAAAATAATGCTGTTAGAACTTTGTGGAGATTCTATAATCTAGTTTCAAATTTGCTGCCTAAAGTCAGATATATTTATTTATTCCTCATCACAGACCAACGTAGCATTACTGATAAATCTGGTTTTCCAAAAAGAATTATCACAATTATACCATGTTCTAATGCAGTAAAAGCATATAACGGAAAGTTTAGAAGGTGATAGCATTGACTTTTGCTCAAATTTAAGACTTGTGAGGGAACGATCGCTGCATTTTTCTGGAGTTACTTCAGAATACCAAAATCTTTCTTCTTGCAATGGGGATCGAATCTATTTCCTCCATAATACCAGGCCTGAATGACCAAACAAATGGTAAAAAAACAATGTGCAATTGGTAATTTGTTGCTGCAATATAACTAATGTTTGTTCAGTTAAATTATATTTTCACACCGTTTGTTTCCGTCTGTGCTTTAAGAACATAAAACTATGTTAAAAGCTTACGCATCACTTTGTTCTACCCAATTCCTGAGTAGCATTATTATTAGATTTTTAACGATGCAATCAATCTACTGTACATTTTAATGCAATCCAGACATGGATATCAATGAAAAAGCTGCTTTGGCAATAGTTACTCAAACTAGCATTGGTCGAAGTCTACTGAACGACAAAAGTTAAAGAATGGAATCCAAAGTACTTATTGGTTTCGAATGTTGTCATAAAAACTCACAACATATCCTCCAGTGAACGAAGTTTAATTTTCCGGAGTAACCCATGTTAAGGTAGCAGGTACCGACGTGTAACATAATTTCTCTATTGAACACTGAAATATCTCAAAAGCATTGTGTTGCTTGCAGCAATCACAGCAACAACAGCGTAAGTACAGTTGTACAAAAAAAAAATATAATGTCTTAAGAAAAATGTCTGCAATTTAAAGACCTATTTTCTCATACAGATTCATATCCTCCAATTTCAATTGGGTAGGTTGTGACATGAATTCAGAGAGCTACTGAGGATCATGCACATTATTTTCTGTGCATTTTTTTGTTTTTTTGTTTCTTTATGTTTTCGACGTTAATTTCCAAATCTATTTAATTTTAATTTAATTTAATTGCAATGGAGCACACGCTCCGGTGGCAATTTCCCTACACACCCAACTTCCCCCTATCCTACACTCACCTACATTTGCCCTCTACAAATTTTAACTTTAAATTCTTTTAACGTTTTCGGTAGGTTATTCATCATTCCCCTTGGTAACTCATTCCAATCCCTGACACCCTTACCTAAAAAAGAAAATCTTCCCACACCCTTGTGCCTGAAATCGAGTGCCAGCTTGTGGTCATGGTCATCTTTTCCCTTCCATGAACTACTTTTCATACCTACTGCAATATCTTTCCATGCCTCATCGCCAGTATACGCCCTGTACACTCCCATGACCCTCCTCATCCTCCTCCTGTCTTGCAATGAATCCCATTCCAGCTCCTTTATCATATCTGTCACTGATTGCTTTCTGCGATAATTTCCAGAAACAAATCTAGCAGCCCTTCTTTGCACCTTCTCCAATTCCTGTATTTGATTCTCAAAATGTGGGTCCCATACTACACTACCATATTCGAGCAATGGTCTTACCAAAGCTTTGTAACCCAATTCGGACGAACCCTACAATCTTTATCACAATTGTACCGTAATTAGGAAATTTTTCCAAGTTATTCCTGTAAGCAAATGAACATTATCAAAATTTTAAAGCACACTTCGCTAAATTACAGAGTATTGCTTCCAGCCTTATTCTGTATTTTGTATGTAGAGCTTTTATATCGGAGAACAGCATAAACAATATTATCGGACAACCACTATATAAGTATATATTTGCTTGACTCTATTTTACTGTGAAAGACTTATTAGTAAGTGTACGTAAACAATCGCCGTCTTACGTTTCTTTGTAATCCACACAGTGATTTG
>JARYHS010011408.1:45376627-45409627 GCA_031002005.1 Vandiemenella viatica
CCACATTCTGATTGGAAACATAAAAGGGTGAAATCTTAATGCACTTGTGTCATATGCTGAGAATGCAACAAAGTATTAATGTAGAAATCTCTAACTTGATTCAAACGACTATTTCAAAGACTATGCGTAAGCATAAGGTATTCTCTAGGCGTCCCGAAAAGAAATGATCTTCACTCTGTCTATTAACGCAGCCGTTTCTTAATCACGGTATTGTGCTAAAGCTGCACGGAATTCCAAATGGTAACAATTCTGTTTCCATTGCACTCTATTGATGATAACTCTTATCCTACTGATATTGTCCAGTGTTCTGTCGCTTTGATTTACCACTAATCATGCCAACAATTTGCGTGATCCATCATTTAAGTTTCTTATACGCCTCAGGATATTTTAAGTTATATTAATCACGCTAGTCGTTACGGAAAAATTGTATTAGGATGCACACTTCCATTCTATCTTTTTTTTTTTTCAACAATGGATTTGAAATGTAACAAATCTATTAGCAGGTAACTGTTCTTACTTATGAACCCGCTGAAACTTATATGAGGAACGAGAGAATATGTAAACATATTCATATGTAAAATTGATTATTTAGCTATCAAGACATCGATCATCAACAACGGAATCGCCTCTGACGTGTACATCATACAATTTGATCTATTTTCCCAGCATCAGATGATAATATTTACACACAACTAAATAATCGTTAATGCGTAAAATCAGGTTGCGCTTGAGACTAAAGAATCAAAAAGAAGTTCAGACATCACGGAGCAGCTCTTTCTTCCAATAAACGGTACCTGTAGTGACGGCGGTTTCCATTACGAATGTATTTCCTATTGACCACAATGCGTGTTTGTCCATACGATTGCCGGAAGGAATGCATCAGGGAGGCCTATTAATCATACGCAGCGGACAGCAAACTCAATAGCAGTTTCCCACTCTCGCCATGAAAGGCTCACGCGGTATTGATCTGCAAACCGCTTACCATACTGCGTCAAATCTTTTTTGAACATGTAACACCGAAAGACGAGGAAACAATACATTTAAGAAATACCAAAAATATGTTTTCAAATTAGTTTAAGGAGATATAGTAATTCACCACATTAATTTTGCATCAGTCGCTACGGGATTTGTGGTGACTCGTTGTTTTGATTCTATATCAGGAGAGAATTGTGAAATTAAACTAAGGAATTTCAATCAAATTTCATCCAGAAAACAAAATTAGATCTGGCGAATAAAATTATATTGTTTATCCCCTATCAGGGCCTATTTTTCAGATAATTTCTTCCCCATTTTAAATTTATAATCCTTTTAATAGTAAGATGTTACCTTACGCTCCGAATACTTTTGTTTTGACACAGTTATAATCAAACAAATGAAATCCAAAAACAGTTGTGATGTGACACATCGATACAACTTTTTAAAACGAAACGTCCCACCACGCGGCCTAATGGATTGTGTTGCTCTGTCAAATCGTGTAAGATCTGCTAGGACGTTTAAATAGACCGATAGCAATGCAATGGTAATTCCAAACACGAAGGCTTAATATGAAAGCTGCAGAAAGAAATTCCATCTCAGCAATGCGATTGGCTTCAGAAAATAGGCCTCCTGTAGTCCTGGTACTACATCTATATCTACTCTTCAAATATCTCTTATTTATGATGTATATCAAATGCAACAAACATGGTTTCCTGAGTATACCTGGCCGTTATTTGTGCCTGGCACAGGTTATATTTTTTGAGGTCAATTTTACTAGCTGAATAAGGTTTTTTTTATTCAAAATAAAAATAGGAGAGAAAAACAGCTAAATTTTGCGACGGTTTCAGTGTTCGTAGTTTTTAGCTGCGATTAATAAAAATATTGGACTAAAGAATAAGTCTAATGTCGTACAAGGTTTTAGAAATACGAAATTAAACGGAAACAAATATGTGTAATATATTACAAGAAGGGTGATATATTAAAATTTTCTATTTACATTCTGAATTACAAAAAAAAAAAAAAAAAAAAAGTAATTGAGTCCAATCGCATGAAATATCTGTTCAGTCATAGATGAGGGTAGTTTCACACCACTGCAACGGTTAGCTTCAGGAAGAATGGAAGCATCACCAACCAACGCTTCGTACGACTAGCATAGATTTCGCTCGGCTTGCTGTTAAGCGATGACATGGTGATTTTTAAGGCGGTCACAGGGTGGGGCTTATCACCCCTCCTCCCCCCCTCCCCGTCCCACCTCTACGCTTGGTGATACAGGTTGTCAAGTAGAAATAAAACAAAGTCTCACAAACTAAAAGTACATCCTCAATTGTGCCTATAGTCTCATGATTGGTGACTGACGTGATTGGGAGACGGAAGAGTGTTGCGTTGGTGCATGGGTCCTGGATTCACAGTAGGCGAAGGATGTGGAGTAACGCCTGGAAGGAAGATGTGGATTAACAACGCTTCAGTTTGTAGATAAATAAGTCAGGGACTGGAATAAATTACGGAGGGAAGAACTTCCTTTCTCTGGTCTTATGTGTCTTGAACGTATAGATCATTACAGGAGAATATGGAATGGGATGAATTAGATCTATTTTAATAAGTCATTTAGGCATTTCTACGAGACAGGTTTCGAGAAACGATGGGAAACCAAAATATGGATAGTCGGACGGGGATGGGGAACTACTGAGCAATATACAAGTATTTCAATAAGATAAAATTTTTAGACTAAAAATTCGCGTAATGTATACGCTGAAGACTAAACATTATTAGTAAATACTACAATTTTCAGTTGTATCGTACAAAATCGAAAGTTATGGCATGGTGGGGGAAAAATACTGTCACACTCAACGTAGAGATAGACAATTAACCAATAGAACAAGTCTCAATCTTTATGTACCTCGTTTGTAAACTATTCATTAACGAAGCTAGCGAAGTGAAGAAGAAATTTCACTATTTCAATACATGTGTGGAACATTTCCACGAACACTGAAAGGTACAGCCCGAGAAGAAAATGAACTTAAATTTTATAAAACAATGGCAGTACCCACTGTGATGTATGGCAGTGAGAGCAGAGTAAATATAATACAAAGCAAAAATGCATTGCTTTTTAGGTATTTCGCAAACACTGGTTTTCGGAGACCAATACAAGAATGTTCTGACGTGCTGGTGTGTGTTTTCAGTTTAAAAGCGCTAAAACTGATGCACTTGATAAACAATAGTTCCACAGCAGGAAATATAAATCTGTACTTTACCTTAAAAAATTTTATTGTCGTACTGTCGGTAAATTCACAAGGAGATGCCAAAAATGAAATAGTATGACACCTCAAATATCACACCATAATTTCGTTATTAATATACCCTGTTTGTGTCTTAATGAATGTAAAAAATGAAAGTTTAAAAGAAGAAAAAAAAACGCGTGGTGATTTTCAGGGAGGTGCATTAGCGAAGGTTGTGGTTAGGTAGAAAAAAAACCTGGACCAGAATGGCTAGTAAAATTCCATGATACTTGAATGAAAAATGCTAAATTATGACTATAATGTCGACAGAATCGACTCGAGACGCTTAACGCCACCAAAGAGTATAGTGCATAACTATATTTCGGCGCGCATTATCCCTTTACCTATTTTCCAGTTTGAGTAAAAGCAAAGTAATCAGTTAACCATATTTTAAACCCCAAAGGAGAAATTTTTCTGCTGGCTGCACATCTAACAGTAACAAAAAATCTTATAATCGTCAGTAAGTGCTATCTATATATATAAAGATGAATGTATGTATGTTTGTCTGTTTGTTTGGTTGTTTGTTTCTTGGTTGGTTTGTTTGTTCTTCATACAAATCTACAGTTTTCATCCGATCTCGATGAAACTGTACACACTTATCCTTTGAAAAAGGAGAAAAACAGTGTCTACATTTGGTTGAAAAATTGTCTGTATAAATAATACGAGGGCTGTCCAGAAAGTAACAGACGTTTTGACCTGGCGCAATAATGGGTGCTCCTAGCGCCGCCATCTTGGCGTCAGACTGTTCATACATTCAGTACGCAACCAGCCGTGGTAGTTTGCACATCGTTCCTATCGTACTTTGAATACAGTAGAGTGTTAAAATGAGCGCTGCAATTAAAAATCCCACCAGTTGTGAAGTGCGAGCTGTAATACGGTTTTTGTTGGCGAAAAATCACAAACCAATTGAAATTTATCGCCAGATTTGTGATGTGTACGGCAAAGGAATAATCATTGAAAGCCGAGTGAGGCAATGATGCATTGATTTTAAAAATGGTCGAATAAATGTTCACGATGAAGACCGCATGGGTAGGCCTAGTGTTGTGAGTGATGAACTGGTGGTGAAAATCAACGAAAAAATCGGTGAAAATCGTCGTTTCACGATTACGGAGCTTTCAGAACATTTCCTCCAAATTTCACGGAGTTTAGTTCATGAGATTGTGGTTGGTAAACTTGGTTACCACAAATTTTGTGCCAGGTGGATTCCGAAAATCTTAACAGAAGACCACAAAAAACAGAGACTTGCTGCAGCACTGACGTTTCTGGAAGACTACGCCAAAACTGGAAACCAAGTTATCGATCGTATCGTAACTGGCGACGAGACTTGGGTAAAGCACGTCACCTGTGAAACAAAACGGCAGTCTATGGAATGGGGACACACGCATTCGCCCAAGAAACCGAGGAAGTGTCTGCAAACGCTGTCAGCAGGAAAAATTATGGCTACTGTGTTTTGGGATGCTAAGGGTGTGATTCTCGTTGAATTTCTTGAACGTGGCCAAACAATCACTCCAGAAAGGTATTGCGAAACACTCAGAACATTAAGACGCGCGATACAAAACAAGCGTCGGGGAAAACTCAGTGAGAAAGTTTTGTTTCTCCACGACAACGCTCGTCCACACACGTTCAATCGTACCCAAGAGCTCTTGGATGGTTTTGGATGGGAAGTTTTCAATCACCCGCCGTACAGCCCGGATTTGGCACCGAGCGACTACCACCTGTTCCCGGCGATGAAAACGTGGCTCGCAACACAACGGTTTGAAACTGACGCTCAACTCCATGCCGGTGTAAACCAGTGGTTGAAGTCTCAGGCGGCAAATTTCTACAGAGAGGGTATCGAAAAGCTTGTACCACGTTATGATAAGTGCCTTAATTTAAATGGCGATTTTGTTGAAAAATAGCCTAAGAGTTTACCTCTAAAATGTATATAATAAAAATCGTTTTTTTCACTTTGTTTATTGTTTATTACATAACGTCTGTTACTTTCTGGACAGCCCTCGTACACGTAATCATATAATTTCGAAAAATTACTGAACGGCGATAGACAGACGCGTTGGATATGGAAGTCTCTGTACTGTTTTTTCCGTGTAGCGGTCAGGTAGCTCAGTAGTTAAAGCACTTGCTTACTTATCTTTGGGTCGTGATCTCCGGTTCAAATGTCCGTTCAGGCTAAGATTTTTTTTTAAATTGATCGTAAGAGTCACGCCTGAGCCGTCGGTTATTCGGATTGAATGTTAAACTTTAGATATCACAAAGTTAGGGGTCCAATACGAGGCAAATCGTAGGTAGTCTTGCAGTGCTGTAGGTGTACACTTGTTTAATTTATATTCATCCATCAGGGGTGATTCGCAGTCAGTGTGTGTGTGATCTGCAGCTATAATACTATAAATGCGGAAGTAAGTGTCTGTCTTTTGTTACATTTTGACAACTAAATGTCTATACCAATATTGACGGAATTGGTAAAGAAAATCTGTAGGGAGGGCACATGACATTTTTTTCGGTATGATTAACAGTTGTAGTCACGAAATTTTGAGAACTTATCGTATGGCGACAGAGAGCCGGATGTGTGTGTTAGTGTGTAATGTTACGTCGGTGTCTCAAGATGTTCTTCTAGCGAATTATGTTAGTGTATAATTTGTTAATAAATTTCGTTTAGCGAAAAAACGTATTATTTAGTAGGGATGTCGAATTTCTCTGTTCTATTATTTTGTGTCTGCTTAAATGTTTCTGGCCCCAGTTTATTTTGCCTTCTTTTTTAACATGCCTTGCGGGCGTAAATTGGCCTAAGTTATAGCTCTAGCAGAGCACTAGCAGCTAAAGTTATTAGAACCCAAGAATCGGATGCTTATTCTGAAGAAAGAAGAAAAGACCAAGCTGAAATAAAGCTGCCCTTAGTTAACACCCCCCCTCCCCCCTTCGCACATCCCCTAACCATCGTTTGTTTTTAAATATGTTGGAAATTGATTCTCTTCAAGAGACAGGTTCGAATGTAGAATGTTGTTTCGGACCAATCCTTCGCTACCAACAACTTTCTATATTCAATTCTGGCAAAGAAATTCTTAATCCACGCTTGAAGTCGCGGGTATCAGCTAGTTAATAAATATAATAATTTCTTATATTGGTCCATGTGTTTGAGGTAGCAGGCAGGTGACCAAACACAATGATTTCCGCCAGCAACGCGATAACAAAACTAGACGTTAGAATCAACCTGGATTAACTGTTGGTGCAGGCAACGTGGTGAGCGGGAGGTGTGTGTTGGTGGTTTATTCGAGCTGGCGCGTTTGACGCCGTTTGAGAGTAGAAGCGGGCAGACTCGACGCCGCCCGGGGCCACACAGTAACGAGGTCGCCTCACAAAGGATAGATGCATATTTGATAGGGCACTGCGCTGCCGAGCCGCGCCGTCTTTAGTCTGAAAGAAATCCGCATTTGGATTACTAATAGGCGACCAGGGGGCAGGACCCATTAGCGATCTAAAGAGTCAAATCGGAGGACAAACAAACAGATTTCCACTCATTTTAAAATATTTCAGGTGAAAGTTTTCCACTTACTGCCAAAATTCAAGATAACGTAGTGCGATAAAACGCACAACTAATGTGTGACAGTTGCCAGATCTTCTCTTATTGTGCCTGTTTATTTTGGGCTGCTTTAACAGAAGTCAGGTCTAAAATACTGAGATAGAAGAATATATTCTTTAAAGAATCAAGTAGCTACAATAAAAGTAAAGAATGATGAGAGAAACGCATAAATTAAAAAGGGTGTGAGACAAGGTTGTAGTCTATCTCAAATAATATTCAACTTGTATATGGAACAAGCAATAAAGGAAGTGAAAGAAAGATATGAATGTGGCATAAGTGTTCAAAGAGAAATAATCAGTATGCTACTTTTCGCTGATGACATTGACGTATTGGCAGAACTGATTGAGGATATTCAGAAGTTACTGAATGTCATGAAGAAAATACTGAAGGAAGCTATTGGACTAAATACAAATCAAAGCAAGAGAAAAGTGAATAAATGTAGCAGAAATTATACAAATAATAGTAGATTAAATATAAAATGGGGTTGGATGCAATAGAAGTTAGTGACTTTTACTACTTTGGAATAAAAATTACTACCGATGGCCGAAGCAGGGATGATGTTTAATGCTAAATACCACTAACAAAAAGACCTTTTATGAAAAAGAGAAATCATTTAGTTTCAAATATTAATCTAGGACTCAGAAAGAACTTTTTAAAACTCTATGTGTGAAGCACAGCACTTTACAGCAGATCTAGAATTAACGAAACAAGTGTACTCCTGTTGTTTTCATTTAGTCATGTTGTATAGTAAATTTTTTTTGGAGGAAATGTTCATAAAGTAAAAAAGGTTTCATATAAGAGAAAAAGCTATTAGGATGCTGTGTAGGACAAAACCTAAAACGTCTCACAGACAACTCTTTAAAATGCTCAATATTCTTATAATGAATTATCAGTATATATATTTTCTCATGTGCTTGTTTACATCAAATTCAAATCTACACAATTCCAATCGAAGAATCAAAAATAATTTGTACAAAACACAAACAACACTGTCATTAGTACAAAGAGGAGTGAATTATTCGAGGAATCATTCGTTTGATAAACTACCTAAAATTTTAAAATTGTCTGTAAATAATAAATGTGTTTTTAAAGACAAAATGAGACATTATGTGATTGGCAAGAATTTGTGAAAAATAATTAATTGTATTTAACATGATTTTTGTAAAATTCACTTGTAATAATGGTCGTTTGTTTTATATTTTCTTTTCTTTATTTATTTTCTTTGTTACGTATAATAATTTTTTCACTAAGATTGATATTTATATTGTATGTATATTAGGGTGGCCCTAATTTTTCATCTTTTGAAAAGACAAGCTCCCATCCCGTATCTCCTTCCAAATAACAAAAAAAAAAAAAAAAAAAAAGGAAACAAAATTTAGCTCATTTGGAAAATTACCATACGACTCTCGTCAACTCAGAAGTTTTGAAGTGTAGATATACCTAGAAGTCTTAATTGTAGATAAATAATATTTTCTTTTATAATTTTCTCTTACATTAAAAATTGTTGAGGCTTCATGGTTTAAGAATATGCAACAGTAAATAGAATGGAGAAGGGTTCTTACAAAGCTAGGAAAAGAGCACTGTTATAGGAAAAGACGTATTTACCGCCATCAGCCACTGCCAAAAACTTCACTATTACAAAAAAATAATATGCAATGTTCAGTGCCCATAGAAATTACTGTTGTAAATAAAAATTTGTTTATCTTTTAGAGACTGTGCACTTCATTAAAATACCTTAACACATCCAATTCTTTTGTACTTTTAAAAATTTGTGGTATAAGCTTTTCGTAAATTCTTAAACGATTGAAGAGGTTGGTTGGATCTAACCATATCAATTTCTGTATTTTCTTTTTTCTTTTTTTTAACTGTCACAGTAGGGAGCTTTTGAACGGAATTAGTTGCTGCTTATACTATGTTCCAACTTCGAGGCGTTTGAGGGTCGCCTAAAGTTGTCGAATTGCGTTGAATTTTTCATGAAGTATCTCTTCTTTTTTTTATATAGATTATAACAGGATTAGGGGTTGGGAGCAGCAAAATATTCACTTTCGTAAAGTGTCGCACTAATATATATATATATATATATATATATTAACTATGACATACCAGGGGTCTTTCCTCATCAGCTATCCATGGAACAAGAGTAATAAATAAAATAAAATTGGAGATCTGTCAGGTGGTCATTTACTACGGGAGACAACTTTTAATCTAGAAATATGGTATCAGATATCTCCGTCGGGGTTAAAATTATTGCTGTCTTTCTCCCACACCTTGTGAACGTTATCTTCAATCCTGAGGACGTTAAAACCATAATTTCAGGATAGTGTTGTCAATGGAAACAATTTATGTACTTCTGGCTAGTGACAAACTGTCATCCCCATTCCTCGCTATTCGCTCACCATGAAGAAGTAAATATCTTTGAACTGTTTTGTAGAAACAGTTTCACGACCATTGATTGATGCACATTAGACTGCGATAATACTGTTCCATCTTTCTGATACCAATCTGATTTTATTTTAAAAAATCTTCTTGATACTAAAACTATTTAATTGTTACATTTTGCTAGAGACGCTGTGGGAATTAATAATTATAAATATAAATTTATTTATTTGAATTACGAATTATTTACAATTCTCATCCTATTTCATGAGTAACTATTAAGGCAAGAAGTAACTGGCTGATTTACAGTCTATGAAAAGGAATAATTATAAATGCAAGAATGGAGGTGATAAGAGAAAGCCTAGAATTGTAAAATACGGCGGCAGCGTCGATAAAGCTGCAGAAATTATAAAGCAACTAACTGGATTATAAATGGAAAAACCAAAGTGTATTGCGGTGGCGGACCAATATGTCAGGAAGAAGTGATTAAATATAAAAAGGTGCGAAATCAAAATTAGTGATGGTTTAACTTGCGAAGTTATTGATGGAAACGTAATCGATGAGTATTTGGAAGTAAAACAGTAAAAAACAAAATAAGATAGTATAAACATTCTTCTGAGGAAGAAACTGGCAGTTTTTGGAAATTGTAGTTAAGTCTAAAAGCAGACGTAAGATGTTCTCGTCCTGGCTGGAAACGAACAAAAAGACATATTAAAAGTAATTTAATAATAGCTAATTTAAGACACGGTCATTGAGATTAAACGCCTGATATTTGGATATTAGAACGAAGATAGACAAATCGTTTTTGACTTCATATCACACATTGATCAGGATAGTCTGATGGGTCAGTCGGTTGAGATGCGTAGCTGGGAAACGGAAGGTCCTCGGTTCGAATCCCGGTTTCGGCTGGAATTTCTACTAGCCTTAATACTAATCTTCACTTCTCGCAGATCTTATCTATGTTCATGCGAAGTATGCTATAGTCCAGTCATTATAGTAAGTTCACCTCGGAATTCGAGATACCCAGCTGTAATTTTGTAAATACTTGTATATTGACACCCTAAAAGTTGTCTCAAAACCTACATATGGTAGGGTGTACGCAACTATTAAATTTCAAGGTCAAAGGTCACAAAGATCGTTTTTTTGCGCTTTTTTTGTAAATATCTCATTTCCTATGGGTATTTTGCTATTTGTATTTATTATCAATATTGTAGAATACAAAATTCTCTACAAATTTTGTCTACAAAATTTTTTTATACGGTGAACCGTTTTTGAGATAGAGGGCGGAGAGCGCGCGGTCACAGCATCACTTCAGGTCAACCGGTGCCTCCGGTCGAAAACGCGCCATATACAGTTGATGAACTATCGATAAATCAATGATTATAAATATTTGTCAATTTTTATTAACTATTATATTATATTTTATCATTTTTTTCCTAACCTATCCACTTTTTATTCAGTATTAATTTATTTAACAACACTTACCTGCCCATGTAATTGCAGAATTGTTAATGAAAATATAAGACTCAGTTCCGTTGATTGTTTTTTCTGTTAGTGCTCGACCGTCATGCAGATTTTCAACTTGAACTTTACTGTACGACTGGTTTATTGTAAACTTGTAAAGATACATGTGATATGGCTGCCAACTCTTTCGCTTTTGGTTTGGTTGTACATTTTTGTATCCGTTCATCGTAGAGAACAGCATTTTTTGGAGTTACTATCTTAATAATCCCCATAACATGAAGAGTATTGTTACCATCAAGAGTCTGGACATTTATATCGGCATTGTCTCCAACATATTGTACAAGTGCACCTGACTCTGATGATAAAATACGAGGCTGTGGGTGATAAACTGCTGAAACTTCATGCTGTACTGTATTACTATAAGAGGCTGCAAATCCCAAACTAGATAAAATATCCAATAGTCTTTTAGATCCATGTCTTCTGTGAAGAAATACAGAAAGGTTCAAAAGTAACTGTGATGAAAAAGAACGTTCCCGTATGGCAGCCATAATTGCATGGCTTATTGAAGTACATTTTGTTTTTAAATGATCAATTTGTCCTTTCCTGTTTTTGACGATGACTTCTTCTAAGAAATGTAATAAAGTTTTTGGAATTTCTTGATTAACATTATCCAACATTTTACTAGGAGGTGGATAAGATTTAGTATCAACTATAGATGTTCGGATATCTTCTCTAATAATTGCTGCTGCAGCTTCTAAAATTCTTAGCCTTTCTGCTTCAGGATCTATTTTTTTTTTACTTTCGTACCAAGGTTTTGATAGAATATTAGCTTGTGCATCACGGAAAGAAATTATTGTGAAAACTCCAACTTTCTTCGTAATTACGATATCGGTTAAGTACTCCTGTTGTAGTCTTGTAATGATAGTTTTATCATCTGGCACATACCCTATCAAGACATCTTTAAGCTCTTTTAGTGTTAATTGAGAATCATTATTATTTTCGATGTAATTGAAAATCTCTAACATAGCTTCTGTAACTTGATTATCTTGACGAGGTTTCTCAAGAGGCGATGATGATGATGATTTATTTGAAAAGTTTGTAAAGCAAGCAGCATGGTACTTCGCTTCAGCAGCGATCAAATCATACTGTAAAATTATACGACTTTTCACCAATTCTCCGAAATCATCCCCACGTTCTTCTGCTTTTTTGATAACAGTATCTTTGAACTCGAGTACTCACATTTTTTATCTTCCGCCTGTATTTTTCTCTTTTCTTTTTCTCTGCAGCCTCATCAGCAACTTCGCCACAAAATAAACATTGATTCTTAAAATCAAACACTTCACCTCGTTTTTTACGGAGTACTAATGGAGAAGTTATAGTTTCTCCTTCTTGTTTCAGTTTTGCTGCTTGGATACAGTTTTTACTAATGTAAACACTTCTGCACTTTAACAGAGGTTACTGATTTTAAATAATCAATTATTCCGTCGTTTCGTTCGACACTTGCAGTTCGTAGAGATTTCATACCACGCACTACTTCAATAAGCGATTCACCTCCCGAATCTGACTTATTACATAGAAAACACAAATCAGCCATAGTTCTTGAAATTGTACGTCCGTAGTTACCAAGATAAGATTCAAACTGAAAGAAAGAGAAGACGGTCGTAACTATACAATACAATAGAACATCTGTCCACACTGGCTATAAATAGAAAGGTCCCTAGTGTATAATAGGGGCCTGTATAATTCCCAGGTATAATTTTTGACGTAGTGGAAGGATTTTAAAATTTACAGATTTTAAAGAAGATGCACTTAATTATTTTATATTTAAAATGTCATTAGTGTAAATAGGAATATAATTATATTATGATTTAAGTTTTTCCCTTAATTATTTTTTAATTTTAGGAAACGGTTATCAGTATTATTGAATAGATATAGATTTAATGCATGAAGAAAATGATAAAATATAATATAATAGTCAATAAAAATTGACAAATATTTATAATCATTGATTTATCGATAGTTCATCAACTATATATGGCGCGTTTTCGACCGGAGGCACCGGTTGACCTGAAGTGATGCTGTGACCGCGCGCTCTCCGCCCTCTATCTCGAAAACGGTTCACCGTATAAAAAATTTTTGTAGACAAAATTTGTAGAGAATTTTGTATTCTACAATATTGATAATAAATACAAATAGCAAAAAACCCATAGGAAATGAGATATTTACAAAAAAAGCGCAAAAAAACGATTTTTGTGACCTTTGACCTTGAAATTTAATAGTTGCGTACACCCTACCATATGTAGGTTTTGAGACAACTTTTAGGGTGTCAATATACAAGTATTTACAGACTTACAGCTGGGTATCTCGAATTCCGAGATTCTTACCTAATTTAAGCTTAGATGACTGGACTACTAGGACTCTCCGTGGTTCGGATTCGATGTGAAGGTGCAGGTGTCATTTCCCCGGTAGGAGTGTCGGGGTAGAGCAGCCATGACAGAGGCGCATGCGGCTAATCGAAACTCTATCACGTGGCGGCCGACAATACTTTGGGATCTCTCGGCCAACGATGCCATACGCGTTTACATTTTAGTGGGTTACAAACTGTTAAATAAAACTTATATCATTTTACTATACCAAAAGAAAAATTAATCACCAGGAGACCAGAACTGGTGTCGAAATTGAAGTTAATGATAAATTAGATAAAGATAGATAGGGTGTAAAAATTTTAATGTAATCAGCGAACCTGGTGGATGAGAGGTAAAGTTAAGGCCAGGAATTTGTGATGACTCAATTTCAAATATCCGTCTGCCGTTCATGTTTCGGTTTTACATAGTTTCCCGAAATCACTCCAGGCTCATATTGGGATGATTCCTTCAAAAGATCATTGCCGTGATTCTTCCCGTTCCTTTTACCCAATCCTGCTTCTATGTATCACGATGTCGACGAGTCTTAAAGTTTTTATCAGACATAACTATTATTATTCTATGTTGTTATCAATCAGAATTTACCCGGAGAAAGTTAACAGAGAGACAGATAGCGTTTGTAAGTAAGTCTCCGTAATATTATATTGGTCTCACAGGCGTTGTTTCTCTCGCAGTAGGATTGTGAATGAACATCTTTTACGTGACTTACAGCTTTCTATATGCAATTCTAGCAATAAAATTCTGAGTCAACGCGTAAAAAGGGGCAGGGAACAGCTAGTGATGTATAATTATACGAATTGAAAGCACACGATTTTTTTTACGGCATCATTTGAAGTAGTCAGAAGGTGAAGTGTTCGTTTTCACCTTTACAAACAGCGTGTTTCCTGTGTGTCGGATGCCAGTTTTGCTTGGTAGCTCGAAGCACTGCCGAGTGGATCAGGCCGTGGGATGGCAGCCGCACGTTATCAGATCAGTATTACACAGCACGAATTTTCGGTTAATTAAAAGTTTGTTGCCAGTTCTGGCATGGTATGAGGTTGTCAGGGCTGCCGCGTTAATATTTAGCCAGTGGCGCGAGCAACCCTTAATGAAGGCCCCTCACTGCGTGATAAAGTGCGAATTAGGGGATAAAATATTCTTGCTGCCTGCAGAGAGTTAGAGAGAGCTCGCTAGCTGCGGTAACGAAAAAAGGATGAGACTAGTTGCCAGCAGATATTGCGGTTTAATGAGCGCATCCAACCGAAACATGCGCAGATATATCAGGCGAAACTATTTCAACCATGGAAAATACTTTCTCGTTCAAACACATAGACTATACTAAGTTCACTAGTATCAACATTGCTTGCAAAAACATTGAGATTTGCATTAGGCTACACATCTCTTTATAATTATTTGTAAATAACCTTTTCATTCTATGAAAAGATTCGGTACTCGCAAAGCTCATTAATTTGATGTGACGTTTCGAAGCCAATCATCGATTTCATCTTCCGGTGAAATAACTGGAATGCCTTTTATGTTTCCCCCTTGTAATGTACCACCCGCCTTACATCTTTTAAATTACTCAGTAATTGTCATCAATTAGGCTTCTTAATTAAAGATAGACTACATTCAAGAGTGTTAAATTAGTTTTAAATCACTGAGTAATTTTTTCTAGTTTTACAATCATGATTATTTTTTCTTAATATCTCCAGTCTACACCGTACGATCCATGTATAATTGTTTGTACAGTCTAGAATTTCCTTTAACACAGCAACCTTCCAAAACAGCAATTAATAGCACTCACAAATGATTTTATAGAGCAGTGGTTCCCAAATAGTTTTTCCCGAGTACCACTTCAAGAAAGAGCTGAACCTCGCGTACCCCCTTATAGCTACATTTGCCTCTGCGTTCATTCCAGTCTAGTGCTTCGCACAGCCACAGCATTACAGAAATGTAATTCACACACACACCGTTTGACTGTCTTAAAATATATTTTGGCGGTAGTAATGTTTGCGTAATTGTTTTTTTTTTTCAATTGTCTTATTGAATATCTCAGTCGAGAGAGAACCTCGCGTACCCCCGGGAGGAACCTCACGTACCCCTGGAGGTACGTGTACCTCTAATTAGGAACCACTGTTATAGAGCATTCAGATTCATCGTAACACCTCACAAAATAATATCGTAGCCAAAGTGAGCGTGCAGTATGACGCTAGAGAGAGAAAAAATCGACTTACATCATTTTTTGTACAGATGGCTTCCATCACAATGTACCCGTAGTGGCACACGATTTTGCGGTAGTTACGTCGATACAAAAAGTAACAGTGATAAATCAGCACCTAGGGCCCCTTTCGGTTTTTGGTAGGGTTTAAATACACTTTCGGCTAACGTTATCTTGAATTATGGATGATACTACCAAACCCTGTCTTCTTAACTTTATATTACTCTTCTCAATATCTCTGGCCTATAGAGAAAAGTACAGGTTCCCATTGTTAAGTATCGGACGACATAAAGAGACAAATACTTAAGTACCATTAGTCGGTAGCGTGAGTGCAGATTATCGCAAAATGTTTTAGATCACTGAATGCGTCCAAGTAAAATGACGACATTTTACAGATATCCCTGATTTCATGTTATAAACTGAAAAGCTATAAAAGAAAACCTTTGTGCAAGTAAAGTAAATTAGCACACATACGACAACAAACTTTCATGTTTGTTTTTTATCAGCTGAGATGCATATCAGTGTAGCATGCATATGAGAAAGTGATTCCAGATTACCATAAAATTATCTGAAAGATAAAAGAGTCTCTTAATCTTTTCATTTGTGTAGCAGAAGTAAATACTGACAAGAGACAAAAAATAAAATGTTTGAAAGAATTTTTGCCTGCAATTATCAGTAAAAATAAGTATTTTACTAATATTAGATTCTGATATTAATTTTTTAAAGTATCTTTGGTAGCAAGGAGTAAGCCAGAAGGCAAGAAGAAATAAAAATTAAAAAATGGTTTTAATGGAAATGGTGGTTTATTATCGACTGATTTTACTGAGATGATGATTTTATGAATAACGCATTAAGAATGATGATAATGTAAATGCACAAAGAATCAAGACGAAGACAGGTTAGATTGATAGTGGCTATGAAAGAGCTGCGAAAGTATTAACCAAATAATTTGACGTCAAATGCGTGAAAGTTGGTTATGTAAAAGTAGTAGCGACTGCGGCCAAGGGAAATATGTTCATGTAGAAGATGATTTCAGTGCAACGTGTATTAGAAATGATGTAATAAATATGTGAATAAGTGCAAATAACAAATTTTAATATTGATTTTGAGTGTATGGATTTCCTGAAGAAAGATAAACGGAACTAATGTCAGGTATAGAACACGTTTTTCTTCCAGATAAAAATGGGAGGTAGAATATTAAAATTCTAACCAGAGGGTGAACATTATAAGTCAGTTCTAGTGTAAAAGATGGCTTAAAAACGTACTCGTTCTTGTTGGAAGTAACCAAGGAACACGATTAAGGTAAAAACAGAGTAATTTAGATTTACGTTGAGAGACAATATGAGTTGTTAAAGTGAGGTGAGAAAAACAGAGATATTTGAATAGCTAATACGGGAAGAAGGTTTTAAGTTTTTCGAGGACTGCTTGAAATCATATCATGTTTCAAAAAACAGTATCGTCATAAGTTATGTTAATCTCAACCAAATGGCTGCACAAAATCAACCACTTTCATTACTACCGATCTCGACAATCCCTGGAGGATTATTTGACTGCTTTTCCTGTAAATACCGCTAATATAATCTCTGCTTGTTCCAATCCAAATCGAATTTTCTGTCGAATCCTTCTTCTACTTATCACAGGAATGAAATTTATCCACAGTCAGACGAGATTCCTCGACGGAACTTGGCTGCGCATTCTTGAAACACGCAGCAATTACTGGGTCGGCTGAAATGTGGGTCGTTATCGACCAGCCAGCCGTCTCCAAGTTGGTGCCGTCTTGCATCTCCCCCCTCCCTCTCCATCCAAAGTCCCTTCCTGTCTTGGCCCGCCCGGCCATGGTCTGTAATCTGTTCGCGACAAACTTCACAAATGACCTTTATGGCTGCCTTGATGGAAGAGTTGGAAAACAATTCCAATATCACAAATCACACAGAGGCCGCTCAGATTAGGGGGCTGGGGGGTGAGGGGGGGGGAGTTTGCACACAGCACAGCGGCACCGTTTACCCTTCGTCGGATGCGCTTAATGACAGATAAACTACAGAATTATACGACGAGGAGCTTTTATTTGCTCAGTGCTGAAAACTCACAACGCCCTTTATTTCCTCTCTAGACCACTGAAGTTATCTCCGACGTTATACATAACTGATTATTTTCACTGCAGGTTGCGGCTGTAATCTGTTCCACTGAATGTTTGTCCAACGCTTCATTAAAAAAAGGGAGTAGGCCAACTCTGATATTATGGTAGTTTAATATACTGCATCAAAAACAGTGACGTTATTAACTATTCGTTAATTTATTAACAGCAAACTAATTTAGCTAATTAAACCATGCAGAAAGAGAAATAGTTTAAATTAGTATTATTCAAAGGTTAAATATTTTAATATTGTAATTTTTTTTATATAGAGGAGGATTCCTTCGCTCAAACCAGGAAAATATACATCTTTCACAGTGTTTAGTGTGACATAAAACTTCTTAACATAAATACTTCAAATTTTTTCTGAAAGATTTGAAATACGATCCTAATTATTAGATCTAATCGCAAAAAAAAAAGATACTATGACAAAACTAGGCCCTTTCAAATTCACAAGAATGCAATGGTAAATCAACAAAAAATTTAAATTTAATACGCCATTTTTTATAAACAGTATTTCTGCATTGAATGCAAATAATTACTTGTTTTTACACTTATCAGTGAAGTGCCAACAACCAGAATTTTTATTTTAATTTAACT
Organism: Vandiemenella viatica; assembly: GCA_031002005.1. Classification (NCBI taxonomy): domain Eukaryota; kingdom Metazoa; phylum Arthropoda; class Insecta; order Orthoptera; family Morabidae; genus Vandiemenella; species Vandiemenella viatica. Next base: position 45,394,644 of record JARYHS010011408.1, read on the forward strand.
ATTGATGTTAATATTAAGGCTGTACTTTTTATTTAATAGACTCTAGTAAACTCTGATACTCCATGACGAGATGATAAAAACAACCTTATGTTATCAGCTAATCCGAGAAATGTCGTTTATAATTGATTTGATAAAACAACCACCAAGTTAACAATATCTTGTTATGGTGTTAAGTAAAATTATAGACTTCAGAAATGCCTAATTTAAATCATTATAGAAATAATGAAAACTGATTCACAACCTTAACTTCAGTATACTACGCCATGCGAAGGAAGTAGTTACGACAAATGCAGATATTCTGGAGGAAGGAGATGTATTACTAGGTTATTTGTCGTTGTCAATTAAATATTTTCACTTTGATCCCTTGTGGAAACAGTTTCTGGGATGGAGAATAGCTCATACTATTGCTAAAATGTTAGAAACTTCCAGTTACAGTTTACTTACTTATCATCTCCAAAGTACATGCAGTTTACAGAGTTTTACTACATATCAGTTACAAAATGTGAATGAAATTACGAAAAATATTGTTAACTGCTACATCAAGCATAATATTTAAGCAGTAACGCTCTGGTTTCGCCTGCGCGAGGAAGTTGGTTCGAATCATCATACTGATTTGGGTTTTCTATGGTTTTCCTAAATCACCTCAGGAAAATGCCGGGATGGTTCATTAAAAACGCCCACAGCCAAATTCCTTCCTCTTCTGGCTCTCACTCCTTTTAATGTCCTCGATTTCGATGAGACCTCTAAAACCAAACATGTTAACTGCTACATCACACAGTTACCAAAAAAAATTACACATCACATTATTAGATAATCACTGTCTAGATTAGGGGTTATCAAACTTTTTCTTACCACTTCCCTCTTCTGTTAAAGAAAAATTTCCCTCCTCCACCATTGCCCCCCCCCCCCCCCGCCCGCCAAGATTTTGTTATCAAAAAGATAAATACCTACGTCTTAGAACTAACAATAACATCCCAGAGGAAACTTACTAAGTATGTGATGTTAGAATAAATACTTTCAACTCTAAGAGGCGTTGTAGAAGACATAGTACTTCCAACGGTCTATAGCTAGAGTATCGTCCACACGGGCAGCAAACCTAGCTCACACCCCCCCCCCTCTTCCCCACATGACATCGCGCCCTGGTAGGGGGTGGGCGTGCTCCCCAGTTTGGAAACCTATAATCTAGATCAGTAGTTCTATATCAACTCGCGTTCCACGTAGGACATTTAATAATATCTCCAGGCCTCTTTAATTCCTGATCTTCAAGAATAAAGCTCTTTAATGTAGTCTAATGATTTATGAAGTAGAGACTCTGTCAGTTTGGAGTACTAGGTTTTTGCGAGCAGCCCTGTATTCCTTATGGCCCGACAAGTACAGAGCATTTGCGAGAGGAGAGGTTGCCGACGACAGCGCGGGGTGAGCGTGACTTCGCGGACAGCCTTCAACTCGGCTGCTCTGTCGTGAAGCCAATAACGTTATCCCGACCCCCGCACTGCGGAGACAATTCCCTCTATTCTTCTTTCTTTCTGCTTCCAACTTCTGGGTACAGGAATACTTGTCGTATTCCTTCTTACTCCACTTCATCATCCACTAGAGGACGCAAACTCAATTTTTAGAGCGCAGGGCTGTTTTAAAAATTCTCTGCTGATCCATATGAAGGCAATATATTTTTTTAGTTCTGCCTAAAGGTTTAATATGGACGCTAGTTCTTCCTTCCCGCTACGTCGATTTGATTACTGCTTCATTCCTGTGAGTGTTTCAGAATACAACGCGATTTATAAGAAATTCAACATAAAAGAACGAAGATATGGATCGACAATGAATATCTTCGGCCATAATATCTTATCTTCCCCAAACTGCAGGTATTTGTTAAGATAATTGTACAGTGTGACATAGATGTATGTATAATTTTGTATTTGAAGTGTTTTGTTTAGATGATATAAGAATAAACACATTGGTAAGGTAATAGGTTTCAAAATCCTTCGCTTGTCGGCGAGAATGATGAGGAGATGTACTAGAGAACTAAGGGAACTGGACTATAAAACGTTGGTCAAACCATTGCTTCAATATCGTAGTGTAATACGGGACCAACATTTGGGATATCAATTGCAGGAAATGGAGGGTGTGCTGAGAAGGGCTGCTAAATTTATCTCTGGAAATTGACTCAGAGCACAATCGGTAAGTGATATGATAAAGGAGCTGGAATGGCATGCATTGCAAGACAGGAGAAGGCTGAAGAGAATTATGGGAGTGTACAAGGCGTATATTAGTGATTAAACGTGGAAAGATATTGGTGAAAGAATTAGGAGAGGTGTATGGAATGCAAAATATGACCATGACCTCAAATTGGCACTAGTTTTCCGGTATAAGGGTGTGGGAAGATTTTCTTTCGTAGGTAGGGGGATCAGGGATTGGAATAGATTACCAAGAGAAATGACGAATAATTTACAAAAAGCGCTAAAAGAATTTAAAGTTTAAATTAGTAGAGGAAAAGAATTCGATGAGAAAAGTAAATGGAAAAAAATGTGTGCCCTCCATCGCAATTAAATTAAATTAAATATTGTCAGTGTTGGAGCCACTCAGCTGTGTGAGGAGGCAACAGGAAGTCCCGCAGAGGCGTGGTCAGCTGGTTCGAGAGCGAGATGGGAGTGAGTATAAATGAGTCTGGCAATGAGAGCGGGAAAAATTGTGTATGATAATGTATAAATTTAAGTTGTTGTATATAAATGAATAAAGTGTATTAGAAAGTGAGAGGTATAATCAGTGAGCATTATCATCAATACCGAATCCTTTAAATCAGTTTCACTCTGGGACTATCACAAAGAAAATGTTGAAATTTATATCCTGCAGTCCTTCGTGGCTGAATTCCACCAAAAAAATCCCTCACAAGAGACAATAACTAAACAGGTCACACGGTATGGTAGATTAGGACATAAAATCAACATGGCTCAAGCGTATTGCAGTAAACAGATGTGAATAAATAGCCGACAAGGATCTGCTAAGGAACTGAGAGTTAAAATCGAAATCGTATCAAAAAATTCCACAGCGCTCGTCTCGTTTTAGCCGCTTCATGAATGACTATGAAGACTTTTCACTACAGATGTACCTTATCGACTATCATTATTATTATTCATTGCGATGGAGCACACGCTCCGGTGGCAATACCCTTAGTCATCTAATTACACCTTTCATTTTATTTTTTTACTTATCTTATATAATTTTAGTATTAAATTCCTCCCCCGCCTACTTTTGCGATTTACGCATTTTAATTTTGAATTACTTAAGCATTTTGGTTCGTATTACTACATGTTTAATTGTCACCTGGCTCGCTCGGGCCTCCAATTTTTTCTTATTTAGAGATACACACAACGCCAGAGGAATTGGATATACGCGTTTAAGAATTAATTTAATATTTTATTAACATAATATCGTTTAGATTTCTGTGTATGATGGCTGATTTCATTGCTGGAATTGATGTTGTGGAGCTGGTATTTGAGTCGTGCGAGCGATTGACGGACTCCCACATCAGCAGTGACTGGTGAACTGTGGAGTTGCTACACTGTCACTACTACTCGCAGGAAACAATTGACTGTTACACATACCGGAAAATTGGCCCAGAGTTTTAAAGTGACGTCATACGTGACACAGGAAGATAAAATCGGTCCCGTTCCAAATCTCGGTCCATAAACTATACATCAAACGAACAGAATGACAGGTTTTCGTAAATTTTACCAAAAAATACTACATACCACTATATAACCTAATTCTAAAACAGGCTGTTTTCTTGTTGTTCTCTTATAAGAGATTAACGTTACTGCAGTTTAAACTAAGAAAGGGCAGTCTTAACCTCAGTTGAGATCCAACAGCGGATAATGTGACTGATTTCACACGCAATAGTGAACGAAAATTTAATTTTCACTCCTACTTATAGTATGTACAACGCTAGTGACAATAACTGCGGTGATAATTCACAGTAATTGTTCACGTATAAAACGTTTCATACTATCCTGATTGAACAGGAAATGCTGCTAAATGATGATGAATGTCAGTGCGATTAATAGTTTACTTCCAGAATATCAGCGTTTGTTCATTTCTGTCATTCTATGTAGTGCTGATATTTCATGTAGCAAGACTAAAGGCGAAATACAAATAGCTCGTTTGTTAGATACTGATGGGAACAACTACAGTCCCAATTCTTCTTAAGACGTTAGTATAAATTCTCCAGATGTGTACTGAGTACCACGATATGGCAATTTATCTCGTTCAGAGCAGATAACATTAATGTTCGTCAAGTAGTGTTGAGTACACGTAAGGCATCCAGTAAATGAGTAAGATGACAATGTATCCTTTTCGCTGCCAAACATAACGTATCGTTTAAACTAAATTAGATACCCCCAATACGTGAGAAACGGAGTTCTGTAGCTACGTGAAGATCTAAATACCTTGAATAGTGTTGGCTTTCATGCAGTCCAAGAATTTAGAGGCTCCACACCACAGTCTACACGAAAATGCGCCAGGGAATGTCCATCAGTTTTCTTCTCTTTCCGCTTGAGCTTTATACGGCGGAAGCTATCGAACCATGAGAGAGGAAGTGTCCAACATTAATTTAGAAAATCGTCTCCCTTCTAGACACGTTTGACTGGGGGATGGAAACCAACTGATTATTTAGGTTAGGATCTATTTTGTCAGTTTGATACTTGCTGCGCTGTGCTCTGAGCTCTCGTCTGTGTAGGAAATCACAAGTCTATTCGCTCTGCTTAAAATGAAGGAACAAACTACACGCGATGATTTTCACATGTGTTTTCAGTAAGAGATACTAGTTTTAGACATTTTGAAGGAGAATTTCAATAGCATGTTAACAATTTACGTCGCTTTCATTGCGCTGTTTTTAGCGAAAAATTCGTAAGTACTTAAAATTACCGCGTTGTAGGTATATGTGTATAAATTATGTTTTAATCTTTCAAGAAGCAAATCTGTAAGCTTTTATAAAGAATAAATTTTCCATCTACTAAATGTTAATTATATTTATTTGTGTTAATCTGAATTTAGATAGACGATAGGCTGCTTGGGTCAGACGAGGAAGAATTTATCATCAAGTCTAATAGGAGAATTAAGTTTGTCTTAATTCTGTGTAATAGTAGAATACTTCCTTAAACGTTCTGACATTTCCATCCTTTTCCTGCCGATGTAAGCATTTCTGGTCACTTCCTAAAAAGGTTTTAATATGAATTGTTTTGCAACTAGTATATTTATCTCAATTTTACTTACTCGTGGATAAGAAATAATTATACCAGGATATAAGTCGTTTTACACAATGCTGCAGTCGTGGTTCAAATTAGTCCACCAGCACCAAACGTTGAATTCAGAAGTACGTTATTTAAGCAAAGGGCATGTTTTCACAGCTGAGATTTTATAAAAATTTCGTTCAGCTAATACGAATACATATTGGACATCGCAGAGCGACAGTATCTAAGATCAATAAATTCCAAGTTGCTATAATAGTCATGGTGTTGTAGAAAGAGACTCACTTCTAAATAAAAAATATACAGAGTGAATGTTAAAAATTCTCCGTATATTGTGCTAAATGATGTTTTATGTTATTATTAATTCTTTTTTTGACAAATAAGTATTTCGTTTCTCAGTTATGAAAGACGAAATAACAATACTTCTACTTCTTCAAAACACAATGCATCAACAGATAGCTCCGTAAACTTCATGAGGTGTGATACGAGTAGTAGTTTCGAAGTATGTTCGCTGATATTAAATCAGCTCCTATAGTAGGGATTACCAAATTACCGTTCAATTCACCAGACAAAGATAGAGCAGTTAACAAAACTTCCCGGTGCGATGAAAATGTATTCATGGATTCATTTCACCATTACCATCAAATTGCCACAACTTCAATAAACCTATGACCACATCATTAAATGATTAAAACCCTTTTTTACACTATTGTATATCATCACAGTTACTTTTTTTTTTCAAACTATTGAACAGTAGAAACGACGATCGTGGTACCTTTGTATACGTGCTGAGTACAGGTATGACTTCAGGCTGAATGGATCAAACAAAAAAATCGTGAGAAATGCTTGTGTGAATTTCTTCTTTTCAACTCTGCTAGCAAACTATTTTCACACGTCCACGAAAGCTACATTTGCGTTATGCTCTGCAACACAAATGTAGCAAACAGAAGTGGATGAAATTCCTTAAAAATGAGTCTTCCGCTTTGAATAGAAATATGTCATCAGGCTGGCTGGGAGGCTTTATGGGAGTAGCTATGGCACTTTAGGGACCGAGAACCTGTAACGACGCAACATAAACGCACTCATATCACTACACTGCAGCTTTTTACAATGTTTTCCAACAGAGCCTACGACGTCGCGGTGGTAATAGATCTCGTCTGGAAAAAACCTCTGCTTCGTTTAACTTTTAACTGATAAAAGTGTGGAAGTTCCTCTTCGTAGTCTTTGTTTGAGCGTGCTGGGCAACAAAAGAGTCGTCTCCTGCGAGATAGGCCGCGCCGGGCAGCAGGCTGCCTCATCCGGCAGCCGGCGACAGGCGCCGTTACCGGGGGTCGGGCGGGAGGCCTCTTATCGCTGCCTCGCTGTGCAGAGCGATGACGCTGGAGCAGTGTGGCAGTGTGGCTCCCGAGGGGCCTCCCCGTTATCTGATGGGCGTGCTTTACTGGCGCACCTGACCCGTGCTCCCAATGAGCATACTGTCCGCGCTTTATAGCTCGCAACTTGGACGAGGCCGACTCGACTCATCTGCGCATTTGATTATATTTCGGCCACTCTGTGGTGAAGTCAGTTGGCCGGTCGCTCTCTGTGTTGTTACATAATGTATACACAGAATTCCTGTGTGGGAGCTTTCGAGCTTCTGCATACCATGTTGTCAACGAAATACTGTCCCATAAGATCAAAAAGATAATGAAGATAACGGAAGACTGTTTTTGCATTGCTTCATTTTGATAATAAATTCATTTATTTATTTTATCGTATAGTCACAGGAAATCACATCACATCTGTTACAAACATTCGAATCACTACGAAAATTAGCACGAGAGAGCCTAAATTGTCAAAAATTAAACATTAATGTTTCTCAAGGAATCTGTTGCTGCGTCAATCAAATAAATAATCTCTGAAAAGTTCCAACGGATATTCTGAGGCCACACACCAACATATTATACACAGTTCATTTTCCTGCTCCACAATCACACGCAGAGAAGTCCAACCTGCCACATTTAAAAAATAAATCGGCGCCTTGTTAATTTATTACAGTGTATAATTAAAAATTACGGTTCTTTAAATGTTAATCAATACATCTTCACCTGGCATTATGTATTAGGGTAGCACCGAGATAGCTAAAAGCTTTCATGAGTAAACATATTTGTAGCTATCACAACGTATTGTAATAGTGCTCCATTTTTACTACGAAATTTACTCAGTGCTAAGTAAATATTAATTAGTGCATAAATTTGAGAAATATTTATAACTAGATAACAAGTGACAGTTATAATTTTCATATTGAGGACATTATAAGGCAAAACCTAATGGTTCACAGATATCTTTACTTATTCTTTCTTTCCGATTTCGGAATGATTTATTTATCCTATGTGTTGCAAGATTCCAAAATATGAGATCTTACGTTATAACAACGTTAAATTAGACTGTGAAATTACGTAGAGTAGATGAAGCCCCATTCAGACTTATAGTAAAACTCCAATGAGACCTAGCAGTTTGATCTCATTGACCCAACAGAAATAATTATTGACAATGCTACACGGTTTACTCATTCGCCAGATTAGTAATTATCAGAATTTTTTCTTAAAATTCGGAGACCCAATTTCAATTCCCGGTGAGGTGATGAATTTTCAATAGCTGGAGGATACAAAATACATCAGGACGTTTCCTGGCGCGTATAACACCATAAGATGCGGGGAAAATCGAAACTCCGTCGCCATACGGTAATGCTTTATTGCATGCGCAACGCGGAGAGGTATAGGATGAAACTAACTTAGTTCGCAACCAATAGGATGGTTGGGTTCTCCAGAAGGAGCGACACTAAACCATTCAGAGGTAAGACGGCCAGTTCCTTTCCTTTGGGAGCTACAGCTTAAGGTGGAATCCGAACCACGGAACGTCCTGGCGTAGCTCATATGACCAAACACAACCCTTAAAAACTGCTGCTCCCAGTGGGATTTGAACCTGGAACGCAGCGAGAAACTTTTCAAATCAAGTGCCTTATCCACTGAGCTGCCAGGCCTCTTGGGTACAGGACACAGCACAGTAATTTGGCTCCCATCTAGTGACTGAGAATGGTGCACCATCATCCAAAACCTTGCGACAAAACAATTTAATTCAGCAGAAAACAAACTTTGTGGGGATTTTCATTTCCTTCACTCTTTGAAAGTTTTGCGAGGACATAGTGATGGCAGTATACAGCGCCACAGTTGTGAACTACACAAACACAGGTTGTTCCACAGTTCGACCAACGAGCAATGAGCTGAACCCCGAAGCGAACGGCAAACGAAGTTGGAAAACACCGGCGTCGGCAGTGGTTTCCAGGGAATCAGTGCACTAATTGATGAGTGTATCGCTGTTTGGATAAAATTTCCATCCGCATCCGCTTGCCGGGAAATAATTGACAGCTGACACGGCACGCAACCAATCAGACGCCTCGCCATAGCGCGGCTGATTAAAACTCCATAAACCCTGCCAGGGGGTAACGCGGACCGCTGACTTTATTATGGGGTGGCGCCAGCCCGCGGGCTGCGGGGTGGGCGTGGGTGGGGGTGCGTTAGTTACGCGATTCTGCAATGCAAATATACTTATGTTTGCACACAATTAGAGCGGAGCCGGTGTTTGCCGTGTGTAACAAGGCCCGGGTGGCTGGCGCGGCGGTTGGTTGGTCGGGCACAGCGTCCTTTGTGTGTGGACTGGGCGTCGGTCGGGTGGGGGTGAAGTGGGGAGGGGGAAGGAGCGGTGGCGTCTCCGCCCCCCGCTCAGTGTCGCTAATTAGATTCCAACCGCACAAGCTCACTCCAGCTTATCGCGTATTCCGGCCTCTTTTGACTGCTAGCGGTGGAGAATGGGGAACGGGGGTGAGGAGTCGTTCGTGTTGTTCAAGTGGGTAAAAGGGGCTCGACGAGCAAGTGCCAAGAGGCTTTCATACAGGGAAAGAAATCTGCCTCCTATCAACTTCCGCTATATAAGAAGACTATTTAACGGCCTTCTTGTTATTATTAAATTTTACAATTCATGTAGCTGAAAGCAAAAGCTACGTTTGAAGTGTTAGTATTCGCCCGAAAACATACATCAACTTATAGATATACAGATAAGCGTATAAATGAGTTTAATTACTTTTTTGCTTTCATCAGTCTCTCGACCGATTTCAAGCAACCCTCCCTCCATTTCTATCTTGTGCTAACCTCTTCATCTTAACATACCCCTATTAATCTACAACTTTAATTATCTGCTTCGTATATTCTAATGTTTTTCTTCCTCTACAGTTCTTTCCTTCGACTGTTCCCTCAACTAACAAATTAACCAAACCCGCATGTCTTAAAATGTGACACACCATCCTGTCTCTTCTATCTGTAAGAACCTACCGAAAGCTTCTTTTCTCATCCATCATTTTCAAAACACGTTCGTTGCGTACATCATCTGACCACTTAATTTTCTGCACCCTTCTATAGCATCACATTTAAAATGGTTAAATTTTTCTTTTCCTTGATATTCATGCAACTTAAAGTGTTGTGCTCTGCACATAGAAAATTGTTGTTAGTATAAGATCAATATAGTAAATTTATTAAAATAATATATTAATAGCATATTTGGGAGAAACTTTGGAAACAAAAAGTAAATGTGGCGCAGGAGTCATAAGAGCAAAGAGAAGAAGGTAGTGGATGATTGAAGACTGTACTGGATTACGGATGTTGGAAGACGAAGGAATATTTTTTAATGACAATGATGGTTTTATGAAGACGCATCATGAAAAACTGTTTGAGTTGTATAGATGTTGGTTTATGTAAAATACTAGCGGCAACTGCCAGGACAAATATGTTCTTACAAAAGTAATGCTGAGTTGTTTAGAACGTGAATTAGAAATAAATGTATGATTAAATACTCATAATGTTGAAAACCTGTAATGTTTTCTCCTGAGATATAAAGAAAAAATTTCAGTAGAAGAAATTTTCTGGTAGTGTATATGTATCTCTTAAACATTGAAAAAAAAAGATGAGGATAAATTTATAACCGAATTGATAACGGTGAAATCCATTTTAAGTGTACAAGATGTAAAAAAAAAAAAAAAAAAAAAAAAAAAAAAAAAAAACAAAAAAAAACGTAATCGTTGGAAACAACCAAGGAGTGCGATAAAGGTAAATTGGAATAGCTCAAACGTATATTGAGTGAACATTTGAAAGTAAATTTGTTAAGTAAAGAGAGATAAGAATTAAATTGCGACCAATAGAATAAAGGTTACAAACTAGTGACAAACGGAAATTGAGAGGTTATAATACTGTTGTTGATTGCAGGCTTCTGACCCGGTCTCCACCCAAGTTTATACTGGAAAAATAGTTGTGATAAGGTTTTGAATCTCTTTAGTAATTACTCTGAAACAGATGTAGAATAACACATTTTAATGGTTCTAATAGTTTACACGTGTCCAATCACCTTATAAAATATGACCGTGAGATTTGAATCGGGACTTTAAATTTCAGAGATGAAAGTTACCACGTTTGTAGTTACAATTCTATACTAGGATTTCTACAGCTAACAGTCTTTTGTAAGCTGCTCAGGCACTTCACTACAACAAAGAGGTTGCCCCTTATTGTTAACACTGTATGCTTTTCTCAATTACACGGTAACTGTCGAGAATGGTTTTACCAATCTTTTAAAAATACAGAATTAATATTTTTCCAATATCTCACGCCAGTTAAAAAAATATTTTTCTCTCTTGGGGCATGGCGCTATGCGACCACCTCGGCCGCTCATGGCCGATCCCCTCACTCGTGTCCTTTCTCTGCTCTCATTGGTCGAGTATACTCAAATTACTACTCTGGCGAAGATATAGTGGAACTTCACCATTCGCCTGGAGTAATCTGGGAAAACCGTGAAAAACCCGTATCAGGATTGACGGAGTAGTTTATCTAAATCTACTCCTATCGGATTCTAAGTTTTCTCGTTAGATAACTCCTTATTCCATTCCATAATCGCTCATGTAAATATATAGTATAGAAATGAATCGGTTCTGGCCTTCATTTCTCTTATCCTATTTTGTCGGTCATTCATGAATGTTGGTGTTTGCTGTCATTCTGAAATAGGCCTGTCGTGATTTTTTCAATTAGCTTCTACCGAGATCAACGCCTTTGATGTTGCATATCTTCCAAACCTAACTACTTCAACATCGAACTTACGCTTTCCCTCAAGCTATATATAGCTGTTATGAATCTGGCGGCCTTTTCTTTGGACTCTCTCCAATGCCTCCATTAACATCTTTCGATACGGGCCCCATACAGAACAACAATGTTCTAAGTGAGAATGTACCAGAGCTTTGTATGCAATAGATTTAACTTCCGGTGTACACTGTTTTAAATTATGACCTAGAAATCGGAGCATATGATTTGCTTTCCAAATTACCTACTCAATATGTTCATTCCTCAGCAAATTGTTATGAATTATTACCCCAAGGTATTTAGTGGACTCTACCATTCTAAGGACAATTCTATTAAATGTATATTCAGAGATAAATGCTGTCTCCTTTTTGCTTACTTTCATCACTTTGAATTTTTTTGCGTTTAACTTCAGCTGTAAGTCCTAGCACGACGGGATTATATTCATAGCCTCCGCTTGTAACAAAGCACTGTCGTCCTTGGTTTTTATTTTACGTTAAATAATAGCCTCAACGGAAAATATCCCCTTTTCCCTTTAATACATAGCACAAATCATTAATGTATATAATAAACAACAGGGGCCCTATCACACTTTCCTGGAGAACCCCGGACCTTACTTCGGACAGTGATGTACGCTACCGTCGAGAATTACACCGTGTGTTCTGCCCATCAGAAAGTCTGCAACCCTGTAGCATATTTGTCTAGATGTGCCATAAGTGCGAAGTTTCGTGAGTAATCTAGTGTGAGGCGCAGTTTAGAAAGTTTTTTTTTTAAATCTAGTAGAACTATGTAAACCTGGGATTGCTTATTTATAATACGGAACAACTTGTGAATTAAAAGTGCAATTTTTGTCTCGCAGCATCGGCAACGTTGATACCAGAGATTCGCAATCCCTCGAAAGCCAATAGCACAACTTTAGTCAAAGAAAATGACGAGTGGACCCTAAAACCTGTAGCACTGGAGACCACGAGAGTCATTCCTGGGCGGAACGTAGAGCAGTCTCGAGTCATGTTGTGGTGATTTATTCTTGCTTACTTATGTATGTGGTGTCAACTTTTCTCCTTTATCTTATTTTTTTATAGCTACCATCTACCTATGAACCGATGCATAAGTCATTAATTGTTCTGGTAAAACTTTTATTTATTCAGTTAATGGTTTAACAACTTCCACCAACACCAATTGAAAATACGACGGTTACTCCTTAAATCGGACTTCTCTTATTAATATTTCTCAATTCATAAATCCAACTTGCAAACTTAATATAAAGCCTTAACCATATAGGCTTTAAACATGTCGCTCCTGGCAACCAACAACATCTCAAAACAAAAGCAACACGATTGTAACCCAACCTCAAGGAGTATGCATATTAATATACTTGCATACTACATAATAGTCTATAACATATCCATATGATCATCACAATTTCTATAAGAAACTCCTTTACATCTGAAAATTTTTCTACCCGTACACAAACCAGATACTTGACAAGTCAGTCGCAAGCCCGCATAGTTGCGCAGTCTGCTACTGTAATTTTCCTACTTTTTCATGTGACTAATAGTGAAATGAGGTTCTGTCGCACAAGATAGTTCCACTTCGACGGTGAAAAGGACACCGAGGCGTTTTGCACGGTTTTAAGTCTACAGGGAGATACACCATTCCTACCTGCAGCACGAGGAGTCTGACCTTCAACTAAGCTGTGTAAGTTGTTCCGATTAAATTGGTGCTGGTCCACAAATCAGACTGATTTTGACAGCATGTGAAGTAAGCAAGTGAAATTAAAAATTATCAATAGACGTAAATACTCGCCAGAACCTTTACATTCTGTCAAAGACAACGATTTTCCTAACGAAAGATTCTAAAACTTAAAAGAATTAAGTTTAAAAAAATAACAAGCTAATAGGATGAATATAAAACGCTAGAAAACAGGGAAAACGCACAACAGAAGGCGACTGATTTAATAGAGGTGTTGGATTCATTAGAAGAGGGTGAAGAGAGTCATGGGAGAGTACAAGGCGTATATTGGTGATGAGGCAAGAAAAAATATTGGTGGAAGAATTAAGGGTGGTGCATGGAATGGAAAAGATGACCATGACCACAAGCTGGTACTCAATTTCAGATTTTCAGATTTTCTTTCGTATAATAGGGGGACAGGGGTTAGTTTAAATTACCAAGGGAAATAATGAATAATTTACCAAAAACGTTGAAGGAATTTAAAATTGAAATTTGAGGGCAAAGTAGGCGGGTACGGAAAGGAGAAGCATTGGTGTGAAGGTAAATTGCCAAGGAGCGTGCGCTCCAACGCAATTAAATTAAATTAATCAATGATTAAATTTTTAAATTGAATATGAAAATTGAAAAAATTATAGAAAAAATGATGGTTACATTTGACTGTATGAACTTAAGTTTTTAAAAAAAAATAAAAGAATTTCGTCCGGTAACATCATTTTAAATAAGCTTTGGAGTGCATGTAACACAAATTCCCCATTAGTATCGCGATTTTCAGAAAATCACTTCCAGAAATATGGAGTATTGACTCTATTGACAGGAATTTGTTTCGTATATACTTACTCCAATATGTTGTAAAGATCGGCAAACTTATTTGGTGTTTGCAATTAAAGTTCTGCCACAGCTCGAAGAATCAGTCCATTCCTAAATCACAGCGGTCCGAAGATTTTAAGAACTATGTGTATGAAGTGATTGGCGATAGCCAATTAGCAACAAAATGTTGCAACAGGTACGGCAACTCCGTAAATGATTCTTCAGTTTTTAATGTAATTCGTGAACATTACCTGTCATCCGCCTGTTTTTTGTGCAAGTAGAAGTTAACCAGTGTGTTTTTAGCTTTTATTTTCATTTCAACATCACAAGAGATGAGCATTAAGCGCATGTTAATTTCGATTAGCGAGCAATCGCAGAGGCAATCAGCAGTTTCAATCTGGGCAGCCTGTCGGGCCATGGATGTATATTAGGCTATCAATCATATCAAGATACTCAAACGAAAAGCTTCACCAGTAGTCAGCTGCTGGTGTGAATGAGTTCAGGCAGCCATCAGTGGATAATACTTTGAAACGTTGGAGCACTGAGTAAAAAATTAACTTTTGACCTCCCGAATTCCATGAAGGAATTATTTTAAAGTTTTCCGCATAACGGAACACTTTTTCAGCGTGATATCTTCTAGAAATTATTAGAGCATTTGTATATATATATATACGTAAAATAATGTGATGAACAGGCAGACTGAAAATTTGTAGGTTAATTACGACTGGTCCGAATGATTTCTGAACTGTGCAGTGATATCACTGATCCCATTCATACCAGCCTAAGGTTGGTTTCTGTAGTCAACTTGAAGGATGGCACTAGACTAATCGTAAGACGGTAAGTCCTAAATTGCTCATTCCGTACTCTTATCTCAATCCAGTTTCGAATCTTTCCTTTACAATGCATGCAACGAAATTTACGACAATATTGCATAAATCATGTTTTATCACAACATGTCGCACGCTGATTGATACATATCTTCTATCTAATGAAGCAAATGAAGATAAAAACATACGCTTGAATAATCAGATATTAGAGAACCATCTAACAC